>CM044550.2:35898702-36025757 GCA_024416835.2 Perccottus glenii | reverse complement strand
TCTCTCTTATTAATTCGGACTGTGTTCTGTCTCTTGTGTTCGGTACTGTGTTCTGTCTCACTTGTGTTCGGACTGTGTTCTGTCTCTTTTGTGTTCGGACTGTGTTCCGTCTCTCTTGTGTTCGGACTGTGTTCTGTCTCGGTTCTGTTCGAACTGTGTTCTGTCTCTCTTGCGTTCGGACTGTGTTATGTCTCTCTTGTGTTCGGACTGTGTTCTGTCTCGGTTCTATTCGTACTGTGTTCTTCTCGGTTCTGTTCGTACTGTGTTCTGTCTCTCTTGTGTTTGTACTGTGTTCTGTCTCGGTTCTGTTCGTACTGTGTTCTGTCTCTGTTGTGTTCGGACTGTGTTCTGTCTCTCTTGTGTTCGGACTGTGTTCCGTCTCTCTTGTGTCCGGACTGTGTTCTGTCTCGGTTCTGTTCGAACTGTGTTTTGTCTCTCTTGTGTTCGGACTGTGTTCTGTCTTTGTTCTGTTCGTACTGTGATCTTTCTCTGTTGTGTTCGGACTATTTTCTGTCTCTCTTGGGTTTGTACTGTGTTCTGTCTCGGTTCTGTTCGGACTGTGTTCTGTCTCTGTTGTGTTCAGACAGTGTTCTGTCTCTGTTGTGTTCGTACTTTGTTCTTTCTCAAGTTCTGTTCGAACTGTGTTCTAACTCTCTTGTGTTTGTACTGTGTTCTGTCTCACTTGTGTTCGGACTGTGTTCTGTCTCTGTAGTGTTCGGACTGTGTTCTGTCTCGGTTCTGTTCGGACTGTGTTCTGTCTCTATTGTGTTCGCACTATGTTCTGTCTCGGTTCTGTTCGTACTGTGTTCTGTCTCACTTGCGTTCGGACTGTGTTCTGTCTCTCTTGTGTTCGGACTGTGTTCTGTCTCGGTTCTATTCGTACTGTGTTCTGTCTCGGTTCTGTTCGTACTGTGTTCTGTCTCTCTTGTGTTCGGACTGTGTTCTGTCTCTGTTGTGTTCTTACTGTGTTCTGTCTCGGTTCTGTTTGTACTTTTTTCTTTCTCTCTTGTGTTCGGACTGTGTTCTGTCTCTGACGTGTTCGGACTGTGTTCTGTCTCAGTTCTGTTCGTACTGTGTTGTGTCTCGGTTCTGTTCTGACTGTGTTCTGTCTCTCTTGTGTTCTGACATTGTTCTATCTAGGTTCTCTTCGTACTGTGTTCTGTCTCTCTTGTGTTCGGACTGTGTTCTGTCTCGGTTCTGTTCGTACTGTGTTGTGTCTCGGTTCTGTTCTGACTGTGTTCTGTCTCACTTGTGTTCGGACTGTGTTCTGTATCTGTTGTGTTCGGACTGTGTTCTGTCTCTCTTGTGTTCGGACTAAGTTCTGTCTCGGTTCTGTTCATACTGTGTTCTGTCTCTCTTGCGTTCGGACTGTGTTCTGTCTCGGTTCTGTTCTGACTGTGTTCTGTCTCACTTGTGTTCGTACTGTGTTCTGTCTCTGTTGTGTTTGGACTGTGTTCTGTCTCTCTTGTGTTCGGACTGTGGTCTGTCTCGGTTCTGTTCGTACTGTGTTCTGTCTCTCTTGTGTTCGTCCTGTTATCTTCCTCTGTTGTGTTCGGACTGTGTTCTGTCTCTCTTGTGTTCGTACTGTGTTCTGTCACGGTTCTGTTCGTACTGTGTTCTGTCTCTCTTGTGTTCGGACTGTGTTCTGTCTCGGTTCTGTTCGTACTGTGTTGTGTCTCGGTTCTGTTCGTACTGTGTTCTGTCTCTCTTGTGTTCGGACTGTGTTCTGTCTCGGTTCTGTTCGTACTGTGTTCTGTCTCTCTTGCGTTCGGACTGTGTTCTGTCTCGGTTCTGTTCGTACTGTGTTCTGTCTCACTTGCTTTCGTACTGTGTTCTGTCTCGGTTCTGTTCGGACTGTGTTCTGTCTCGGTTCTGTTCGTACTGTGTTCTGTCTCGGTTCTGTTCTGACTGTGTTCTGTCTCTCTTGTGTTCGGACTGTGTTCTGTCTCGGTTCTGTTCGTACTGTGTTCTGTCTCTCTTGCGTTCGGACTGTGTTCTGTCTCAGTTCTGTTCGTACTGTGTTCTGTCTCTCTTGCGTTCGGACTGTGTTCTGTCTCGGTTCTGTTGATACTGTGTTCTGTCTCACTTGCTTTCGGACTGTGTTCTGTCTCTGTTGTGTTCGTACTGTGTTCTGTCTCGGTTCTGTTCGGACTGTGTTCTGTCTCTCTTGTGTTCGGACTGTGTTCTGTCTCGGTTCTGTTCTGACTGTGTTCTGTCTCTCTTGTGTTCGGACTGTGTTGTGTCTCGGTTCTGTTCGTACTGTGTTGTGTCTCGGTTCTGTTCGGACTGTGTTCCGTCTCTCTTGTGTTCGGACTGTGTTCTGTCTCGGTTCTGTTCGTACTGTGTTGTGTCTCGGTTCTGTTCTGACTGTGTTCCGTCTCTCTTGTGTTCGTCCTGTGTTCTGTCTCGGTTCTGTTCGTACTGTGTTGTGTCTCGGTTCTGTTCTGACTGTGTTCTGTCTCACTTGTGTTCGTACTGTGTTCTGTCTCTGTTGTGTTCGGACTCTGTTCTGTCTCTGTTGTGTTTGGACTGTGTTCTGTCTCGGTTCTATTCGTACTTTTTTCTGTCTCTCTTGTGTTCGGACTGTGTTCTGTCTCTGTTGTGTTCGGACTGTGTTCCGTCTCTCTTGTGTTCGGACTGTGTTCTGTCTCGGTTCTGTTCGAACTGTGTTCTCTCTCTCTTGTGTTCGGACATTGTTCTATCTAGGTTCTGTTCGTACTGTGTTCTGTCTCTCTTGTGTTCGGACATTGTTCTATCTAGGTTCTGTTCGTACTGTGTTCTGTCTCTCTTGTGTTCGGACTGTGTTCTGTCTCTCTTGTGATTGGACTGTGTTCTGTCTCGGTTCTGTTCTGACTGTGTTCTGTCTCTCTTGTGTTCGGACATTGTTCTATCTAGGTTCTGTTCGTACTGTGTTCTGTCTCTCTTGTGTTCGGACTGTGTTCTGTCTCTCTTGTGATTGGACTGTGTTCTGTCTCGGTTCTGTTCGTACTGTGTTGTGTCTCGGTTCTGTTCTGACTGTGTTCTGTCTCACTTCTGTTCGGACTGTGTTCTGTCTCTCTTGTGTTCGGACTAAGTTCTGTCTTGGTTCTGTTCATACTGTGTTTTGTCTCTCTTGCGTTCGGACTGTGTTCTGTCTCGGTTCTGTTCTGACTGTGTTCTGTCTCTCTTGCGTTCGGACTGTGTTGTGTCTCGGTTCTGTTCGTACTGTGTTCTGTCTCTCTTGCGTTCGGACTGTGTTCTGTCTCGGTTCTATTCGTACTGTGTTCTGTCTCACTTGCTTTCGGACTGTGTTCTGTCTCTGTTGTGTTCGTACTGTGTTCTGTCTCGGTTCTGTTCGGACTGTGTTCTGTCTCTCTTGTGTTCGGACTGTGTTCTGTCTCGGTTCTGTTCGTACTGTGTTCTGTCTCGGTTCTGTTCTGACTGTGCTCTGTCTCTCTTGTGTTCGGACTGTGTTGTGTCTCGGTTCTGTTCGTACTGTGTTGTGTCTCGGTTCTGTTCGGACTGTGTTCTGTCTCTCTTGTGTTCGGACTGTGTTCTGTCTCGGTTCTGTTCGTACTGTGTTGTGTCTCGGTTCTGTTCTCACTATGTTCTGTCTCTCTTGTGTTCGTACATTGTTCTATCTAGGTTCTGTTCGTACTGTGTTCTGTCTCTCTTGTGTTCGGACTGTGTTCTGTCTCTGTTGTGTTTGGACTGTGTTCTGTCTCGGTTCTATTCGTACTTTTTTCTGTCTCTCTTGTGTTCGGACTGTGTTCTGTCTCGGTTCTGGTCGAACTGTGTTCTGTCTCTCTGGTGTTCGGACTGTGTTGTGTCTCGGTTCTGTTCTGACTGTGTTGTGTCTCGGTTCTGTTCATACTGTGTTCTGTCTCTCTTGTGTTCGGACTGTGTTCTGTCTCTCTTGTGATTGGACTGTGTTCTGTCTCGGTTCTGTTCGTACTGTGTTGTGTCTCGGTTCTGTTCATACTGTGTTCTGTCTCTCTTGTGTTCGGACTGTGTTCTGTCTCGGTTCTGTTCGTACTGTGTTGTGTCTCGGTTCTGTTCTGACTGTGTTCTGTCTCTCTTGTGTTCGGACTGTGTTCTGTATCTGTTGTGTTCGGACTCTGTTCTGTCTCTCTTGTATTCGGACTAAGTTCTGTCTCGATTCTGTTCATACTGTGTTCTGTCTCTCTTGCGTTCGGACTGTGTTCTGTCTCGGTTCTGTTCTGACTGTGTTCTGTCTCACTTGTGTTCGTACTGTGTTCTGTCTCTCTTGTGTTCGGACTGTGTTCTGTCTCGGTTCTGTTCTGACTGTGTTCTGTCTCACTTGTGTTCGTACTGTGTTCTGTCTCAATTGTGTTCGGACTGTGTTCTGTCTAGGTTCTGTTCGAACTGTGTTCTGTCTCTCTTGTGTTCGGACTGTGTTATGTCTCGGTTCTGTTCGAACTGTGTTCTGTCTCTCTTGTGTTCGGACTGTGTTCTGTCTCTGTTGTGTTTGGACTGTGTTCTGTCTCAAGTTCTGTTCGTACTGTGTTCTGTCTCTCGTGTTCGGACTGTGTTCTGTCTCGGTTCTGTTCGGACTGTGTTCCGTCTCTCTTGTGTTCGGACTGTGTTATGTCTCGGTTCTGTTCGAACTGTGTTCTGTCTCTCTTGTGTTAGGACTGTGTTCTGTCTCTGTTGTTTTTGGACTGTGTTCTGTCTCAAGTTCTGTTCGTACTGTGTTCTGTCTCTCTTGTGTTCGGACTGTGTTATGTCTCGGTTCTGTTCGAACTGTGTTCTGTCTCTCTTGTGTTCGGACTGTGTTCTGTCTCTGTTGTGTTTGGACTGTGTTCTGTCTCAAGTTCTGTTCGTACTGTGTTCTGTCTCTCTTGTGTTCGGACTGTGTTCTGTCTCGGTTCTGTTCGGACTGTGTTCCGTCTCTCTTGTGTTCGGACTGTGTTCTGTCTCGGTTCTGTTCGAACTGTGTTCTGTCTCTCTTGTGTTCGGACTGTGTTCTGTCTCTGTTGTGTTCGGACTGTGTTCTGTCTCAAGTTCTGTTCGGACTGTGTTCTGTCTGTCTTGTGTTTGTACTGTGTTCTGTCTCGGTTCTGTTCGGACAGTGTTCTGTCTCTGTTGTGTTTGGACTGTGTTCTGTCTCAAGTTCTGTTCGTACTGTGTTCTGTCTCTCTTGTGTTCGGACTGTGTTCTGTCTCGGTTCTGTTCGGACTGTGTTCTGTCTCTCTTGTGTTCGGACTGTGTTCTGTCTCTCTTGTGTTTGTACTGTGTTCTGTCTCGGTTCTGTTCGGACTGTGTTCTGTCTCGGTTCTGTTCGTACTGTGTTCTGTCTCAATTGTGTTCACTATGATCTTTCTCTGTTGTGTTCGGACTGTGTTCTGTCTGTCTTGTGTTTGTACTGTGTTCTGTCTTGGTTCTGTTCGGACTGTGTTCTGTCTCTGTTGTGTTCGGACAGTGTTCTGTCTCGGTTCTGTTCGGACTGTGTTCTGTCTCGGTTCTGTTCGTACTGTGTTCTGTCTCAATTGTGTTCGTACTATGATCTTTCTCTGTTGTGTTCGGACTGTGTTCTGTCTCTCTTGTGTTCGTACTGTGTTCTGTCTCGGTTCTGTTCGGACTGTGTTCTGTCTCACTTGTGTTCGGACTGTGTTCTGTCTCTCTTGTGTTTGTACTGTGTTCTGTCTCGGTTCTGTTCGTACTGTGTTCTGTCTCTGTTGTGTTCGGACTGTGTTCTGTCTCTGTTGTGTTTGGACTGTGTTCTGTCTCGGTTCTATTCGTACTTTTTTCTGTCTCTCTTGTGTTCGGACTGTGTTCTGTCTCTCTTGTGTTCGGACTGTGTTCTGTCTCGGTTCTGGTCGAACTGTGTTCTGTCTCTCTTGTGTTCGGACTGTGTTGTGTCTCGGTTCTGTTCTGACTGTGTTCTGTCTCTCTTGTGTTCGGACATTGTTCTATCTAGGTTCTGTTCGTACTGTGTTCTGTCTCTCTTGTGTTCGGACTGTGTTCTGTCTCTCTTGTGTTCGGACATTGTTCTATCTAGGTTCTGTTCGTACTGTGTTCTGTCTCTCTTGTGTTCGGACTGTGTTCTGTCTCTCTTGTGATTGGACTGTGTTCTGTCTCGGTTCTGTTCGTACTGTGTTGTGTCTCGGTTCTGTTCATACTGTGTTCTGTCTCTCTTGTGTTCGGACTGTGTTCTGTCTCGGTTCTGTTCGTACTGTGTTGTGTCTCGGTTCTGTTCTGACTGTGTTCTGTCTCTCTTGTGTTCGGACTGTGTTCTGTATCTGTTGTGTTCGGACTGTGTTCTGTCTCTCTTGTGTTCGGACATTGTTCTATCTAGGTTCTGTTCGTACTGTGTTCTGTCTCACTTGTGTTCGTACTGTGTTCTGTCTCTCTTGTGTTCAGACTGTGTTCTGTCTCGGTTCTGTTCTGACTGTGTTCTGTCTCACTTGTGTTCGTACTGTGTTCTGTCTCACTTGTGTTTGGACTGTGTTCTGTCTCTCTTGTGTTCGGACTGTGGTCTGTCTCGGTTCTCTTCGTACTGTGTTCTGTCTCAATTGTGTTCGGACTGTGTTCTGTCTAGGTTCTGTTCGAACTGTGTTCTGTCTCTCTTGTGTTCGGACTGTGTTATGTCTCGGTTCTGTTCGAACTGTGTTCTGTCTCTCTTGTGTTCGGACTGTGTTCTGTCTCTGTTGTGTTTGTACTGTGTTCTGTCTCGGTTCTGTTCGGACAGTGTTCTGTCTCTGTTGTGTTTGGACTGTGTTCTGTCTCAAGTTCTGTTCGTACTGTGTTCTGTCTCTCTTTTGTTCGTACTGTGTTCTGTCTCTGTTGTGTTCGGACTGTGTTCTGTCTCTCTTGTGTTTGTACTGTGTTCTGTCTCGGTTCTGTTCGGACTGTGTTCTGTCTCTCTTGTGTTTGTACTGTGTTCTGTCTCGGTTCTGTTCGGACTGTGTTCTGTCTCGGTTCTGTTCGTACTGTGTTCTGTCTCAATTGTGTTCGTACTATGATCTTTCTCTGTTGTGTTCGGACTGTGTTCTGTCTGTCTTGTGTTTGTACTGTGTTCTGTCTCGGTTCTGTTCGGACTGTGTTCTGTCTCTGTTGTGTTCGGACAGTGTTCTGTCTCTGTTGTGTTTGGACTGTGTTCTGTCTCAAGTTCTGTACGTACTGTGTTCTGTCTCTCTTGTGTTCGTACTGTGTTCTGTCTCGGTTCTGTTCGGACTGTGTTCTGTCTCACTTGTGTTCGGACTGTGTTCTGTCTCTCTTGTGTTTGTACTGTGTTCTGTCTCGGTTCTGTTCGGACTGTGTTCTGTCTCTGTTGTGTTCGGACAGTGTTCTGTCTCTGTTGTGTTCGTCCTGTGTTCTTCCTCTTGTGTTCGGACTGTGTTCTGTCTCGGTTCTGTTCGTACTGTGTTCTGTCTCTCTTGTGTTGGGACTGTGTTCTGTCTCGGTTCTGATCGTACTGTGTTGTGTCTCGGTTCTGTTCGTACTGTGTTCTTCCTTTGTTGTGTTCGGACTGTGTTCTGTCTCTGTTGGTTTTGGACGGTGTTCTGTCTTCCTTGTGTTCGTACTATGTTCTTCCTCTGTTGTGTTCGGACTATGTTCTGTCTAGGTACTGTTTGTACTGTGTTCTGTCTCTCTTGTGTTCGGACTGTGTTCTGTCTCGGTTCTGTGAACCAACTTAGAATTACACCTCTCTTTTAAAAAACAACAAAAAGGCCCACTCCGCTTCCGGCCGAGTGGAGTGAGCAACGAAGTTAGGCAGCTCCGCAAAAGTTTTAACAATTTAAATATCCTGGGTCAACGAACATCGCCCTTTGTCAGTAATTTACCTATAAAAATAATTTACTTTATTATATATTTGATATAAAGGGCACTCGGAAATACACACAAAAAAATGTTACAAGCCACACCCGCACCGGCTTGCACTGCTCCGGCTAACGACTCTGCTAACAAGGCCTCAACCGGCACTGCGAATGCTATTGCAGCACAGGCTGACAAAGCCCTGACTAACACTGCTCCAGATAGTGAAGATATGGCCTGCTCACAAGATGAAGGCGTGATGGCGGAAGAAGAAACACCTCTCTCTGTGGGAATATTCCGAAGTGAACTACGTGCTTACCGCGAAAATTTAAAGAATGATATTAAAGCGGAAATCGAGATTATGCATCAAGATATACGCAAAGACATCACATCGCTGCGTGAGGAAGCTAAAGCGGACATCAACATGCTTCGAAACGAACTTTCACAGAAAATAGAAACATTGCACAGAGCCCACACTGAAACGGCAGACAACACAAAGAGAGATGGAAAGATCTCTGTGATGTTTCGGATAAAATAACCACCATGGACAAAGCACACGCAACCTTACAGAAGGACTACAATAAACTGCAGGAAAAATACATGGACCTGGAGAACAGAAGTTGCAGGCAAAACCTACGCATGGTGGGAATTAACAAAGAGATGGAAGATGGGAACCCAAGTCGCTTCATAGCAGAGTTTTTTCAGAAGTGCTCGGTGAAGAAAACTTTGAATCACCAATCCTGATAGATCGAGCTCAAAGAACCCTGGCCCCTAAACCCCGAGCAGGAGAGCGCCCGAGGCGATGATAGTTCGCCTACATTACTACACCGACAGGAGAAGATTCTGCAACTATCCAGGAGCAAAGGCAACCTATTTTACAAAGGATCACCTGTACATATTTTTCCGGATATGAGTCCAGAGGTCAGCAAGCAGCGAGCTTCTTTCAACCCGGTTAAGGTGAAACTATGCAACACTGGAATACCCTACCGTCTGTACTACCCGGCAAAGTTGATCATAACGATGGGCAACACCAAACATTCGTTCACGGACCCACGGGCAGCTGAAAACTTTATCAAAACCCAGGCCCCAACAATTGCACAGGGAGTGCACGTGGCAGAGTGGTTAGCACTTCTGCCTCACAGCAAGAAGATCGTGAGTTCAAAACCCGGCCGACTCAAACATTCTCGGCCAACTCTGGTCTTTCTGTGAGGAGTCTGCATGTCCTCCACGTGTTACCGTGGGTTCTCTCCGGGTACTCCGGCTTCCTCCCACCGTCCAAAGACGTGCATGTACAGATATATTGGCAACTCTAAAGTGTCCCTAGTGAATGAATGTGAGAGTGAATGGATGTCTGTCACTGTCTATGTCTAAATGTCAGCCCTGCGACTAACTGGCCATTGTCCAGGGTGAACCCCGCCTCAGGCCCAAAGCTGCTGGGATAGGCTCCAGTCACCCGCGACCCCTAACGGGACAAAGCGGTAGAAAATGAATGAATAAATTTGTATTTATCATTTAATGACACTACAGATGTCACAAAATCCACTCTCTGGGAAGCGCTAAAGGCATTCATTAGAGGCCAGGTAATCTAATGGAAAAGCCTGAAAAAAAAGCAACAAAGAGAAAAAGAAACTCAACTAAAAAAAGAAATAACAGAAATGGATAGACAACATTCATCTAGTCCCTCAGTACTTCTACATAAGAAAAAAATGGCTTTGCAGACTGTTATAAGAATTTTATTATTATAATTGTGTATATTGTTTATAGTTAGTAGGTGCTCATAGTTCTCTACAGGTCATGTCAAATCATGTCATGTCCTCTATGTTAGTCCAAGCATGGAGTAGACATAACTAGATAGACATGGGTTGCCATGGTACTTCTGCACCTGGAGCTGGGGCCTTGAGGGGAGTGTGTATGCAAGATACGCCTCCCACTGACAGCCCCCACTCCAGTGATATAAAATGTAATGTTTTGTTTACTTATTTAAGCAAAACGCACTATGTACCTTTTGTATATATCTGTGTACTTTGCTTCCCTTGCAAGGAATAAAACCTGGCCTTTCGCTTTTATAATATAATCTGTCTCCGTGTCTCTCTGGATAATATAAGGATATAGAATTCTTTTTAACATATAGAATTCTTATAACACAGACAGAACTGGAATTAGTATACACTTCAAGAACAGTTAAAATGTTGACCAAAGCAAGTCAAACACACGTGGACAAAATTGTTGGTACCCTTCGGTCAATGAAATAAAAACTCACAATGGTCACAGAAAAAACTTTATTCTGACTAAAGTAATAATAAATTAAAGGCATAGCGGCGATACAGGCCCTCGCCTCCCTTGAGACCGCGGAGACACATGCACTCGGAGGAGTGCATTTCGTACTTTAAAGCGTAAACTTCACGGTAATGTCAAATAACCGGGCCTGTGCTACTGCTGGGGCCTGCTACACCACCTTGTAATTTAGAGTTAAAGGTCTCCACAATCCCTGGTTTTCCTGGGAGCTGTATGAACCTTTGAAAATAATAGATTATGCTTGGGCTAAGGCGAAAAAAACAAAGTACTGGCTGGAGATTTGAGATGACTCAGGAATCGCTGCACCCCCGTTTAAAAAGGCAAAATGTAAATATTACTTGTCTAAAAGTACAAGTTTACAAGATCCAAAGGATTCTGAGGAGTTTTCTAAGACTCTAGTCTTGGCTCTGGAGGGGCCTCCTCTAAAGGAAGGATCCTGGCAATTGGGAAATGGCATTTATTTCCCGAAGAAATGGCTGCCTCTTCACAGACTCATTACGACCACAGCCACAAATGTATCAAAAAACGAATTGATAACTTTTTTGGCACACGTGTCTAGATGAAACTCACCAAATTTGGAGCTGTTTAGATGAAAAGCCTTTAGCACAAGTGGTGCGATTTAGGTGGTCACGCATTCCACCCAACATAGTAGATTTCCTGTTGAGTTTACGGTATGGCTGTAATAAACTTTTATGTTTGCCCTGAGGTGTCCTATGGATGTACCAAGTTTTGTATTTCTACATTGGAAAAATTTACTTTCATTTTCCATAGGCCCAATGTATTTTGACTTTTCTAGGGGCCGCCACTGAGTCATTTCTCGTATTTTTTTTTCGGGGACTTCAAATACATAAATCTTTCGCCGGGCTTGAAGTCTGGGACCAATAAAAATGACTTTTAGTTGCACGTTTACTGGGTCAAATTGAGGATCATTTTGCAGAAAAATTATAATAAAAAAATATATACCAAATTATAATAAAAAAAAATATAACTCGAGCAAAAAAGTCTAGAAAAACGCTTGTCTATTTTACATACATGTGTTTAGCTCATTTTGCCCAAGTTTGGTGTCTGTGGAATGAAGCAGCTATTTTCTGTGTTCTTTTAAAAAAGAGGTGTATTCTAAGTCGGTTCACATTTTCAATTCAAAATGGCCGCCTTCCCGTGTGTGATAGTGTGTGTGTGTGTGGTCCCCATTGGCTTTTTTGTTCATAAGCCCATGCTGGATGTGTGTACCAAGTTTCATTTGCCTACAACAAACTAAAATTTTCACTTCCCATTGACTTTTCCGACATATTTGGGACGTTGCTATGGCAACACATTTATAGATAGGGGGTGGTTGTCATTGGCTTTTATGCTCGACATGACATAAGACATGTGTCTACCAAATTTCATGTCTCTATGACAAACTAAATTCTTGGGTCCCATTATAAGTTTGTAGGGGGTGCTGGAGAGCCATTTCTAAAGATAACCCTTTTATTTACATATTTTTGTGTTCAGGTCATGAATGTGCACAAACGCCTTTTTGGGTCCAACTCGATCCGAGAAGGCGTTTGAGAGTTAAGAGACGTTTTATTTTCACAAAAATGGCCACAGGCTTGCTACACCCATACCCGATAAGATATCAAAAACAAAGTCACAACTTTGGTTGGCACACGTGTCTAGATGATACTCACCAAATTTGGGGCCATTTAGATTAAAACACAATGATTTGCATCTTTCTGCGCAAAGTGCGATTTTAGTGGCGCGTTTCACCCACATGGCGGACTTCCTGTTAAGTTTAGGGTGTGACTGTCATTGACTTTTCTGTTTGCCCTGAGGTGTCCTATGGATATACCAAGTTTCATTTTTCTACGTTGGAAAAAAGTTTTTCACTTTCCATAGGCCCAATGTATTTTGACTTTTCTAGGGGTCGCCACTGAGTCATTTTTTGTTATTTTTTTTCTCAGGAACTTCAAATACATAAATTTTTCGCCGAGCTTGAAGTCTGGGACCAATAAAAATTACTTTTCGTGCATGTTCACTGGGTCAAATTTAGGATCATTTTGCAGAATTTTTTTTTTTTTTTTTTAATCCGATCGAAAATAGGCTCGGGCCTAATGATTTTAAATAATTTGACTATGTCTTTATAAGTAATTTAATTTTTTTTTAAACTAACCAATCTGGCTTATATTAGAAGCAGAGTGTAGCGCTATGCATCAAATATTATTCATACCCTATATTTTCATATTTCTCTAGTTCTTCTCAAAATTGACCTACCTGGCTTAATTCATAGTCCCAAGTTCATTGTGCTCCAATATTTGGCCCGTGTTGGTGTGACCCAAAACAAAGTTGCTTTAAATGTTCTAAATTCACATCAAGTAAGAAGAAACCACAAAACAGATTACATTTCCGGGTTTTATTGGTTTTATAAACAAAAAACACGGGGTCCTGCTTCCATCTGATGAAACCTGGAATAGAGCACAGAGAAAACTTTAGTTCCAGTTCCATCAGGTTCAGTGAACATGTGTTAACCCTTTAGGCACCAGGGTTTATTTAAAAAAAAAAAAAAAAACAGATTTTTGAGATCCAAATTTCAAAAGGCTGTAGTTAAAAATTTTAAGAGTCCTCCTCTAAACTAGAAAAATGTCAGGTATGACCTAAAGTATACAAGTAAATAAATTTTAAGCATATAATTTGCATACCATGACATTATATATTGGCGTTATTATGTTATTTACAGTACATACACACCATGAACATAGTTTTTTTTTCTGAAATTTTTTTATAGCAGTAATTTGTAAAAGCAACATTACCAAAATAAATAATAACTACAACTTCTAATAAACCATAACTAGTAAAACGTATGCAAATAGTTATGAGAAATATACACATGTACTGTATGTGTGTGGTTGCAGTAGCTTTATCTTTTCTTATCCATCCATGTGGCATAGTTAGTAGTTTTTTAGAGTGTGGGACCTCTCATAAAGCACAGCACACAGCCATCACTTTTATTACGATCGCTGCTTTGATTAGTGCATTCGCGCTGACTATGTTTACCCCTGCCTCTCCCTCCTCGACTGGGTAAAGTGTCAGGATGACCAACACGTGTTGTCCCAAACAGCTGTCAATAGAAGCCGCATTATTCCCAAACTCCCTGTCACTACCGCGGCCACAGCAGTACACCCGCCCCGGCTTCTATCACCTGTGCTACAGGTAAAGCTGCAGGTGCTACAGGTAAAGCTGCAGGTGCTACAGGTAAAGCTGCAGGTGCTACAGGTAAAGCTGCAGGTGCTACAGGTAAAGCTGCAGGTGCTACAGGTAAAGCTGCAGGTGCTAAAGGTAAAGCTGCAGGTGCCGCTCACGGCTTCCCTTCCCAACCTGCCCTTCACTACCGCGACCAGAGCGACTAGTTTCCTCCCGTTTCTTTCACTAATGTTTTGGAAAAATGTGGGAAAAACAGCGTGTGCTTTATGAGAGACACCGCTGTCCAAGTTACACACGCACTCACTTTCACTCGGCTGAAAAGACTCTAAAGGTAGATGTTCTCCCTCAGAATCAGAGTCAGCCATTACTAATACCAAAGCTTCATCACAGGTGTATTTTTTATTTGTCATTTTCATGTTTATCAGCTCGCGTGTAGAGAATGAGGCTTCTATTGAGCCGGTCCTGACACTCCACTGAGACACATCTTTGAGGTCTTCTTCTACAAAACATTTTATTGGCAACACATGGTAATAGTGGACTAGAAACAAAGTACAGGGTGTCTGACATCTGGTGGAAGGGAGTGGAAGCATAATTTAGCAAATAAACCGGAAGTAGCGGCTGTTTTTCCAGTTAAGTTGCTTGTTGCAATTTTGCCACTTTGGCGCTTAGAGGTTAAAGCTTTGAGCAGCATACAAAAATCTTTTCAGCCACATTAAGGCTCTTCACAGCTGATGACTAGACTTTGTTACATATAAGAGTGACAATCCTTCTCAGACAAATGCCTCCATGTCTTCAGCTGGACAGGACACCCCTCTCTGAAAGGACCAAAGGAGAGCCACAGAACATGACTTTAGTCCAGTACCTCCCAGAGCTGAGATACCTTTTCTGACTCGTCATCGAATCATCACTGAAGGACACCACTCTAAAGACCTAGTCTTTACAGACTAATAAATTACAAAGTCAATTACTGCGTTTTCATGCTCCTACCGTCTTATACGGTGGGGGCGGGAGCCTGGGGCATGACCGGCACATCTGGCTTGGCCCCCTTCTGCTCAGACATGGGGGTGGTGGGGAGCGTCTCCTCCTTGGGTTCCACGATGCTGACATGGTCAGGCAGAGGCTTTTTGGGGCCAATTTTACCACTGGGGTCCCAGGGCAGCATGATCTTCACCTTGATGCCCAAGACACCTGAGAGAGCGGCACATATGAAGCCCATTCTGAAAGCCCGTCCCAGTGAGTGAAATGGAGCATACCTTGTCGCAACAGGACGTGGCGCACTGCTGTGTCCACGTAGTAGTTGACTGGGTCTCCACTGTGGATCATCAGGCCGTCCACAAACTTCATGGACTTCGCTCTTTGGCCCCTCAGTTTCCCAGACACTACCACCTCACAGCCCTTGGCACCGCTCTCCATGATGAACCTCAGGACACCATAGCACGCCCTAAAGATACAAGTTCACATTTAGTTTGGCAGTTAAAGGCATTTACTATTCATACCCAAAGGACAATATAGCACTCAAGCAGCTTAGTTTGTGGACAGTGGTCTTGAAAGATCATGCGGTTAATTACCAAGACAGGCTTTCTACTAAGCCTCATTATCAAATGATTGAGGCATTACAGATGGCTGCCAATAGGGCTGGGGGATACATTCATTTTCACATTTCAAGTCATTTTCTTTAGTGTACTGTACAACTTTCCTTCTTAGTAAGGATAAATGTTATAAATTGTTAATTTTTAACATCCTGTTTATAATTAACAGGATGTTTAAAAAGTCAAATCTGATCATGTCATGTCCTTCATGCTAATCTAAACATGAACATAGACATGGAAATCTTATATGGACTGATGGCATATTTTGTGACGAGTTTTGGTTTACAACATTTAGATTGTTTTTGTTATTTAGTACAAAGGTCACACTGCTTTCTCCGCTACGAGGCGGCAGCCTACAGTGGTCACTTTCTCAGCACGGAGCTGGCAAAGAGGACACCTGAAATGAGAAGCAGCACTTTAACACACACATAACTAATAGTAATAGATCCCTCTCAGACAAATGCCTCAATAGTCTTCAGAGGAAAGGGCTCTCTGATCTAATACATGGAGCTGAACCACAGAACATGGATCAGACCAACAATCGGAGAGCCCTATTCTGACTCGTCATCGTGTCATCATCGAAGGATAACTCTGCTGCTCATTATGTATTAACATCCTCCGGACTCTTGGTGCATGTGAGAGTTTGGCTTCTGTGTGCTGTGTATGCAGCTCCATTTACTCATGGATGTGTGTGCTGCTGTCGTGTCAGGGCGGACAGAGCAGTGTGTCATGTGATGATGGTTACTCAAAGGCAATCTAAATGTAGTAAACTGAAACTCATCACAAATAAGCCCATCAGTCCATTTTAGATTATGCATCTTATTAGTAATGAAGTGTGTAGCCTACTGTGCATCTATGCAACCTTGGCCAGGTGAACTCATACCTGCAAACTCAAGATGGGCTGAACCCCCCCCCCGCACATAATATGTTAGTCATAAATAAAATAAGTTACATTAGAGACATTTTAATGGTTCAAGTAACTTTTTCTAACCCATACACATCAGCCCAGAATAAATCGTCAGCGGTTGCCTCCATTAACCTGTACAGTCAATTAAATGAGGTTTCAAGATCAAAACTCCTGCGCTGTAAGCAGATACAAGTTGTTACCTTCTCACAGCCAGACCTCCCAACAGCTTGTAGCGCAGAGACTCCGCCTGAGCGATGGCACACAGCCCACGAGTGGCCACTTTCTCAGCGTAGAGCTGGCAAAATGAATAAAGAATAAGAATGAGAAGCAGCATTTGTCGAACACACTTAACTAATAGTAATAGATCCCTCTCAGACAAATGCCTCAATAGTCTTCAGAGGAAAGGGCTCTCTGATCTAATACATGGAGCTGAACCACAGAACATGGATCAGACCAACAATCAGAGAGCCCTATTCTGACTCGTCATCGTGTCATCATCGAAGGATAACTCTGCTGCTCATTATGTATTAACATCCTCCAGACTGTTGGTGCATGTGAGAGTTTGGCGTCGTTTTGAAACATAGGAATGCAACAATACAGCCAGTCCACGGTTCAATTCGTACCTAGTCTTTTTGCTCACGGTTAAGTAGAATTTATGGAACCATTATTAAATTTTTTTATTTGATATGAAACTAGGTGTAGTCACTGTGGGTGGATTTCAAAGAAAGGTTTTATTTTCAAAACTCCTTATTTTTCTAATAAAGCATTTAATAAGTGCTTTAATTAATGTAAATTTAACATTTAAAGTATTGAATTGCCTGTAATAATTTATATAGCGCTTTTCAGGGGACACAAAGACGCTTTTACATATAGACAAATAAAAAAACATATTGCAAAGGAGATTATGACAGGTTTTAAATGTTTCCAATGGGTCAGAGGTTCAGATTTGTGGAGCGAGGGAGTTCCAGAGGGTAGGGGTGGCAACAGCAAAGGCTCTGTCCCCCAAGGTACGGTGCTTGGACATGGTGCTGGGGTGAGGAGATTTGAGTCAGAGGATCATGTAAACATGAATTAAATGCGGTGTGCAGTAGTGCAGTAGACTCCAGGTAAAGGCAGTGTTAGTAGCGGGACATTACAGCGCAAGTTGGTTTCACTGTAACACAGCAGCACGTCCATTTGGAACCCAAGATGCAGCTGAGCTTCTAGATATTAGTTTAATCAAGTGGGTCTTCACTAGTCTTTGCGAGAGACAGTATTCCCAAGGCAGCGCACGCCTAAACCGTAAAGCACCGGTGGGCAACATACTGTCCTTTTACTCCTGCAGGTGTCTGGCAGTCTTTGCTGGCTGCAGTGATTTGACTCTGTAAATCAAACGAACACCTGGATAATGTTGGATTAGTGCTGCATGTACACAGCGTACTCTGATTAAGATCTGACAGTGCACTGAGCCTGCTCCTGTCGGACAGCTGCTATAGCAGTGCCATACAAATAGACCAGGGTCACACTGCCTTTGGACATCCTGTTATTGGGTTATTGTGTCGTAAAAAAATTTAGAACAGGCTATTCTACAGTAGCTTATGATGTGGCCTAGACAGTGGCATTTATTGCATTCAAGTAAAATAAAGTGAAAAAAACATTCCACATGGTTCAATGTGATCTTTTTTCCTGTACCAATATTATCACCCACCGTCTACTAGCTTGTTTCTTCACAGGCTGGCGCTGTGGGGGCCAGACTTTCAAACAAAAATATATAAATACCTTTGCTTTTATTCCAGTTAAATAGCTTTTCTTTTACTTTAATTTAGACCTGGGTAATAATTTTGGATTTAAATTGCCTCTTTCATTGTGCAAAGATTACAATTGTGCTGATATTGTGCACACCCACCGCCTGAACTGACGGACAGTGACAGGAGGATGGTTTCGCCCAGGGGTGCATCATGGAAATGGGTTTGGTTTTACACTGCAAGTGTGACTAATAAGTCTGACTGATATAGCATCTTGGATTGTATTGCAATGGAATCGCCATTATTTAGAAAGAAGATTGCATTTATTTAATAATTGAGATTATAATTAATTTTTCAATTATTGTGCAGCCCCAGTGCCAACCACTCGTATTGTTTTTCTATTCTATACAAAGAATTAGTCTGGTTTTTTTCTATAGTTTAATTACCAGAAAGCAGAACAAAAAGGACACATATTTCACACTGAATTTAGAAGTCAGGCTCAATGGGAGCTTTGCAGAGTCGTGACAGGCTGACACACAAAAATAAATAAAAAAGGTCAAATGTGTTGGACCAGCATGCGTTGTTGCATCCCCAGTGGAAACAGGGCTAACATCAAGTGCCCACACAGTTGAAATCCTGAGGACTTTTGTATTTACTCTTCAGTAAATTGATAAATGTTTTGACTAATTGAGCACTTCCATCGCTGTGTGAATTGTGAGATTATTTATGAACGACCACTTTCATTAAATACAAACAATGAAGTAAAGCTGCAACTACAGGCCTGCATTACCTCCACACTGCCCTCTGGGAAACCGAACCTCTTCTGGACAACAGCAGTCAGTTCTCTGATGCGACGGCCCTTTTCTCCCAAAACATTCTGGGTCCTTAAGACAGCACAATACAGGTTATTAAGGCACATCAAAAAGAAATCAAGCAGTCCTAGGTGAAGTTCTTTGAGTGATGCTGTGAGTCAGTTTTTTTATATTTAGACTTCTTATTCACAGAAAATTTTAAGAAAAACAAAAAACGTTTTTGTCAGTAAAGACTGGCAAATCTCTGTAGGCCTCACCACCGTTTTATTTGAGCCCAATAGAACCAGTTAATTTCCCAATAAAATCCAGAAGCTATGTTCTTGTAAAGTAAAACGGCACCAGCACAGACCTTGTGGCCAGAATGATGATCTCGGTCCTGGTTGGAGTCACCCGCACCTCGACCCCAGAGTAGCCATCCTCAGCCAGCTCCCGGGTCAGAAACTCGTTCAGCTCGGCCTTGAAGATACCGTCTGAGACGAACTACAGACAAAGCATCACTCACGAAAGTTTTTATGACAAATATTGAACACTTTAAAAACTATCGACAAATTGGTGAACATCGGCTTTGCTTAATATTTTAAATCTGAGCAACAATACTTTGCCCACAATACAAATTACTGATTAGAGTTGACTAGAAATAAATAACACAGTGGGTGCGTAGTTTAGCATTCCAAGCTAGACATAGCTAAACGCATTTTCAGAGTCAGTAGAAGGTTTAGAGACAAAACCTTGTACAATTTAAAATAACAGTAAAAACACGGGGATCTTAGTGTTTTCTGGGGACGGCATGTCGCCGGCCAGTGCTCAGAGCCATGTTAGAGCTGACACCAAGCACATCCACATCCATCCTGCCCCGAGCCGAGGTGGCCCGGTTCCACTGCCACAGAGCCACACAGCGGATACATATCTCCGACCTGTCCTTATTCTATTTTTACTAAATCTGTTCACTTTGAGGGAAAAACGGGAAAGAGCAGCGCTCACCTTCCTCTTCTTGGAGATTTGCACCGCCATCTTCCAAACGGCCGTGAACAGGAAAGGATTCTTCGCAGATGCGGAAATAGATTTATACCAGACAAGCAGCTTCCGGTCACGTTCATATTGAAGCAACGCCGGTTAGTGTAGTTTTTAGCTTGTTAATTTGATGTACTGCATGCATTGAAGGTAATGGTAGTGTTACAGCTAAACAAGATTTCCTGGTGAATATTTGTAAATGAACCTCTCTTCAGAAAAAAGTCCAGGATTACTCTGAATGTTCTCTAGTCATCTCTCATAGTCTTTTAGCTTGGTATACCGGGGGTGTATTCATGTTTTATGTATTCATACTGTTCATATCTATCCAAAATATGATTTTACTGTAATAAAACTATTTTTTTTGGCAAATGGTTTATTATTTGAATAACCACAGTTTTACTACAGGTACCATAGTTAAATTATGTTTTTTGCAGCACAACCATGGTTAATTTGGGGTAAACATGTTTAAAAAAATATATAACGTTTTCAATTTCAGGGTTCCCAAAGTGATTGGGTGCCCCTTCAGTCAATGAGACTATGTTAATAGGAAATCTGTCCATAGTATCAATTTGCTGGTAAAATTTCCTGAATTTTCTGTCCCTAATCTTTCAGTGTTAAAACCATCAAACTCAATAAACTAACTAGCTAATATGTGATGCAACCCATCTAATCACTATTGTGCCACACATTTCAACAGGTTAAGTTGTGCTTTACACCATGTTTTTGTCTTTCTTCTAGATTTGTATTGTATGCTTCAATCCCGCACCTTGGGGGCGCCAAAGCAATAACATAAAAGATAAAATAAAAAATTACTTTATTTATTTATTTATTTATTTATTTATTTTTTTTTTTTTTGTGGTATTTCTTAAATGTACCTTAGCTGCGTTTCTAAATTATTTCAGTATTTCCTCAATACTATATAACACTTTAAAGAACTAACAGGCTACAGTAGGCGCCCTCATTAGATTCCATAAATAGAATTAATGGAATATCACGTTACGTTCCATCACTGACCGGCCTCTGTTTAAAGCCAAACTTAAAACCTATTTATTTAAAATGGCTTTTTGCACTTAATGACTCTGATCTGTTTTTATTGTGTAAATGTATTTTTAAACCTATTTGTAATTAGGCCCGAGCCGGTGATGGCCGGGAGGGCCTATTGTTTTTGCTCGGATTTTTTTTTTTTTTTTTATCTTTATTGTGACCAAATGATCCTAAATTTGACCCAGTGAACATGCACAAAAAGTCATTTTTATTGGTCCCAGACTTCAAGCTCGGCAAAAATGGTATGTTTTTGAAGTCGCCGAAAAAAAAAAACGAAAAATGACTCAGTGGCGACCCCTACAAAATCAAAATACATTGGGCCTATGGAAAGTGAAAGTAAGTTTTTTTCAACACAGAAAAATGAAACTTGGTATATCCATAGGACACCTTAGGGCAAACAGAAAAGTCAATGACAGTCACACCCTAAACTCAACAGGAAGTCCGCCATGTGGGGTGAAAGCAGCGGCCACTAAAATCGCACCCCTTGGCAGAAAGATGCAAATCATTGTGTTTTAATCTAAATGGCCCCAAATTTGGTGAGTATCATCTAGACACGTGTGCCAACCAAAGTTGTGTGACTTTGTTGTTGATATCTTATCGGGTATGGGTGTAGCAAGCCTGTAACGAGGTGGCCATTTTTGTGAAAATAAAACGTCTCTTAACTCTCAAATGCCTTCTCGGATCGAGTTGGACCCTAAAAGGCGTTTGTGCACATTCATGACCTGAACACAAAAATATGTAAATAAAAGGGTTATCTTTAGAAATGGCTCTCCAGCGCCCCCTACAAACCTATAATGGGACCTAAGAATTTAGTTTGTCATAGAGACATAAAATTTGGTACACACCCCTCTTATGTCATGACGAGCATAAAAGCCAATGACAACCACCCCCTATCTATAAATGTGTTGCCATAGCAACGTCCCAAAATGTGGAAAAAGTCAATGGGAAGTGAAAATTTTAGTTTGTTGTAGGCAAATGAAACTTGGTACACACATCCACCATGGGCTTATGAACAAAAAATCCAATGGGGACCACACCCTATCACACACGGGAAGGCGGCCATTTTGAATTGAAAATGTGAACCGACTAAAAATACACCTCTTTTTTAAAAGTACACAGACAATAGCTGCTTCATTCCACAGACACCAAACTTGGGCAAAATGAGCTAAACATATGTGTGTAAAATAGACAAGCGTTTTTCTAGACTTTTTTGCTCGAGTTATATTTTTTTTTATTATAATTCGGTATATTTTTTTTTATCAGATTTTTTCTGCAAAATGATCCTCAATTTAACCCAGTAAACGTACAACTAAAATTCATTTTTATTGGTTCCAGATTTCAAGCCCAGCGAACAATTTATGTATTTGAAGTCCCCGAAAAAAAAATACGAAAAATGACTCAGTGGCGACCCCTAGAAAAGTCAAAATACATCGGGCCTATGGAAAGTGAAAGTAACTTTATTCCAATGTAGAAAAATGAAACTTGGTACATCTATAGCACACCTCAGGGCAAACAGAAAAGTCAATGACAGCCACACTCTAAACTCAACAGGAAGTCCGACATGTGGGGTGAAACGCATGGCCACTAAAATCGCACCCCTTGCGCAAAAAGATGCAAATCATTGTGTTTTAATCTAAATAGCCCCAAATTTGGTGAGTATCATCTAGACACGTGTGCCAACCAAAGTTGTGACTTTGTTTATGATATCTTATCGGGTATGGGTGTGGCAAGCCTGTAACGAGGTGGCCATTTTTATGAAAATAAAACGTCTCTTAACTCTCAAACGCCTTCTCGGATCGAGTTGGACCCAAAAAGACGTTTGTGCACATTCATGACCTGAACACAAAGATATGTAAATAAAAGGGTTATCTTTAGAAATGGCTCTCCAGCGCCCCTACAAACTTATAATGGGACCCAAGAATTTAGTTTGTCATAAAGACATAAAATTTGGTACACACATCTCTTATGTCATGACGAGCATAAAAGCCAATGACAACCACCCCCTATCTATAAATGTGTTGCCATAGCAACGTCCCAAAAATGTGGAAAAAGTCAATGGAAAGTGAAATTTTTAGTTTGTTGTAGGCAAATGAAACTTGGTACACACATCCAGTATGGGCTTATGAACAAAAGCCAATGGGGACCACACCCTATCACACACGGGAAGGCGGCCATTTTGAATTGAAAATGTGAACCGACTTAAAATACACCTCTTTTAAAAGAACACAGAAAATAGCTGCTTCATTCCACAGACACCAAACTTGGGCAAAATGAGCTAAACATATGTATGTAAAATAGACAAGCGTTTTTCTAGACTTTTTTGCTCGAGTTTTATTTTTTTTTATTATAATTTGGTATATATTTTTATAAAAATTTTTTCAAAATGATCCTAAATTTGACCCAGTAAACGTGCAACTAAAAGTCATTTTTATTGGTCCCAGACTTCAAGCTCGGCGAAAAATTTATGTATTTGAAGTCCCGAAAAAATTACAAAAATGACTCAGTGGCGACCCTAGAAAAGTCAAAATACATTGGGCCTATGGAAAGTGAAAGTAACTTTTTCCAATGTAGAAATACAAAACTTGGTACATCCATAGGACACCTCAGGACAAACAGAAAAGTTTATTACAGCCATACCGTAAACTCAACAGAAAATCTACTATGTTGGGTGAAATGCGTGACCACCTAAATCGCACCCCTTCTGTCTAAGGCGGCAGTAGCTCAGTGGTAGAGCGGCCGTCCTTCAACCGGAAGGTAGTAGGTTCGATTCCCGCTCACAGTTCATACTGTCGTTGTGTCCTTGGGTAAGACACTTAACCCACCTTGCCTCCAGTGTCTGTAGCACTGTTGTATGAATGTGTGTGACTGTAGAGGTGTGTTTGGTGGTGGTCGGAGAAGGTTGAGCGCCGTTTGTGTGGCAGCCCCCATCTCTGTCTGCCCCAGGTGTGAATGTGTGTGAATGGGGTGAGTGGTAAGCACATTGTAAAGCACTTTGTGGTCTATATCTGTGAAAGGTGCTATATATATAAATAATACTTACTTACTTACTTACTAAAGGCTTTTCATCTAAACAGCTCCAAATTTAGTGAGTATCATCTAGACACGTGTGCCAAAAAAATATATATATTTGTTTTTTGATACATTTGTGGCTGTGGTCGTAATGAGTCTGTGAAGAGGCAACCTTTGGGAAATAAATGCCATTTCCCAATTGCCAGGATCCTTCCTTTAGAGGAGGCCCCTCCAGAGCCACGGCTAGAGTCTTAGAAAACTCCTCAGAATCCTTTTACCGTGAAGTTTACGCTTTAAAGCCTGAAATGCACTCCTCCGAGTGCATGTGTCCCCATGATCTCAATGGAGGCGAGGGCCTTTATCGCCGCTTGCGGCTTTAATTAGGCCCGAGCCGGTGACCGGGAGGGCCTATTGTTTTTGCTCGGATTTTATTTTTTTTTTATTTTTTTTTTATTTTTATTGTGACCAAATGATCCTAAATTTGACCCAGTGAACATGCACGAAAAGTTATTTTTATTGGTCCCAGACTTCAAGCTCGGCGAAAATGGTATGTTTTTGAAGTCGCCGAAAAAAAAATACGAGAAATGACTCAGTGGTGACCCCTACAAAATCAAAATACATTGGGCCTATGGAAAGTGAAAGTAACTTTTTTCCAACGTAGAAAAATGAAACTTGGTACATCCATAGGACACCTCAGGGCAAACAGAAAAGTCAATGACAGCCACACCCTAAACTCAACAGGAAGTCCGCCATGTGGGGTGAAACGCGCGGCCACTAAAATCGCACCCTTATGCAGAAAGATGCAAATCATTGTGTTTTAATCTAAATGGCCCCAAATTTGGTGAGTATCATCTAGACACATGTGCCAACCTAAGTTGTAACTTTGTTGTTGATATCTTATCGGGTATGGGTGTGGCAAGCCTGTAACGAGGTGGCCATTTTTGTGAAAATAAAATGTCTCTTAACTCTCAAACACCTTCTCGGATCGAGTTGGACCCAAAAAGGCGTTTGTGCACATTCATGACCTGAACACAAAAATATGTAAATAAAAGGGTTATCTTTAGAAATGGCTCTCCAGCGCCCCCTACAAACTTATAAATGGACCCAAGAATTTAGTTTGTCATAGAGACATAAAATTTGGTACACACTCTTATGTCATGACGAGCATAAAAGCCAATGACAACCACCCCCTATCTGTAAATGTGTTGCCATAGCAACGTCCCAAAAATGTGAAAAAAGTCAATGGGAAGTGAAATTTTTAGTTTGTTGTAGGCAAATGAAACTTGGTACACACATCCACCATGGGCTTATGAACAAAAAAGCCAATGGGGACCACACCCTATCACACACGGGAAGGCGGCCATTTTGAATTGAAAATGTGAACCGACTTAAAATACACCTCTTTTTTAAAAGTACACAGAAAAAAGCTGCTTCATTCCACAGACACCAAACTTGGGCAAAATGAGCTAAACACATGTATGTAAAATAGACAAGCGTTTTTCTAGACTTTTTTGCTCGAGTTATATATTTTTTTATTATAATTTGGTATATTTTTTTAGTATAATTTTTCTGTAAAATGATCCTCAATTTGACCCAGTAAACGTGCAACTAAAAGTCATTTGTATTGGTCCCAGACTTCAAGCCCGTGAAAAATTTATGTATTTGAAGTCGCTGAAAAAAATACGAAAAATGACTCAGTGGCGACCCTAGAAAAGTCAAAATACATTGGGCCTATGGAAAGAAAGTAACTTTTTCCAACGTAGAAAAATGAAACTTGGTACATCCATAGAACACCTCAGGGCAAACAGACAAGTCTATGACAGCCACACCTAAACTCAACAGGAAGTCCGCCATGTGGGGTGAAATGCGCGCCACTAAAATCGCACACCTTGCGCAGAAAGATGCAAATCATTGTGTTTTAATCTAAATGGCCCCAAATTTGGTGAGTATCATCTAGACATGTGCCAACCAAAGTTGTGACTTTGTTTATGATGTCTTATCGGGTATGGGTGTGGCAAGCCTGTAACGAGGTGGCCATTTTGTGAAAATAAAATGTCTCTTAGCTCTCAAACACCTTCTCGGATCGAGTTGGACCCAAAAAGGCGTTTGTGCACATTCATGACCTGAACACAAAAATATGTAAATAAAAGGGTTATCTTTAGAAATGGCTCTCCAGCGCCCCCTACAAACCTATAATGGGACCTAAGAATTTAGTTTGTCATAGAGACATAAAATTTGGTACACACATCTCTTATGTCATGACGAGCATAAAAGCCAATGACAACCACCCCCTATCTATAAATGTGTTGCCATAGCAACGTCCCAAAAATGTGGAAAAAGTCAATGGAAAGTGAAATTTTTAGTTTGTTGTAGGCAAATGAAACTTGGTACACACATCCAGTATGGGCTTATGAACAAAAAAGCCAATGGGGACCACACCCTATCACACACAGGAAGGCGGCCATTTTGAATTGAAAATGTGAACCGACTTAAAATACACCTCTTTTAAAAGAACACAGAAAATAGCTGCTTCATTCCACAGACACCAAACTTGGGCAAAATGAGCTAAACACATGTATGTAAAATAGACAAGCGTTTTTCTAGACTTTTTTGCTCGAGTTATTTTTTTTTATTATAATTTGGTATATATTTTTTATAAATTTTTTTTTGCAAAATGATCCTAAATTTGACCCAGTAAAGCGTGCAACTAAAAGTCATTTTATTGGTCCCAGACTTTAAGCCCAGCGAAAAATTTATGTATTTGAAGTCCCCGAAAAAAAATATGAAAAATGACTTAGTGGCGACCCCTAGAAAAGTCAAAATACATTGGTTCTATGGAAAATGAAAGTAAATTTTTCCAATGTAGAAATACAAAACTTGGTACATCCATAGGACACCTCAGGGCAAACAGAAAAGTTTATTACAGCCATACCGTAAACTCAACAGAAAATCTACTATGTTGGGTGGAATGCGTGACCACCTAAATCGCACCCCTTCTGTCTAAAGGCTTTTCATCTAAACAGCTCCAAATTTGGTGAGTATCATCTAGACACGTGTGCCAAAAAGTTATCAATTTGTTTTTGATACATTTGTGGCTGTGGTAATGAGTCTGTGAAGAGGCAACCTTTGGGAAATAAATGCCATTTCCCAATTGCCAGGATCCTTCCTTTAGAGGAGGCCCCTCCAGAGCCACGGCTAGAGTCTTAGAAAACTCCTCAGAATCCTTTTACCATGAAGTTTACGCTTTAAAGCACTGAAATGCACTCCTCCGAGTGCATGTGTCCCCGCGGTCTCAATGGAGGCGAGGGCCTTTATCGCCGCTTGCGGCTTTAATTTTTTATTATAATTTTTCTGAAAAAGGATTTTCAATTTGACCCAGTAAACGTGCAACTAAAAGTCATTTTTATTGGTCCCAGACTTCAAGCCCGGCAAAAATGTATGTATTTGAAGTCCCTGAAAAAAATAGGAAAAATGACTCAGTGGCGACCCTAGAAAAGTCAAAATAATTGGTTCTATGGAAAATGAAAGTAAATTTTTCCAATGTAGAAATACAAAACTTGGTACATCCATAGGACACCTTAGGGCAAACAGAAAAGTTTATTACAGCCATACCGTAAACTCAACAGAAAATCTATGTTGGGTGGAATACATGACCACCTAAATCGTACACTTTGTGCTAAAGGGTTTTCATCTAAACAGCTCCAAATTTGCTTTAAAGCACGACATGCAATCCTCCGAATATATGTGTCCCCGCGGTCTCAAGGGAGGCGAGGGCCTTTATCGCCGCTTGCGGCTTTAATTAGGCCCGAGCCGGTGACCGGGAGGGCCTATTGTTTTTGCTCGGATTTTTTTTTTATTTATTTATTTATTAGGCCCGAGCCGGTGATGGCCGGGAGGGCCTATTGTTTTTGCTCGGATTTTTTTTTTTTTTTTTTTTTATCTTTCTTGTCGACCTATGATCCTAAATTTGACCCAGTGAACATGCACGAAAAGTCATTATATTGGTCCCAGACTTCAAGCTCAGCGAAAAATTTATGTATTTGAAGTCGCCGAAAAAAAAATACGAAAAATGACTCAGTGGCGACCCCTACAAAAGTCAAAATACATTGGGCCTATGGAAAGTGAAAGTAACTTTTTCCAACGTAGAAAAATGAAACTTGGTATATCCATAGGACACCTCAGGGCAAACAGAAAAGTCAATGACAGCCACACCCTAAACTTAACAGGAAGTCCGCCATGTGGGGTGAAAGGCGCGGCCACTAAATTCGCACCCCTTGCGCAGAAAGATGCAAATCATTGTGTTTTAATCTAAATGGCCCCAAATTTGGTGAGTATCATCTAGACACATGTGCCAACCAAAGTTGTGACTTTGTTGTTGATATCTTATCGGGTATGGGTGTGGCAAGCCTGTAACGAGGTGGCCATTTTTGTGAAAATAAACGTCTCTTAACTCTCAAACGGCTTCTCGGATCGAGTTGGACCCAAAAAGGCGTTTGTGCACATTCATGACCTGAACAAAAAATATGTAAATAAAAGGGTTATCTTTAGAAATGGCTCTCCAGCGCCCCCTACAAACTTATAATGGGACCCAAGAATTTAGTTTGTCATAGAGACATAAAATTTTGTACACACATCTCTTATGTCATGACGAGCATAAAAGCCAATGACAACCACCCCCTATCTATAAATGTGTTGCCGTAGCAACGTCCCAAAAAATGTGAAAAAAGTCAATGGGAAGTGAAATTTTTAGTTTGTTGTAGGCAAATAAAACTTGGTACACACATCCACCATTGGCTTATGAACAAAAAGCCAATGGGGACCACACCTATCACACACAGGAAGGCGGCCATTTTGAATTGAAAATGTGAACCGACTTAAAATACACCTCTTTTTAAAAGTACACAGAAAAAGCTGCTTCATTCCACAGACACCAAACTTGGGCAAAATGAGCTAAACACATGTATGTAAATGAGACAAGTGTTTTTCTAGTATTTTTTGCTCGAGTTATATTTTTTTTTATTATAATTCGGTATATATTTTTTTATCATATTTTTCTGCAAAATGATCCTCAATTTAACCCAGTAAACGTACAACTAAAAGTCATTTTATTGGTCCCAGATTTCAAGCCCAGCGAAAAATTTATGTATTTGAAGTCCCCGAAAAAATACGAAAAATGACTCAGTGGCGACCCCTAGAAAAGTAAAAATACATCGGGCCTATGGAAAGTGAAAGTAACTTTATTCCAATGTAGAAAAATGAAACTTGGTACATCCATAGGACACCTCAGGCAAACTGAAAAGTTTATTACAGCCATATCGTAAACTCAACAGAAAATCTACTATGTTGGGTGTAATGCGTGACCACCTAAATCGCACCCCTTCTGTCTAAAGTCTAAACAGCTCCAAATTTGGTGAGTATCATCTAGACACGTGTGCAAAAAAAGTTATCAATTTGTTTTTGATAGATTTGTGGCTGTGGTCGTAATGAGTCTGTGAAGAGGCAACTATTGGGAAATAAATGCCATTTCCCAATTGCCAGGATCCTTCTCAACAGAAAATGTTGGGTGGAATACATGACCACCTAAATCGTACACTTTGTGCTAAAGGGTTTTCATCTAAACAGCTCCAAATTTGCTTTAAAGCACGACATGCAATCCTCCGAATATATGTGTCCCGCGGTCTCAAGGAGGCGAGGGCCTTTATCGCCCTTGCGGCTTTAATTTATTAGGCCCGAGCGGTGATGGCCGGGAGGGCCTATTGTTTTGCTCGGATTTTTTTTTTTTTTTTTTTATCTTTATTGTGACCAAATGATCCTAAATTTGACCCAGTGAACATGCACAAAAAGTCATTATATTGGTCCCAGACTTCAAGCTCGGCAAAATGGTATGTATTTGAAGACGCGAAAAAAATACGAAAAATGACTCAGTGGCGACCCTACAAAATCAAAATACATTGGGCCTATGGAAAGTGAAAGTAACTTTTTCCAACGTAGAAAAATGAAACTTGGTATATCCATAGGACACCTCAGGGCAAACAGAAAAGTCAATGACAGTCACACCCTAAACTTAACAGGAAGTCCGCCATGTGGGGTGAAAGCAGCGCCACTAAAATCGCACCCCTTGCGCAGAAAGATGCAAATCATTGTGTTTTAATCTAAATGGCCCCAAATTTGGTGAGTATCATCTAGACACGTGTGCCAACCAAAGTTGTGACTTTGTTGTTGATATCTTATCGGGTATGGGTGTAGCAAGCCTGTAACGAGGTGGCCATTTTTGTGAAAATAAAACGTCTCTTAACTCTCAAACGCCTTCTCGGATCGAGTTGGACCCAAAAAGGCGTTTGTGCACATTCATGACCTGAACACAAAAATATGTAAATAAAAGGGTTATCTTTAGAAATGGCTCTCCAGCGCCCCTACAAACTTATAATGGACCCAAGAATTTAGTTTGTCATAGAGACATAAAATTTTGTACACACATCTCTTATGTCATGACGAGCATAAAAGCCAATGACAACCACCCCTATCTATAAATGTGTTGCCATAGCGTCCCAAAAATGTGAAAAAAGTCAATGGGAAGTGAAATTTTTAGTTTGTTGTAGGCAAATAAAACTTGGTACACACATCCACCATGGGCTTATGAACAAAAAAGCCAATGGGGACCACACCCTATCACACACAGGAAGGCGGCCATTTTGAATTGAAAATGTGAACCGACTTAAAATACACCTCTTTTTAAAAGTACACAGAAAAAGCTGCTTCATTCCACAGACACCAAACTTGGGCAAAATGAGCTAAACACATGTATGTAAATGAGACAAGTGTTTTTCTAGACTTTTGCTCGAGTTATATTTTTTTATTATAATTCGGTATATATTTTTTTATTATAATTTTTCTGTAAAATGATCCTCAATTTAACCCAGTAAACGAACAACTAAAAGTCATTTTTATTGGTCCCAGACTTCAAGCCTGGCAAAAATTTATGTATTTGAAGTCCCAAAAAAATATGAAAAATGACTCAGTGGCGACCCTAGAAAAGTCAAAATTCATTGGTTCTATGGAAAATGAAAGTAAATTTTTCCAATGTAGAAATACAAAACTTGGTACATCCATAGGACACCTCAGGGCAAACAGAAAAGTTTATTACAGCCATACTGTAAACTCAACAGGAAATCTACTATGTTGGGTGGAATGCGTGACCACCTAAATCGCACCTTGTGTCTAAAGGCTTTTCATGTAAACAGCTCCAAATTTGGTGAGTATCATCTAGACACGTGTGCAAAAAAAGTTATCAATTTGTTTTGATACATTTGTGGCTGTGGTCGTAATGAGTCTGTGAAGAGGCAACTTTTAGGAAATAAATGCCATTTCCCAATTGCCAGGATCCTTCCTTTAGAGGAGGCCCCTCCAGAGCCACGGCTAGAGTCTTAGAAAACTCCTCAGAATCCTTTTACCGTGAAGTTTACGCTTTAAAGCACGAAATGCACTCCTCCGAGTGCATGTGTCCCCGATCTCAAGGGAGGCGAGGGCCTTTATCGCGCTGGCTTTAATTTTTTTTTTTTTATTGTGACCAAATGATCCTAAATTTGACCCAGTGAACATGCACGAAAAGTCATTTTTATTGGTCCCAGACTTCAAGCTCGGCAAAAATGGTATGTTTTGAAGTCGCCGAAAAAAATACGAGAAATGACTCAGTGGCGACCCTACAAAATCAAAATACATTGGGCCTATGGAAAGTGAAAGTAACTTTTTCCAACGTAGAAAAATGAAACTTGGTACATCCATAGGACACCTCAGGCAAACAGAAAAGTCAATGACAGTCACACCTAAACTCAACAGGAAGTCCGCCATGTAGGGGTGAAACGCTGCCACTAAAATCGCACTTTTTGCGCAGAAAGATGCAAATCATTGTGTTTTAATCTAAATGGCCCCAAATTTGGTGAGTATCATCTACACAGATGTGCCAACCAAAGTTGTGACTTTGTTTATGATATCTTATCGGGTATGGGTGTGGCAAGCCTGTAACGAGGTGGCCATTTTGTGAAAATAAAATGTCTCTTAACTCTCAAACACCTTCTCGGATCGAGTTGGACCCAAAAGGCGTTTGTGCACATTCATGACCTGAACACAAAAATATGTAAATAAAAGAATTATCTTTAGAAATGGCTCTCCAGCGCCCCTACAAACTTATAATGGGACCCAGAATTTAGTTTGTCATAGAGACATAAAATTTGGTACACACATCTCTTATGTCATGACGAGCATAAAAGCCAATGACAACCACCCCTATCTATAAATGTGTTGCCATAGCAACGTCCCAAAAATGTGAAAAAGTCAATGGGAAGTGAAATTTTTAGTTTGTTGTAGGCAAATGAAACACATATCCACCATGGGCTTATGAACAAAAAGCCAATGGGGACCACACCCTATCACACACGGGAAGGCGGCCATTTTGAATTGAAAATTTGGTCCGACTTAGAATACACCTCTTTTTAAAAACAACAAAAAATAGCTGCTTCATTCCACAGACACCAAACTTGGGCAAAATGAGCTAAACACATGTATGTAAATGAGACAAGTGTTTTTCTAGACTTTTGCTCGAGTTATATATTTTTATTATAATTCGGTATATATTTTTTATTATAATTTTTCTGCAAAATGATTCTCAATTTGACCCAGTAAACCAACAACTAAAAGTCATTTTATTGGTCCCAGACTTCAAGCCAGCGAAAAATTTATGTATTTGAAGACGAAAAAAAAAATGAAAAATGACTCAGTGGCGACCCTACAAAATCAAAATACATTGGGCCTATGGAAAGTGAAAGTAACTTTTTCCAACGTAGAAAAATGAAACTTGGTATATCCATAGGACACCTCAGGCAAACAGAAAAGTCAATGACAGTCACACCTAAACTTAACAGGAAGTCCGCCATGTGGGGTGAAAGCAGCGGCCACTAAAATCGCACCCCTTGCGCAGAAAGATGCAAATCATTGTGTTTTAATCTAAATGGCCCCAAATTTGGTGAGTATCATCTAGACACGTGTGCCAACCAAAGTTGTGACTTTGTTGTTGATATCTTATCGGGTATGGGTGTGGCAAGCCTGTAACGAGGTGGCCATTTTTGTGAAAATAAAACGTCTCTTAACTCTCAAACGCCTTCTCGGATCGAGTTGAACCCAAAAGGCGTTTGTGCACATTCATGACCTGAACACAAAATATGTAAATAAAAGGGTTATCTTTAGAAATGGCTCTCCAGCGCCCCTACAAACTTATAATGGACCCAAGAATTTAGTTTGTCATAGAGACATAAAATTTTGTACACACATCTCTTATGTCATGACGAGCATAAAAGCCAATGACAACCACCCCTATCTATAAATGTGTTGCCATAGCAACGTCCCAAAAATGTGAAAAAGTCAATGGGAAGTGAAATTTTTAGTTTGTTGTAGGCAAATAAAACTTGGTACACATCCACCATGGGCTTATGAACAAAAAGCCAATAGGGACCACACCTATCACACACAGGAAGGCGGCCATTTTGAATTGAAAATGTGAACCGACTTAAAATACACCTCTTTTTAAAAGTACACAGAAAAAGCTGCTTCATTCCACAGACACCAAACTTGGGCAAAATGAGCTAAACACATGTATGTAAATGAGACAAGTGTTTTCTAGACTTTTTGCTCGAGTTATATTTTTTATTATAATTCGGTATATATTTTTTATTATAATTTTTCTGTAAAATGATCCTCAATTTAACCCAGTAAACGAACAACTAAAAGTCATTTTATTGGTCCCAGACTTCAAGCCTGGCAAAAATTTATGTATTTGAAGTCGCGAAAAAAATACGAAAAATGACTCAGTGGCGACCCTACAAAGTCAAAATACATTGGGCCTATGGAAAGTGAAAGTAACTTTTTTCCAACGTAGAAAAATGAAACTTGGTATATCCATAGGACACCTCAGGGCAAACAGAAAAGTCAATGACAGTCACACCTAAACTTAACAGGAAGTCCGCCATGTGGGGTGAAACGCACGGCCACTAAAATCGCACCCCTTGCGCAGAAAGATGCAAATCATTGTGTTTTAATCTAAATGGCCCCAAATTTGGTGAGTATCATCTAGACACGTGTGCCAACCAAAGTTGTAACTTTGTTGTTGATATCTTATCGGGTATGGGTGTGGCAAGCCTGTAACGAGGTGGCCATTTTTGTGAAAATAAACGTCTCTTAACTCTCAAACGCCTTCTCGGATCGAGTTGGACCCAAAAGGCGTTTGTGCACATTCATGACCTGAACACAAAAATATGTAAATAAAAGGGTTATCTTTAGAAATGGCTCTCCAGCGCCCCCTACAAACTTATAATGGACCCAAGAATTTAGTTTGTCATAGAGACATAAAATTTTGTACACACATCTCTTATGTCATGACGAGCATAAAGCCAATGACAACCACCCCTATCTATAAATGTGTTGACATAGCAACGTCCCAAAAATGTGAAAAAGTCAATGGGAAGTGAAATTTTTAGTTTGTTGTAGGCAAATAAAACCTGGTACACACATCCACCATGGGCTTATGAACAAAAAAGCCAATGGGGACCACACCTATCACACACAGGAAGGCGGCCATTTTGAATTGAAAATGTGAACCGACTTAAAATACACCTCTTTTTAAAAGTACACAGAAAAAGCTGCTTCATTCCACAGACACCAAACTTGGGCAAAATGAGCTAAACACATGTATGTAAATGAGACAAGTGTTTTTCTAGACTTTTTTGCTCGAGTTATATTTTTTTATTATAATTCGGTATATATTTTTTATTATAATTTTTCTGTAAAATGATCCTCAATTTAACCCAGTAAACGAACAACTAAAAGTCATTTTTATTGGTCCCAGACTTCAAGCCTGGCAAAAATTTATGTATTTGAAGTCGCCGAAAAAAATACGAAAAATGACTCAGTGGCGACCCCTACAAAAGTCAAAATACATTGGGCCTATGGAAAGTGAAAGTAACTTTTTCCAACGTAGAAAAATGAAACTTGGTATATCCATAGGACACCTCAGGGCAAACAGAAAAGTCAATGACAGTCACACCCTAAACTTAACAGGAAGTCCGCCATGTGGGGTGAAAGGCGGCCACTAAATTCGCACTTTGCGCAGAAAGATGCAAATCATTGTGTTTTAATCTAAATGGCCCCAAATTTGGTGAGTATCATCTAGACACATGTGCCAACCAAAGTTGTGACTTTGTTGTTGATATCTTATCGGGTATGGGTGTGGCAAGCCTGTAACGAGGTGGCCATTTTTGTGAAAATAAACGTCTCTTAACTCTCAAACGGCTTCTCGGATCGAGTTGGACCCAAAAAGGCGTTTGTGCACATTCATGATCTGAACACAAAAATATGTAAATAAAGGGTTATCTTTAGAAATGGCTCTCCAGTGCCCCTACAAACTTATAATGGGACCCAAGAATTTAGTTTGTCATAGAGACATAAAATTTGGTACACACATCTCTTATGTCATGACGAGCATAAAAGCCAATGACAACCACCCCTATCTATAAATGTGTTGCCATAGCAACGTCCCAAATATTTGGAAAAGTCAATGGGAAGTGAAAATTTTAGTTTGTCGTAGGCAAATGAAACTTGGTACACACATCCAGCATGGGCTTATGAATAAAAAGCCAATGGGGACCACACCTATCACACACGGGAAGGCGGCCATTTTGAATTGAAAATGTGAACCGACTTAAAATACACCTCTTTTAAAAGAACTCAGAAAATAGCTGCTTCATTCCACAGACACCAAACTTGGGCAAAATGAGCTAAACACATGTATGTAAAATAGACAAGCGTTTTTCTAGACTTTTTGCTCGAGTTATATTTTATTTTATTATAATTTGGTTTTTTTTTATAATTTTTCTGCAAAATGATCCTCAATTTGACCCAGTAAACGTGCAACTAAAAGTAATTTTATTGGTCCCAGACTTCAAGCTCGAAAAATTTATGTATTTGAAGTCGCCGAAAAAATATGAAAAATGACTCAGTGGCGATCCTACAAAGTCAAAATACATTGGGCCTATGGAAAGTAACTTTTTCCAACGTAGAAAAATGAAACTTGGTACATCCATAGGACACCTCAGGGCGAACAGAAAAATGTATTACAGCCATATCGTAAACTCAACAGGAAATCTACTATGTTGGGTGTATGCGTGACCACCTAAATTGCACCCCTTGTGTCTAAAGGCTTTTCATCTAAACAGCTCCAAATTTGGTGAGTATCATCTAGACACGTGTGCAAAAAAAGTTATCAATTTCTTTTTTAATACATTTGTGGCTGTGGTCGTAATGGGTCTGTGAAGAGGCAACCTTTGGGAAATAAATGCCATTTCCCAATTGCCAGGATCCTTCCTTTAGAGGAGGCCCCTCCAGAGCCACGGCTAGAGTCTTAGAAAACTCCTCAGAATCCTTTTACCGTGAAGTTTACGCTTTAAAGCACGAGTGCATGTGTCCCCGCGGTCTCAAGGGAGGCGAGGGCCTTTATCGCCGCTTGCGGCTTTAATTATTATTATTATTTTGAATGACATTTAAACAACAAGAGCCTCCTGTTGTTGGGAAGATTAGGCCGTCTATCCTCATAACGCCGTCATGTAATTCTAGAAAAGTACATTCATATTACAAAAACAGATTAGCATGTATACAGTGATACACGTTGTTTTATCTGTGCAGTTTGTGCTGCAATGTGTCACTTACCTGTTATTTTCTATAAATGATCACATAATGGAAGCCACTGTGAAACAGCTGAGATTTGGGTGTATTGTCTGGCCTGTTCCCATCATGGTTATTATAATAAGAACATTGTCAATCACAGTGGCACACATTTTATCAGAATTTTTTTGTTCTTTGCCTTGGTGATTAAGGTTTTGACCAAATTGTTTGATGAATGGGTTTTGTTTGTGCAAAACAGTATCAGTAGCATTAATAGTTTTAACTAAATTCAAACTGTGTGTGGTATACGGCCAGCCACTCAAGTAGACCATATAATAGTTTAGCTTCTGCATTGATTTTCACAACATCTCCATTTTCCAGATAACTTGACATTTCAGAAGCTTTTTAGTATTAGCGCTGCAACAGTGTGGTTTGGTTTTATTGGTTCATTATGTTTGTTTGCTACAGAATGCAGTGTGAGCTCCTTTCTGAGCTTGGTAAATGGTGGATAAGTAGAGGCACTGGATGTGGCAGCTTGTGTTGTGCATTCTCCCTGTGGTTACCTCATTCTGCTCTCAAAGGTCCTGTGCTGCTCTATTTTCCATCAGAGGAAGGGAAACTAAAGCCTGTTTGAGTTTTACCGTCGCAATGGAGCAGTTAGTTTGATACACTGGCTTTCCAGCTTTTTGTGGGCCTTTTGCAGACAGGAGCTGCAAGTAAACTGATTTTACTGAAGTAAAAACAGAGATAACATTAAAGGGTGACCTTATCACATTCTGCTGCACCAATACCAATCAGGACCAATGAACTCACTCACACTGGCAGTGTTTCCATCGATACGTTACACTGAGCTGTGTGTCAGCACCACAGACATGCAATAGATGAAGCGTGTTTGTAACCGGAGGTCACTCAAGCAAACAAGATGATTAAAGCAAGTGTTATTGCTCAAGCAAACAATAATACAGAACATTATAATAAAGCCTCCTGAGACCCAGAGGAAAAAAGGTTTTGCTTTTTTATGATTATTTAAGTATTTTGGTTGAAAGAATTATGTTGTAATTTTATTTTTCAAACACATTATTTTTTTTTCCAACTGTCCTTTGTAATGGACATTGGATTTTGTTTGTTACAGAATGCAATGATGTAATGTTATGATAATCAATTCATTTTCATATGGATTTCTTTAAAAAAATATTTTACTTTCATGAACATTAAATATTTCCCACAATAACCATTTCCATAAGAAGTTAACTTAACAGAACGCCCAAGAATGTTTTAAATCATATAAATACACACGTGGACAAAAATGTTGGTACCCTTCGGTCAATGAAAGAAAAACTCACAATGGTCACAGAAAAAAAATTATTCTGACAAAAGTAATAATAAATTAAAGCCGCAAGCGGCGATAAAGGCCCTCGCCTCCCTTGAGACCGCGGGGACACATGCACTCGTAGGAGTGCATTTCGTGCTTTAAAGCGTAAACTTCACGGTAAAAGGATTCTGAGGAGTTTTCTAAGACTCTAGCCGTGGCTCTGGAGGGGCCTCCTCTAAAGGAAGGATCATGGCAATTGGGAAATGGCATTTATTTCCCAAAGGTTGCCTCTTCACAGACTCATTACGACCACAGCCACAAATGTAACAAAAAACAAATTGATAACTTTTTTGGCACACGTGTCTAGATGAAACTCACCAAATTTGGAGGTGTTTAGATGAAAAGCCTTTAGACACAAGGGGTGCAATTTAGGTGGTCACGCATTCTACCCAACATAGTAGATTTCCTGTTGAGTTTACGGTATGGCTGTAATAAAATTTTCTGTTTGCCCTGAGGTGTCCTATGGATGTACCAAGTTTCATTTTTCTACGTTGGAAAAAGTTACTTTCACTTTCCATAGGCCCAATGTATTTTGACTTTTCTAGGGTCGCCACTGAGTCATTTTTGTATTTTTTTGGGGACTTCAAATACATAAATTTTTCGCTGGGCTTGAAATCTGGGACCAATAAAAATGACTTTTAGTTGTACGTTTCCTGGGTTAAATTGAGGATCATTTTGCAGAAAAATATGATAAAAAATATATACCGAATTATAATAAAAAAATATAACTCGAGCAAAAAAGTCTAGAAAAACGCTTGTCTCTTTTACATACATATGTTTAGCTCATTTTGCCCAAGTTTGGTGTCTGTGGAATGAAGCAGCTATTGTCTGTGTACTTTTAAAAAGAGGTGTATTTTAAGTCGGTTCACATTTTCAATTCAAAATGGCCGCCTTCCCGTGTGTGATAGGGTGTGGTCCCCATTGGCTTTTTTGTTCATAAGCCCATGTTGGATGTGTGTACCAAGTTTCATTTGCCTACAACAAACTAAAAATTTCACTTCCCATTGACTTTTTTCACATTTTTGGGGCGTTGCTATGGCAACACATTTACAGATAGGGGGTGGTTGTCATTGGCTTTTATGCTCGTCATGACATAAGAGATGTGTGTACCAAATGTTATGTCTCTATGACAAACTAAATTCTTGGGTCCCATTATAAGTTTGTAGGGGGCGCTGGAGAGCCATTTCTAAAGATAACCCTTTTATTTACATATCTTTGTGTTCAGGTCATGAATGTGCACAAACGCCTTTTTGGGTCCAACTCGATCCGAGAAGGCGTTTGAGAGTTAAGAGACGCGTTTAATTTTCACAAAAATGGCCACCTCGTTACAGGGTTGCCACACCCATACCCGATAAGATATCAACAACAAAGTCACAACTTTGGTTGGCACACGTGTCTAGATGATACTCACCAAATTTGGGGCCATTTAGATTAAAACACAATGATTTGCATCTTTCTGCGCAAGTGCGAATTTAGTGGCGCGCCTTTCACCCCACATGGCGGACATCCTGTTAAGTTTAGGTGTGGCTGTCATTGACTTTTCTGTTTGCCCTGAGGTGTCCTATGGATATACCAAGTTTCATTTTCTACGTTGGAAAAAGTTACTTTCACTTTCCATAGGCCCAATGTATTTTGACTTTTCTAGGGGTCGCCACTGAGTCATTTTTCATTTTTTTCCGGGGACTTCAAATACATAAATTTTTGCCGGGCTTGAAGTCTGGGACCAATAAAAATGACTTTTACTTGTTGGTTTACTGGGTTAAATTGAGGATCATTTTGCAGAAAAATTATAATAAAAAATATATACCGAATTATAATAAAAAAATATAACTCGAGCAAAAAGTCTAGAAAAACACTTGTCTCATTTACATACATGTGTTTAGCTCATTTTGCCCAAGTTTGGTGTCTGTGGAATGAAGCAGCTTTTTCTGTGTACTTTTAAAAAGAGGTGTATTTTAAGTCGGTTCACATTTTCAATTCAAAATGGCCGCCTTCCTGTGTGTGATAGGGTGTGGTCCCCATTGGCTTTTTGTTCATAAGCCCATGGTGGATGTGTACCAAGTTTTATTTGCCTACAACAAACTAAAAATTTCACTTCCCATTGACTTTTTCACATTTTTTTGGGACGTTGCTATGGCAACACATTTATAAATAGGGGTGGTTGTCATTGGCTTTTATGCTCGTCATGACATAAGAGATGTGTGTACAAAATTTTATGTCTCTATGACAAACTAAATTCTTGGGTCCATTATAAGTTTGTAGGGGCGCTGGAGAGCCATTTCTAAAGATAACCCTTTATTTACATATTTTTTGTTCAGGTCATGAATGTGCACAAACGCCTTTTTGGGTCCAACTCGATCCGAGAAGGCGTTTGAGAGTTAAGAGACGCTTTTATTTTCACAAAAATGGCCACCTCGTTACAGGCTTGCCACACCCATACCCGATAAGATATCAAAACAAAGTCACAACTTTGGTTGGCACACGTGTCTAGATGATACTCACCAAATTTGGGGCCATTTAGATTAAAACACAATGATTTGCATCTTTCTGCGCAAGTGCGATTTTAGTGGACAGCGTTTCACCCCACATGGCGGACTTCCTGTTGAGTTTAGGGTGTGACTGTCATTGACTTTTCTGTTTGCCTGAGGTGTCCTATGGATATACCAAGTTTCATTTTTCTACGTTGGAAAAAGTTACTTTCACTTTCCATAGGCCCAATGTATTTTGATTTTGTAGGGGTCGCCACTGAGTCATTTTTCGTATTTTTTTTTCGGCGACTTCAAATACATAAATTTTTCGCCGAGCTTGAAGTCTGGGACCAATAAAATGACTTTTCGTGCATGTTCACTGGGTCAAATTTAGGATCATAGGTGGAAAAGAAAAATAAAAAATAATAAAAAAATTAAAAAAAAAAAAAAAAAAAAATCCGAGCAAAAACAATAGGCCCTCCCGGTCATCACCGGCTCGGGCCTAATTAAACATAGCGGCGATAAAGGCCCTCGCCTCCCTTGAGACCAGGGGACACATATATTCGGAGGATTGCATGTCGTGCTTTGAAGAAAATTTGGAGCTGTTTAGATGAAAACCCTTTAGCACAAAGTGTACGATTTAGGTGGTCATGTATTCCACCCAACATTTTCTGTTGAGAAGGATCCTGGCAATTGGGAAATGGCATTTATTTCCCAATAGTTGCCTCTTCACAGACTCATTACGACCACAGCCACAAATCTATCAAAAAACAAATTGATAACTTTTTTTTGCACACGTGTCTAGATGATACTCACCAAATTTGGAGCTGTTTAGATGAAAAGCCTTTAGACACAAGGGGTGCAATTTAGGTGGTCACGCATACACCCAACATAGTAGATTTCCTGTTGAGTTTACGATATGGCTGTAATACATTTTTCTGTTCGCCTGAGGTGTCCTATGGATGTACCAAGTTTCATTTTTCTACGTTGGAAAAAGGTTACTTTCACTTTCCATAGGCCCAATGTATTTTGACTTTTGTAGGGTCGCCACTGAGTCATTTTTCATATTTTTTTGTGACTTCAAATACATAAATTTTTCGAGCTTGAAGTCTGGGACCAATAAAAATGACTTTTAGTTGCACGTTTACTGGGTCAAATTGAGGATCATTTTGCAGAAAAATTATAATAAAAAATATATACCGAATTATAATAAAAAAATATAACTCGAGCAAAAAAGTCTAGAAAAACACTTGTCTCTTTTACATACATGTGTTTAGCTCATTTTGCCCAAGTTTGGTGTCTGTGGAATGAAGCAGCTTTTTCTGTGTACTTTTAAAAAAGAGGTGTATTTTAAGTCGGTTCACATTTTCAATTCAAAATGGCCGCCTTCCTGTGTGTGATAGGGTGTGGTCCCCATTGGCTTTTTTGTTCATAAGCCCATGGTGGATGTGTGTACCAAGTTTTATTTGCCTACAACAAACTAAAAATTTCACTTCCCATTGACTTTTTTCACATTTTTGGGACGTTGCTATGGCAACACATTTATAGATAGGGGGTGGTTGTCATTGGCTTTTATGCTCGTCATGACATAAGAGATGTGTGTACAAAATTTTATGTCTCTATGACAAACTAAATTCTTGGGTCCATTATAAGTTTGTAGGGGCGCTGGAGAGCCATTTCTAAAGATAACCCTTTATTTACATATTTTTGTGTTCAGGTCATGAATGTGCACAAACGCCTTTTTGGGTCCAACTCGATCCGAGAAGGCGTTTGAGAGTTAAGAGACGTTTTATTTTCACAAAAATGGCCACCTCGTTACAGGCTTGCCACACCCATACCCGATAAGATATCAACAACAAAGTCACAACTTTGGTTGGCACACGTGTCTAGATGATACTCACCAAATTTGGGGCCATTTAGATTAAAACACAATGATTTGCATCTTTCTGCGCAAGTGCGATTTTAGTGGCGCGTTTCACCCCACATGGCGGACTTCCTGTTAAGTTTAGGTGTGACTGTCATTGACTTTTCTGTTTGCCTGAGGTGTCCTATGGATATACCAAGTTTCATTTTTCTACGTTGGAAAAAGTTACTTTCACTTTCCATAGGCCCAATGTATTTTGACTTTTGTAGGGTCGCCACTGAGTCATTTTCGTATTTTTTTGACTTCAAATACATAAATTTTTGCCAGGCTTGAAGTCTGGGACCAATAAAAATGACTTTTAGTTGTTCGTTTACTGGGTTAAATTGAGGATCATTTTACAGAAAAATTATAATAAAAAATATATACCGAATTATAATAAAAAAATATAACTCGAGCAAAAAGTCTAGAAAAACACTTGTCTCATTTACATACATGTGTTTAGCTCATTTTGCCCAAGTTTGGTGTCTGTGGAATGAAGCAGCTTTTTCTGTGTACTTTTAAAGAGGTGTATTTTAAGTCGGTTCACATTTTCAATTCAAAATGGCCGCCTTCCTGTGTGTGATAGGGTGTGGTCCCCATTGGCTTTTTGTTCATAAGCCCATGGTGGATGTGTGTACCAAGTTTTATTTGCCTACAACAAACTAAAAATTTCACTTCCCATTGACTTTTTCACATTTTTGGGGCGTTGCTATGGCAACACATTTATAGATAGGGGTGGTTGTCATTGGCTTTATGCTCGTCATGACATAAGAGATGTGTGTACCAAATTTTATGTCTCTATGACAAACTAAATTCTTGGGTCCCATTATAAGTTTGTAGGGGGCGCTGGAGAGCCATTTCTAAAGATAACCCTTTTATTTACATATTTTTGTGTTCAGGTCATGAATGTGCACAAACGGCTTTTGGGTCCAACTCGATCCGAGAAGGCGTTTGAGAGTTAAGAGACGTTTTATTTTCACAAAAATGGCCACCTGTTACAGGCTTGCCACACCCATACCCGATAAGATATCAACAACAAAGTCACAACTTTGGTTGGCACACGTGTCTAGATGATACTCACCAAATTTGGGGCCATTTAGATTAAAACACAATGATTTGCATCTTTCTGCAAAGTGCGATTTTAGTGGCGCGTTTCACCCACATGGCGGACTTCCTGTTAAGTTTAGGGTGTGACTGTCATTGACTTTTCTGTTTGCCCTGAGGTGTCCTATGGATATACCAAGTTTCATTTTTCTACGTTGGAAAAAGTTACTTTCACTTTCCTTAGGCCCAATGTATTTTGATTTTGTAGGGTCGCCACTGAGTCATTTTTCGTATTTTTTTTTACTTCAAATACATAAATTTTTCGCCGAGCTTGAAGTCTGGGACCAATAAAATGACTTTTCGTGCATGTTCACTGGGTCAAATTTAGGATCATAGGTGGAAAAGAAAGATAAAAAAAAAAAAATCCGAGCAAAAACAATAGGCCCTCCCGGCCATCACCGGCTCGGGCCTAATTAAAGCATAGCGGCGATAAAGGCCCTCGCCTCCCTTGAGACAGCAGGACACATGCACTCGGAGGAGTGCATTTCGTGCTAAAGCGTAGACTTCACGGTAAAAGGATTCTGAGGAGTTTTCTAAGACTCTAGCCTTGGCTCTGGAGGGGCCTCCTCTAAAGGAAGGATCCTGGCAATTGGGAAATGGCATTTATTTCCCAAAGAAATGGCTGCCTCTTCACAGACTCATTACGACCACAGCCACAAATCTATCAAAAAACAAATTGATAATTTTTTTTGCACACGTGTCTAGATGATACTCACCAAATTTGGAGCTGTTTAGATGAAAAACCTTGTTATAAGAATTTTATTCTTATAATTGTGTATATTGTTTATAGTTAGTTGGTGCTCATAGTTCTCTACAGGTCATGTCAAATCATGTTATGTCCTCCATGTTATTCCAAGCATGGTGTAGACATAACTAAAGACATGGCTTGCCGGAGGACTTCTGCACCTGGAGCCTGGAGCCTGGAGCTGGGGCCTTGTGGGGAGTGTGTATGCAAGATACGCCTCCCACTGACAGCCCCCACTTTAGTGATATAAAATGTAATGTTTTGCTTACCTCTGTAAGCAAAAGCGCACTATACCTTTGTTGTATCTGTGTAATTTGCTTCCCTTGCAAGGAATAAAACCTGGCCTTTGCTTTTATAATATAATCTGTCTCCGTGTCTCTCTGGATAATATAAGGATATAGAATTCTTTTGGACATATAGAATTCTTATAACATTTGGTGCCGTGACCCGGATCTCAATATTCGTGTTTCTCATGCAAAGAGGTGAAGCTGGCGTGCACGGAGAAATGCACAAAACAAGCATTTCTTGTAAGTCCCAAGCTGTGCTATTTAGCAGTAATGGCCAGATATCCCCTCTTTGTGTGTGAACGCGATGACGAAATCTGGACTGAGAAAAAGAGAAGAGCAGAGAGACGAGAGGACAGAACAGACAGTCTGGCTGCGGAACAACTGGACTATTGGACTGAAAATTCAGGTAAACAGCTGTTTAATTTATTTTTTGGTGTGTGCGTGTGTGAGTTTGTAATTACCAAAGCTCCCGGGAGTAGTTTTGGAAATCTGACATGTGTTGAGCGGGCTGCATGTAGTGTACATCATTAGTTGATGTCTTCCATGAAGTTGGCCAGCATAGGAGATTCTTAAACTCTGAAAGATCGAGAACCTAAAATGTCATCTAGGGGTGAGGTTTAAAGCCGAAAAAGTATGTGTTTTTGATCGAGAACCTACATGTACCATCTTAAGGGTGAGGTTTTAAACGGGATATTCTGATGTTAATCTGTGTTAAAGCTTGTTGTCTTGCTGGATTTTAGTTTGATAGATACCTTATGCTTTGTAAGTCTTCAGGTGTTTCTTGAAACGGACCCGCGCGTTTAGTTCATTTGGCCGTGACAAGGGCGGGACTCTATGGCACTAGATAGTTCACCTAATTACAAGAAGGAGTATAAGGTCTAGAGAGCTTGTCTAGAGAGCACAGGAATTTATCTTAGATTAATAATCACGTATCGTGTCGCCACAATCGAACTGCCTTGCATAGCTAGTATTGTTGGTTTTTAATGGTGCGTTGGGCGCACAGGAAAACTCAGTATTGACCATTATCGAGAACCTACATGTAAAATCTTAACGGGTGAGATGAATGAGTCCGAAGTCAATGTGACTATAAAAAGGCCTGCCTACGTAGAAGTGATTCCTGCAGATGAGAAATGAGATTTTAAAAGCCCACTAGATAGTGACAGGCTTATGCTGAAAAATGTTCACTGCATGTGAAGCGGTGATTTAAAAAAGCCCACGAGAGCTTTTGCAAAAATGTTCACTGCTGGTGACGCGGTGAGTGAGAGAAAAAAGGAAAAAGCCCACTGAAAGTGATGGGGCTCATACTGAGAATTGTTGGCAATACTGAGAATTGTTGACCTAAAGTTAAAGATAAAGGTGTGTTTGAGAGAATAAATGTTATGAATGGGCCATTGTTGGATGAAGAATGAGTCTAATGATGTGAATCAGAACAACGGTAATGTTTTTGTTTAGAGAAAGTTTGAACAACATGAGAGAAAGGTAGCTTCCATAAGCTATTTTTCTAGTTTAAAAAAAGCAGAGAAGCAGAGAAGAGATTTTGAAAGAAGTGCACATGTACTTCAAAACACTAATCATTTGTATTTTGTTTAAATTGTTTCTTTGGGAGCCTCTAGGTATCGGCTTCCTCCTCTCTCCGGAAAACAGTGCTCTCTCCAACCTCTGCACCCCACCTCCCACCTGCGGATTTTCGGCTGAGAAAAAGGAAAAAGCTGCAGCAAACAGAGCGGTAAGATAAACAATTCAGACAAACGTTTATTTGTTTTAAATTTTGATCTATTGAGATTGACCAAAAGGTATTTGTAAAGTGTGTTTGTAAATTGGATGAAACTTGAAATTAATATGAATGTAATGTATTTCTCTGAGGAAAAATGCACAATTGCCATGGAGACGAGGCGAGGTGGAGGTGGGCGTGACAGGCGAGAGGGCACTGAGAGGAGGAGGAGGAGGTCGAAACTGGGTCCAGACGAGACGAGGGAATGACCTCATGAACTGACCGCTGCAACTAACAGGTCAGGTACATAAACACATAAAGACACATAAAGACACATGTAACTGCACACACATAAACACACAGACAAACACAGACACATACACGGACACATGAGACACACATCTACAGAGAAGGATGTGATTTTGGTTTATGAGAGAAAATAATGAGTATTCTGTTAAAGAACAGAGTTGGTTTTGTATTTTATGTGACATAGAAATGTGAACATTAAAGATTTGAAGAAGTTAAAGATCCAACACTTGGATCTAAAATAGAATTAGTGATTGATGTTTTGCTAAACAATGTTGTGTATCTATTAGTACGAGAATTAATAGAGGTCCTTAATATCAGTGTGGTTCAAACACGGTATAACGCCAATAAAAGAATGAAAATGAATACTTTGTAATTGGAGGAATTTAAATATATGTTTTAAAGTTGAATTATGAGTAAGTTTATAAAGATAATATAACTTTCTAGTTATGGGCCATAAGCTCATATTTAAAAGAGAACAAGGTTACCAGAACCTAGATGAAGAAAAGAAACATTTATGTATTTCTCTGGTTTGGTTCTAACAAAGTGTGAAAATGGAGAAAGTGGATTCAAAGCAACCACTGTTTTGGATTCAAGGAATGTTTAAATACCAGATAACATTCTATGAAAGTCAAGGTAACAGGGGCTTCACAGCACCCTCCTTTTGCTCCCAAGAGGGAGAAATGTTTTGTTTTGGGTTTTTGTTTTTTAGCTCCACAGACATTGTGGGAGCCTTTACATTAAACAAACTTTTAATGTTGAGAAAAATACTGAGTTAGAAATGTCAGTGACAGAAACAGATTGCACTGAACTAATGTGTTAAATAAAGTTTATGATACTTAATTATGAAAACTGTTTGACCTTCTGACAGGTCTGTTGATATGAATAAAGTCCACATTTGAGTTTTATTGAATCTATGAAACATGATTTGGTAAACTAAACGATTGAATTAATGAGATTGAATATGGTTTTTGAGAAGAAAACCTTAAAGTTTAAGTAATTGGAAAATTGAAATGAAGATAGTTCAAAATAAATAATAATTATTATTTATTTTGGTACTTTATAATTAAGGTATAGTGTGATCTATGCAAAAAAGATTTAAACTGTAATGTAAATTGGTAATCTGGTTTTGATGATTAAAAACATATCTATGTTAAAACAGTTCAAACTGTTAAAATGATCTTAAAGGTTTTATTTGAAAAATTAAAGTTAATGAAAAATAAGTGAATAAAAGATAATTGTTAAACTAACAAGGTGAATTGTTAAAGTTTAAGAGCTTATGACAATGGCTCGCTGGGTTTTAATCACTGTTCGAAGTGATTTAAGAATTTTTTTTTTTAAGTACTGGGACTAACACAAGGTCCTTTTGGACAGACGTTAGACGTTGTTTTGGTTTTGGGTTTTGACAAACTTTGGGTCGTTGTAACCTAAAGAAAAAGAAAAAAAAGGTTGAGATGTTACATTTTATTAAATGAACAGTAATGATGATTACAACTTTGGTGAATTTGAATAAATAAAGAGAGACACGTTATTTTGATTTTACATTTGATGTTAAAAGTTTTTGTTTAAACATTGAGTGAGGTGAATTCTTTATGGGACATCTGAGTGATAGATTAGTGGAAACATGAAAATAGTAATTGATAAAACGTTTTTATGTTACATTTAAATTAATATGGGAAAAATACAAAAACAAACTGGTTTATTGTATTTAGCACCTGGTGGTAAAACTGAGTTTTACAAAGTCAGTATAGAACAAATCTATACTGAACAAAATCCTGAAGAAATTTTATTTAAAAATAAAGCAGAATTTAAGAGGAAATTTGTTGATTTTATGGTTGGTCTTTCCTTTTAAAAAAAAAACAAAAACACAGTCACAAAGGTGATGGTGTTTTGGAGGAAAGCAGAGTGAACAGCAGATGAGACATGCTGCTGTTACTGGTTTAACCCCAGAGAGGGGGGTCTGACCCAAGGGTGATTAAGAAATTTTGTTTTGAAGTAAGAGAAAAATGTGTTTTCTTTCTGAATAAAGTAATTTAAGGTAAATTAAACAATATTTTGAGAATATTTTAATTTAAAAGAACGTGAAATAAATTGTGAATTGAAGGTGAATGTTTAAAGGTTTGTGAAAATAGATCATGAGAAACCAGTTCTGATCTATATAAATTATTTATGTTTGCATCAACTGAGTTAAAATTTATCTAATTGTGGATGATACCAATTACAGTTACAGGTAAAGACCTACAACTAATGGTAACTAAAAATTAAAACTGAACTAAACAAAGTTAAGTTTTAAATATAACATGAACAAAAGTGATGCTATTTGGAAAACATAAAGAAGATGAATAATTAGAATGCTAATTAATGAAATAACAATTTAAGGTGGTAATTGGAAAAAACCATTCTGTTTTGATTTTATTTTTTGTTTATTTTCATTTTTTATTTGATTGTGTCTCAAAATTTAGATTTGAAGGTTTAAACAAAACTGTGTTAAAGTGCTGAAGGGATGCTTGGTTAACCTAATGGTTAGCATGAGGCTGAAACAACAGTGTTTAATACAGATAAAAGTTTAAATCAAATAATGAAATAAAGAAAGTTGACAGGACTTTTCTGGAGAAGCACTGTTTGGTCTGATTAAACCTTTTCAGATTAAAGTAGATTTCCAGCAGACCATATCTGTGGAAACAGGGTTTATCTGCTGTTTCATGTTTATGGTTTGATCATTTTAAGGGCTTTTATGGTTTAGTTTGTGAAAACCTAGGAGGCACTTTCTATGGGTCTATAATGTCAGATAACGTTCTGATTTGTTTGTTTGTTCTTTATTTGGATGGAAGCCAACTTCAACAAGTATACCAGTTCAGAAAAGGAGTTTTGACAATTAATATAGCCACCACCAGTAAGAGCTAATATTAACAGAGTTCTTTGAACTTATATCATCTTGGTTTACACCTGTGAAGGAAGCACACCTGTGAGCAGGGCTAGTGACAGGGGTCACATGACTTCCTGTGACATCACTCTGAACTTGACACGTAGAGATCAGGGACAGGTGCAGTGCAAAGCAGAAGTCTGGAGGTTTTATGAAAGTAAGACCATTAGACCAGCGTTGCCTGCTGACTGGAAACATGTGTCCTTAAAGGATCCTCGTTTTATTTGTGTTCACATACAATGTGACGGAGAACATCGTGAGTGGAAACTCACACTTTAGGAGCCAAACAGCAGCTCCCTCAGGTTCATTTGAGAGCCCCATTTACATCGGCGACAGAGGTGTCCTTGAAGGTGTCCTTAATGAATATAAGGCTAAAATTAAATTAGCATTAGGATTTGAATGTTTACCATTTGAGACAATTTGGATTCAATTATAATATATATTTATAAACAACAAAGGTTTATGAATTACACAAGAGATGCTGTAACTGTTAATTAAAACTGGAAATGAGAGAAAACTGGTCCAAGGACTGGACAGAACTAAATAGCACTGAGCATGCTTTTAGCTGAAGAGGGGATCTACAAAGGATTTCCTCCAAAGTAACACAGGACTAGTTACAGCAGAACTAAAGTCTTTAGAAAGGACTTCAAACTATAACAGAGAAATTAGAAATTAATTCTGGAATAGAGAAATTCATTTTGACCTGGTTTTAAAACATATTTGGAAGATTGACTGGGATTTTAGAATCTGTATTGAGATACAGTACATGTACTTGTTGTTGTTGCACTTCCATGTCTAATAACTTCTGTTTGTGTTGCTTTCCATGTACCGGAGCTTGTTGGTGAGATTGATGAATGTGGCCATTGCTGGGTCAACATTCCTGGACATGCACCTGCCAAACGACTAAGGTCAAGGCTTTGACCTCAGATGAACACTTTGATATCTGAGGGGCGTTATTGTTTGCATGAACACCAGCGGGACAACAGCTCCAGGGCGGATCATACTACAGACCTAAGGGCCGTATGGTTCATTGAATTGATTATGCTGAAGAGAATTGATTTTAATCATTATGAATGTGCATATGTCTCACTCCATGTGTTTTTCTTTTTAGTTACAGGGACAGAAATGGACAGGCAGGGACAGGCCAGAGATCTTGAGTCAATGGGTTGACCAGCTCAACCTCTGGCAAATTTTTCTACTTTATTTTGGAGTGACACTGTGTTTTGATTTATGATTTATGGACATTTATGATTTATGGACTTTAAAGAATTTGACTTTGAAGAATCAGTGCATTACTCTGTGGGTTCCCATTTGATTTGAAACATATCCATTATAATCATTTGTTGTGTTTGTTTTGACATGTGTTGTAAGTTAATCATTTGAAGTGATTACATACGTTTGATGCTTGATGTTTGTGTTTTGTCACCGCCTTTGGGGCAAGGGGTGGATAGAAGAGTTTTCCCAGCTTTAGGTCATTTTACCAATGGGTCAAAATGTTCTTCTGGCTAGGTCAACGCCCTGCTGGGTTTTCGCTTCTGTCATAGTTTAAACTCAAAATCAAGCTAGTAGGGTGTTTATGCTAATTGTTATCAGCATAAAGAGGGGGGAATGTTATAAGAATTTTATTCTTATAATTGTGTATATTGTTTATAGTTAGTTGGTGCTCATAGTTCTCTACAGGTCATGTCAAATCATGTTATGTCCTCCATGTTATTCCAAGCATGGAGTAGACATAACTAAAGACATGGCTTGCCGGAGGACTTCTGCACCTGGAGCCTGGAGCCTGGAGCTGGGGCCTTGTGGGGAGTGTGTATGCAAGATACGCCTCCCACTGACAGCCCCCACTTTAGTGATATAAAATGTAATGTTTTGCTTACCTCTGTAAGCAAAGCGCTGTCTATCTGTGTAATTTGCTTCCCTTGCAAGGAATAAAACCTGGCCTTTCGCTTTTTATAATATAATCTGTCTCCGTGTCTCTCTGGATAATATAAGGATATAGAATTCTTTTGGACATATAGAATTCTTATAACAAACCTTTAGACACAAGGGGTGCAATTTAGGTGGTCACGCATACACCCAACATAGTAGATTTCCTGTTGAGTTTACGATATGGCTGTAATACATTTTCTGTTTGCCCTGAGGTGTCCTATGGATGTACCAAGTTTCATTTTTCTACGTTGGAAAAAGTTACTTTCACTTTCCATAGGCCCAATGTATTTTGACTTTTGTAGGGGCCGCCACTGAGTCATTTTTCGTATTTTTTTTTTCGGGGACTTCAAATACATAAATTTTTTGCCGGGCTTGAAGTCTGGGACCAATAAAAATGACTTTTAGTTGTTCGTTTACTGGGTTAAATTGAGGATCATTTTGCAGAAAAATTATAATAAAAAAATATATAACTCGAGCAAAAAAGTCTAGAAAAACACTTGTCTCTTTTACATACATGTGTTTAGCTCATTTTGCCCAAGTTTGGTGTCTGTGGAATGAAGCAGCTATTTTCTGTGTACTTTTAAAAAGAGGTGTATTTTAAGTCGGTTCACATTTTCAATTCAAAATGGCCGCCTTCCTGTGTGATAAGGGTGTGGTCCCCATTGGCTTTTTGTTCATAAGCCCATGGTGGATGTGTGTACCAAGTTTCATTTGCCTACAACAAACTAAAATTTCACTTCCCATTGACTTTTTCACATTTTTGGGGCGTTGCTATGGCAACACATTTATAGATAGGGGTGGTTGTCATTGGCTTTTATGCTCGTCATGACATAAGAGATGTGTGTACCAAATTTATGTCTCTTATGACAAACTAAATTCTTGGGTCCCATTATAAGTTTGTAGGGGCGCTGGAGAGCCATTTCTAAAGATAACCCTTTTATTTACATATTTTTGTGTTCAGGTCATGAATGTGCACAAACGCCTTTTAGGTCCAACTCGATCCGAGAAGCCGTTTGAGAGTTAAGAAGGCGTTTTATTTTCACAAAAATGGCCACCTCGTTACAGGCTTGCCACACCCATACCCGATAAGATATCAACAACAAAGTCACAACTTTGGTTGGCACGTGTCTAGATGATACTCACCAAATTTGGGGCCATTTAGATTAAAACACAATGATTTGCATCTTTCTGCGCAAAGTGCGATTTAGTGGCTGCGCCTTTCACCCCACATGGCGGACTTCCTGTTAAGTTTAGGGTGTGACTGTCATTGACTTTTCTGTTTGCCCTGAGGTGTCCTATGGATATACCAAGTTTCATTTTCTACGTTGGAAAAAGTTACTTTCACTTTCCATAGGCCCAATGTATTTTGACTTTTCTAGGGGCGCCACTGAGTCATTTTCGTATTTTTTTTTTGGGGACTTCAAATACATACATTTTTGCCGGGCTTGAAGTCTGGGACCAATAAAAATGACTTTTAGTTGTTCGTTTACTGGGTTAAATTGAGGATCATTTTGCAGAAAAATTATAATAAAAAAATATACGAATTATAATAAAAAAAATATAACTCGAGCAAAAAGTCTAGAAAAACACTTGTCTCATTTACATACATGTGTTTAGCTCATTTTGCCCAAGTTTGGTGTCTGTGGAATGAAGCAGCTTTTTCTGTGTACTTTTAAAAAGAGTGTATTTTAAGTCGGTTCACATTTTCAATTCAAAATGGCCGCCTTCCTGTGTGTGATAGGGTGTGGTCCCCATTGGCTTTTTGTTCATAAGCCCATGGTGGATGTGTGTACCAAGTTTTATTTGCCTACAACAAACTAAAAATTTCACTTCCCATTGACTTTTTCACATTTTTGGGGCGTTGCTATGGCAACACATTTATAGATAGGGGGTGGTTGTCATTGGCTTTTATGCTCGTCATGACATAAGAGATGTGTGTAAAATTTTATGTCTCTATGACAAACTAAATTCTTGGGTCCATTATAAGTTTGTAGGGGCGCTGGAGAGCCATTTCTAAAGATAACCCTTTTATTTACATATTTTTTGTTCAGGTCATGAATGTGCACAAACGCCTTTTTAGGTCCAACTCGATCCGAGAAGGCGTTTGAGATAAGCGTTTTATTTTCACAAAAATGGCCACCTCGTTACAGGCTTGCCACACCCATACCCGATAAGATATCAACAACAAAGTCACAACTTTGGTTGGCACACGTGTCTAGATGATACTCACCAAATTTGGGGCCATTTAGATTAAAACACAATGATTTGCATCTTTCTGCGCAAAGTGCGATTTTAGTGGCGCGCGTTTCACCCCACATGGCGGACTTCCTGTTAAGTTTAGGGTGTGACTGTCATTGACTTTTCTGTTTGCCCTGAGGTGTCCTATGGATATACCAAGTTTCATTTTCTACGTTGGAAAAAGTTACTTTCACTTTCCATAGGCCCAATGTATTTTGACTTTTGTAGGGGTCGCCACTGAGTCATTTTTCGTATTTTTTTAGCGACTTCAAATACATAAATTTTTGCCGAGCTTGAAGTCTGGGACCAATAAAAATGACTTTTAGTTGTTGGTTTACTGGGTCAAATTGAGGATCATTTTGCAGAAAAATTATAATAAAAAAAATATACCAAATTATAATAAAATAAAATATAACTCGAGCAAAAAAGTCTAGAAAAACACTTGTCTCTTTTACATACATGTGTTTAGCTCATTTGCCCAAGTTTGGTGTCTGTGGAATGAAGCAGCTATTTTCTGAGTTCTTTTAAAAAGAGAGTGTATTTTAAGTCGGTTCACATTTTCAATTCAAAATGGCCGCCTTCCCGTGTGTGATAGGGTGTGGTCCCCATTGGCTTTTTTGTTCATAAGCCCATGGTGGATGTGTGTACCAAGTTTTATTTGCCTACAACAAACTAAAAATTTCACTTCCCATTGACTTTTTCACATTTTTGGGGCGTTGCTATGGCAACACATTTATAGATAGGGGTGGTTGTCATTGGCTTTTATGCTCGTCATGACATAAGAGATGTGTGTACCAAATTTTATGTCTCTATGACAAACTAAATTCTTGGGTCCCATTATAAGTTTGTAGGGGCGCTGGAGAGCCATTTCTAAAGATAACCCTTTTATTTACATATTTTTGTGTTCAGGTCATGAATGTGCACAAAGCGGCTTTTTGGGTCCAACTCGATCCGAGAAGGCGTTTGAGAGTTAAAAGGCGTTTTATTTTCACAAAATGGCCACCTCGTTACAGGCTTGCCACACCCATACCCGATAAGATATCAACAACAAAGTCACAACTTTGGTTGGCACACGTGTCTAGATGATACTCACCAAATTTGGGGCCATTTAGATTAAAACACAATGATTTGCATCTTTCTGCGCAAAGTGCGATTTTAGTGGCAGTGGCGTTTCACACATGGCGGACTTCCTGTTAAGTTTAGGGTGTGACTGTCATTGACTTTTCTGTTTGCCCTGAGGTGTCCTATGGATATACCAAGTTTCATTTTTCTACGTTGGAAAAAGTTACTTTCACTTTCCTTAGGCCCAATGTATTTTGATTTTGTAGGGTCGCCACTGAGTCATTTTCGTATTTTTTTTGACTTCAAATACATAAATTTTCGCCGAGCTTGAAGTCTGGGACCAATAAAATGACTTTTCGTGCATGTTCACTGGGTCAAATTTAGGATCATAGGTGGAAAAGAAAGATAAAAAAAAAAAAAAAAATCCGAGCAAAAACAATAGGCCCTCCCCCATCACCACTCGGGCCTAATTAAAGCATAGCGGCGATAAAGGCCTCGCCTCCCTTGAGACAGCGAGGACACATGCACTCGGAGGAGTGCATTTCGTGCTTTAAAGCGTAGACTTCACGGTAAAAGGTTTCTGAGGAGTTTTCTAAGACTCTAGCCTTGGCTCTGGAGGGGCCTCCTCTAAAGGAAGGATCCTGGCAATTGGGAAATGGCATTTATTTCCCAAAGAAATGGCTGCCTCTTCACAGACTCATTACGACCACAGCCACAAATGTAACAAAAACAAATTGATAATTTTTTTGCATGTCTAGATGATACTCACCAAATTTGGAGCTGTTTAGATGAAAAGCCTTTAGTGCAATTTAGGTGGTAGTAGATTTCCTGTTGAGTTTACGATATGGCTGTAATTTTCTGTTCGCCTGAGTCTATGGATGTACCAAGTTTCATTTTTCTACGTTGGAAAAAGTTACTTTCACTTTCCATAGGCCCAATGTATTTTGACTTTTGTAGGGTCGCCACTGAGTCATTTTCATATTTTTTTAGCGACTTCAAATACATAAATTTTTCGCCGAGCTTGAAGTCTGGGACCAATAAAAATGACTTTTAGTTGTTGGTTTACTGGGTCAAATTGAGGATCATTTTGCAGAAAAATTATAATAAAAAAATATACCAAATTATAATAAAATAAAATATAACTCGAGCAAAAAAGTCTAGAAAAACACTTGTCTCTTTTACATACATGTGTTTAGCTCATTTTGCCCAAGTTTGGTGTCTGTGGAATGAAGCAGCTATTTTCTGAGTTCTTTTAAAAAAGAGGTGTATTTTAAGTCGGTTCACATTTTCAATTCAAAATGGCCGCCTTCCGTGTGTGATAGGGTGTGGTCCCCATTGGCTTTTTGTTCATAAGCCCATGGTGGATGTGTGTACCAAGTTTTATTTGCCTACAACAAACTAAAATTTCACTTCCATTGACTTTTTCACATTTTTGGGGCGTTGCTATGGCAACACATTTATAGATAGAAATTGGTTGTCATTGGCTTTTATGCTCGTCATGACATAAGAGATGTGTGTACCAAATTTTATGTCTCTATGACAAACTAAATTCTTGGGTCCCATTATAAGTTTGTAGGGGCGCTGGAGAGCCATTTCTAAAGATAACCCTTTTATTTACATATTTTTGTGTTCAGGTCATGAATGTGCACAAACGGCCTTTTTGGGTCCAACTCGATCCGAGAAGGCGTTTGAGGATAAAGGCGTTTTATTTTCACAAAAATGGCCACCTCGTTACAGGCTTGCCACACCCATACCCGATAAGATATCAACAACAAAGTCACAACTTTGGTTGGCACACGTGTCTAGATGATACTCACCAAATTTGGGGCCATTTAGATTAAAACACAATGATTTGCATCTTTCTGCGCAAAGTGCGATTTTAGTGGCGCGCGTTTCACCCCATGGCGGACTTCCTGTTAAGTTTAGGGTGTGACTGTCATTGACTTTTCTGTTTGCCCTGAGGTGTCCTATGGATATACCAAGTTTCATTTTCTACGTTGGAAAAAGTTACTTTCACTTTCCATAGGCCCAATGTATTTTGATTTTGTAGGGAATTCGCCACTGAGTCATTTTTCGTATTTTTTTGGCGACTTCAAATACATAAATTTTTGCCGAGCTTGAAGTCTGGGACCAATAAAATGACTTTTCGTGCATGTTCACTGGGTCAAATTTAGGATCATAGGTGGAAAAGAAAGATAAAAAAAAAAATCCGAGCAAAAACAATAGGCCCTCCCGGCCATCACGGCTCGGGCCTAATTAAAGCATAGCGGCGATAAAAGGCCCTCGCCTCCCTTGAGACCGCGGGGACACATGCACTCGGAGGAGTGCATTTCGTGCTTTAAAGCGTAGACTTCACGGTAAAAGGATTCTGAGGAGTTTTCTAAGACTCTAGCCTTGGCTCTGGAGGGCCTCCTCTAAAGGAAGGATCCTGGCAATTGGGAAATGGCATTTATTTCCCAAAGAAATGGCTGCCTCTTCACAGACTCATTACGACCACAGCCACAAATGTAACAAAAAACAAATTGATAATTTTTTTGGCACACGTGTCTAGATGATACTCACCAAATTTGGAGCTGTTTAGATGAAAAGCCTTTAGACACAAGGGGTGCAATTTAGGTGGTCACGCATACACCCAACATAGTAGATTTCCTGTTGAGTTTACGATATGGCTGTAATACATTTTCTGTTTGCCCTGAGGAGTTCTATGGATGTACCAAGTTTCATTTTCTACATTGGAATAAAGTTACTTTCACTTTCCATAGGCCCAATGTATTTTGACTTTTCTAGAAATTCGCCACTGAGTCATTTTTCATATTTTTTTGGGGACTTCAAATACATAAATTTTTCGCTGGGCTTGAAGTCTGGGACCAATAAAAATGACTTTTAGTTGTACGTTTACTGGGTTAAATTGAGGATCATTTTGCAGAAAAATTATGATAAAAAATATATACGAATTATAATAAAAAAAATATAACTCGAGCAAAAAGTCTAGAAAACACTTGTCTCATTTACATACATGTGTTTAGCTCATTTTGCCCAAGTTTGGTGTCTGTGGAATGAAGCAGCTATTTTCTGAGTTCTTTTAAAAAGAGGTGTATTTTAAGTCGGTTCACATTTTCAATTCAAAATGGCCGCCTTCCCGTGTGTGATAGGGTGTGGTCCCCATTGGCTTTTTGTTCATAAGCCCATGCTGGATGTGTGTACCAAGTTTCATTTGCCTACGACAAACTAAAATTTTCACTTCCCATTGACTTTTTCCAAATATTTGGGGCGTTGCTATGGCAACACATTTATAGATAGGGGTGGTTGTCATTGGCTTTTATGCTCGTCATGACATAAGAGATGTGTGTACAAATTTTATGTCTCTATGACAAACTAAATTCTTGGGTCCATTATAAGTTTGTAGGGGCGCTGGAGAGCCATTTCTAAAGATAACCCTTTTATTTACATATTTTTGTGTTCAGGTCATGAATGTGCACAAACGCCTTTTTAGGTCCAACTCGATCCGAGAAGGCGTTTGAGAGTTAAGGCGTTTTATTTTCACAAAATGGCCACCTCGTTACAGGCTTGCCACACCCATACCCGATAAGATATCAACAACAAAGTCACAACTTTGGTTGGCACACGTGTCTAGATGATACTCACCAAATTTGGGGCCATTTAGATTAAAACACAATGATTTGCATCTTTCTGCGCAAAGTGCGATTTTAGTGGCGCGTTTCACCCCACATGGCGGACTTCCTGTTAAGTTTAGGGTGTGACTGTCATTGACTTTTCTGTTTGCCCTGAGGTGTCCTATGGATGTACCAAGTTTCATTTTTCTACGTTGGAAAAAGTTACTTTCACTTTCCATAGGCCCAATGTATTTTGATTTTGTACGCCACTGAGTCATTTTCGTATTTTTTTAGCGACTTCAAATACATAAATTTTTCGCCGAGCTTGAAGTCTGGGACCAATAAAAATGACTTTTAGTGCATGTTCACTGGGTCAAATTTAGGATCATAGGTCGACAAGAAAGATAAAAAAAAAAAAAAAATTAAAGCCATAGCGGCGATAAAGGCCCTCGCCTCCCTTGAGACAGCGAGGACACATATATTCGGAGGATTGCATGTCGTGCTTTAAAGCAAATTTGGAGCTGTTTAGATGAAAACCCTTTAGCACAAAGTGTACGATTTAGGTGGTCATGTATTCCACCCAAACATAGATTTTCTGTTGAGTTTCTGATGGCTGTAATAAACTTTTCTGTTTGCCCTAAGGTGTCCTATGGATGTACCAAGTTTTGTATTTCTACATTGGAAAAATTTACTTTCATTTTCCATAGAACCAATTATTTTGACTTTTCTAGGATTCGCCACTGAGTCATTTTTCATATTTTTTTCAGGGACTTCAAATACATACATTTTTGCGGGCTTGAAGTCTGGGACCAATAAAAATGACTTTTAGTTGCAGCGTTTACTGGGTCAAATTGAAAATCATTTTCAGAAAAATTATAATAAAAAATATATACCAAATTATAATAAAAAAATATACCTCGAGCAAAAACGACAAGAAAAACGCCTGTCTATTTTACACATGTGTTTAGCTCATTTTGCCCAAGTTTGGTGTCTGTGGAATGAAGCAGCTATTTTCTGTTGTTTTTAAAAAGAGGTTGTATTCTAAGTCGGTTCACATCTTCAATTTAAAATGGCCGCCTTCCCGTGTGTGATAAGGTGTGGTCCCCTTTGGCTTTTTGTTCATAAGCCCATACTGGATGTGTGTACCAAGTTTCATTTGCCTACGACAAACTAAAATTTTCACTTCCCATTGACTTTTTCCACATATTTGGGGACGTTGCTATGGCAACACATTTATAGATAGGGGTGGTTGTCATTGGCTTTTATGCTCTCATGACATAGGAGATGTGTGTACCAAATTCCATGTCTCTACTGCAAACTAAATTCTTGGGTCCATTATAAGTTTGTAGGGGGCGCTGGAGAGCCATTTCTAAAGATAACCCTTTTATTTACATATTTTTGTGTTCAGGTCATGAATGTGCACAAACGGCTTTTGGGTCCAACTCGATCCGAGAAGGCGTTTGAGAGTTAAGAGGCGTTTTATTTTCACAAAAATGGCCACCTCGTTACAGGCTTGCCACACCCATACCCGATAAGATATCAACAACAAAGTCACAACTTTGGTTGGCACACGTGTCTAGTTGATACTCACCAAATTTGGGGCCATTTAGATTAAAACACAAGGATTTGCATCTTTCTGCGCAAGAGTGCGATTTTAGTGGCGCGTTTCACCCCACATGGCGGACTTCCTGTTAAGTTTAGGGTGTGACTGTCATTGACTTTTCTGTTTGCCCTGAGGTGTCCTATGGATATACCAAGTTTCATTTTTCTACGTTGGAAAAAAGTTACTTTCACTTTCCATAGGCCCAATGTATTTTGATTTTGTAGGGGTCGCCACTGAGTCATTTTCGTATTTTTTTGGCGACTTCAAATACATAAATTTTTTGCCAGGCTTGAAGTCTGGGACCAATATAATGACTTTTCGTGCATGTTCACTGGGTCAAATTTAGGATCATAAATCGACAAGAAAAAAAAAAAAAAAAAAAAAAAAAAAAAAATCAGAGCAAAAACAATAGGCCCTCCCGGTCATCACCGGCTCGGGCCTAATTATAATAAAAAAATATATAACTTTCGAGCAAAAAGTCTAGAAAAACACTTGTCTCATTTACATACATGTGTTTAGCTCATTTTGCCCAAGTTTGGTGTCTGTGGAATGAAGCAGCTTTTTTCTGTGTACTTTTAAAAAAGAGGTGTATTTTAAGTCGGTTCACATTTTCAATTCAAAATAACCGCCTTCCTGTGTGTGATAGGGTGTGGTCCCCATTGGCTTTTTGTTCATAAGCCCATGGTGGATGTGTGTACCAAGTTTCATTTGCCTACAACAAACTAAAAATTTCACTTCCCATTGACTTTTTCACATTTTTGGGGCGTTGCTATGGCAACACATTTATAGATAGGGGTGGTTGTCATTGGCTTTTATGCTCGTCATGACATAAGAGATGTGTGTACCAAATTTTATGTCTCTATGACAAACTAAATTCTTGGGTCCATTATAAGTTTGTAGGGGCGCTGGAGAGCCATTTCTAAAGATAACCCTTTTATTTACATATTTTTTTGTTCAGGTCATGAATGTGCACAAAGCGCCTTTTTGGGTCCAACTCGATCCGAGAAGGCGTTTGAGAGTTAGAAGGCGTTTTATTTTCACAAAAATGGCCACCTCGTTACAGGCTTGCCACACCCATACCCGATAAGATATCAACAACAAAGTCACAACTTTGGTTGGCACACGTGTCTAGATGATACTCACCAAATTTGGGGCCATTTAGATTAAAACACAATGATTTGCATCTTTCTGCGCAAAGTGCGATTTTAGTGGCGCGTTTCACCCCACATGGCGGACTTCCTGTTAAGTTTAGGGTGTGACTGTCATTGACTTTTCTGTTTGCCCTGAGGTGTCCTATGGATATACCAAGTTTCATTTTCTACGTTGGAAAAAGTTACTTTCACTTTCCATAGGCCCAATGTATTTTGACTTTTCTAGGGGCGCCACTGAGTCATTTTTCATATTTTTTTGGGGACTTCAAATACATAAATTTTTGCCTTGGCTTGAAGTCTGGGACCAATAAAAATGACTTTTAGTTGTTCGTTTACTGGGTTAAATTGAGGATCATTTTGCAGAAAAATTATAATAAAAAATATATACCAAATTATAATAAAAAAAATATAACTCGAGCAAAAAGTCTAGAAAAACACTTGTCTCATTTACATACATGTGTTTAGCTCATTTTGCCCAAGTTTGGTGTCTGTGGAATGAAGCAGCTTTTTCTGTGTACTTTTAAAAAGAGGTGTATTTTAAGTCGGTTCACATTTTCAATTCAAAATAACCGCCTTCCTGTGTGTGATAGGGTGTGGTCCCCATTGGCTTTTTGTTCATAAGCCCATGGTGGATGTGTGTACCAAGTTTGTTGCCTACAACAAACTAAAAATTTCACTTCCCATTGACTTTTTCACATTTTTGGGGCGTTGCTATGGCAACACATTTATAGATAGGGGTGGTTGTCATTGGCTTTTATGCTCGTCATGACATAAGAGATGTGTGTACAAAATTTTATGTCTCTATGACAAACTAAATTCTTGGGTCCATTATAAGTTTGTAGGGGCGCTGGAGAGCCATTTCTAAAGATAACCCTTTTATTTACATATTTTTGTTCAGGTCATGAATGTGCACAAACGCCTTTTTGGGTCCAACTCGATCCGAGAAGGCGTTTGAGAGTTAAGAGACGTTTTATTTTCACAAAAATGGCCACCTCGTTACAGGCTTGCCACACCCATACCCGATAAGATATCAAAAACAAAGTCACAACTTTGGTTGGCACACGTGTCTAGATGATACTCACCAAATTTGGGGCCATTTAGATTAAAACACAATGATTTGCATCTTTCTGCGCAAAGTGCGATTTTAGTGGCGCGCGTTTCACCCCACATGGCGGACTTCCTGTTGAGTTTAGGGTGTGACTGTCATTGACTTTTCTGTTTGCCCTGAGGTGTCCTATGGATATACCAAGTTTCATTTTCTACGTTGGAAAAAGTTACTTTCACTTTCCATAGGCCCAATGTATTTTGATTTTGTAGGGGTCGCCACTGAGTCATTTTTCGTATTTTTTTAGCGACTTCAAATACATAAATTTTTCGCCGAGCTTGAAGTCTGGGACCAATAAAATGACTTTTCGTGCATGTTCACTGGGTCAAATTTAGGATCATAGGTGGAAAAGAAAAATAAAAAATAATAATAAAAAAAAAAAATAAAAAAATAAATTAAAGATTAAAACAGCGGCGATAAAGGCCCTCGCCTCTCTTGAGACCGCGGGGAATCATGCACTCGGAGGATTGCATTTTGTGCTTTAACCCTTTCATGCATGAATTATGAAAGCCACAGTCAAGATTTTTTTTCTCAGTGCTTTTATTACCCTTTGGGCATAAAAAAACAAAAACTGAACTTTTTTTTTTTTTACTTGTAACTCTCAATGAGTTATTCACCTGTCCACTCAGGTGGACTGCATGAATCTAGGTTTTTAAGTTCTAACACTGCTCAATGCATTGCAAAATCACTAAACTCTTCCTTTTTGAACATATGTTATCAAAAATATTGTCAACAGTTTTCTAAACACAATTTTAAATTAATTTTAGCTGCATGGTCTGCTTTAGTGTGTTGTGCATCATTACACTAATTCTATCTTGTATGAAAATTGCCAAAGCACCCAGGGCACAAAGCCAGGCACCGCTTGCAGATGTATTTGGTCTTTCTTGTGCATGCAGCATCATGGCATCTGTTTGCATTTTTCACTTCGATGAGCTGAGGCCAGTGGTTTCCTGGGCCAAACCTGATCCTCATCCTCACCCTCAACTTCCTCAGCATCCTCAGTTTCACTGTCACTACTGGCTAATCCTTCTTTTTCTGGCACCTATTCTTCATCGGGGGTGCACGTGGCAGAGTGGTTAGCACTCCTGCCTTACAGCAAGAAGGTCGTGAGTTCAAAACCCGTCCGGCTCAAACATTCTCGGCTGACTCCGGTCTTTCTGTGAGGAGTCTGCATGTCCTCTACGTGTTACCATGGGTTCTCTCCGGGTACTCTGGCTTCCTCCCACCGTCCAAAGACATGCATGTTTAGGTCAATTGGCAAATCTAAAGTGTGAATGGTTGTCTGTCACTGTCTATGTCTAAATGTCTGCCCTGCGACTAACTGGCCACTGTCCAGGGTGTACCCCGCCTCAGGCCCAAAGCTGCTGGGATAGGCTCTAGTTACCCATGACTAACGGGACTAAGCGGTAGAAAATGAATGAATGAATATTCTTCATCGCTGCTACTAGCTTTATCCTCACTTGATCCAGGTGGGATTTGCTCCACTATCCTGTAGGCCTTTCTATCACGCTCTGCACTTGAACTCTACAAAATATATATACATTATGTATTATTCACATAATAGAACTTATCTGCACAAAAGGTTTTTGTTACAAAAACTGCTAATTACATTGTAATAGCATACATAGATTGATTTACAGTCAAAAAGGTACTGCAACTATATAATTTACAATACAAACAAAGTTCTGATAATAAAATGAATTGTTGTTGAAATATAACCAACAATGCATGATGTCCAAATTAGTGGACAGATAAATAAACCAAATTTCCTCCCAAGATAAAATCAATACTTTGAAAATTTAACAACACTAGGTTACTTTAGGTGGTACTTGATGTTATCATATTTTTTTTACCTCCAAGGGTCTCCTACTATAAAAGGTTTGGCAAGGTATTCCTGAGGTGGTCGGCCTGTCTGGCTTTCTGTCGGCCATCTTGGTTTTAAGAATTATTTATACACTTACAGTGGCTGACCAATGGGTGGCAGTGTAACAGATTAACGCACTAGGGTCCACAGAAGTGGATTATATGCAACATCTCAGTCAGAACCCATGCACATACAAGAAAACAGTTTTTAAATAGCTGTCCACTGTAGTGACCACTATGCATGAAAGGGTTAAAGCGTAAACTTCACAGTAATGTCAAATAACCAGGCCTGTGCTACTGCTTGAATCTTCTTCTGGCTTCGTCACCTCGGGCCTGTGCTACTGCTGGGGCCTGCTACACCACCTTGTAATTTAGAGTTAAAGGTCTCCACAATCCCTGGTTTTCCTGGGAGCTGTCTGAACTTTTGAAAATAATAGATTATGCGGCTGAAAAACAAAGTACTGTTTTTTAAAAGAAAGGTGTATTCTAAGAAGATTCTCACATTCAATTCAAAATGGCCGCCTTCCCGTGTATGATAGGGTGTGGTCACAATTGGCTTTTTTGTTCATAAGCCCATACTGGATGTGTGTACCAAGTTTCATTTGCTTATGATAAACTAAAATTTTCACTTCCCATTGACTTTGTCCACATATTTGGGGCATTGCTATGGCAACACATTTATAGATAGGTGTGGTCACCATTGGCTTTTTGTTCATAAGCCCATACCGGATGTGTGTACCAAGTTTCATTTGCTTATGATAAACTAAAATTTTCACTTCCCTTTGACTTTGTCCACATATTTGGGGCATTGCTATGGCAACACATTTATAGATAGGGGGTGGTTGTCATTGGCTTTTATGTTCGTCATGACATAAGAGATGTGTGTATCAAATTTGAAGTCTCTATGACAAACTAAATTCTAAGCTCCCATTATAAGTTTGTAGGGGGCGCTGGAGAGCCATTTCTAAAGATAACCCTTTTATTTACATATTTTGTGTTCAGGTCATGAATGTGCACAAACGCCTTTTTGGGTCCAACTTGATCCGAGAAGGCGTTTTAGAGTTAAGAGACATTTTATTTTCACAAAAATGGCCACCTCGTTACAGGCTTGCCACACCCATACCCGATAAGATATCAACAACAAAGTTATAACTTTGGTTGAAATACGTGTCTAAATGATACTCACCAAATTTGGGGCCATTTAGATTAAAACACAATGATTTGCATCTTTCTGCGCAAAAGTGCGAATTTAGTGGCGCGCCTTTCACCCCACATGGCGGACTTCCTGTTAAGTTTAGGGTGTGACTGTCATTGACTTTTCTGTTTGCCCTGAGGTGTCCTATGGATATACCAAGTTTCATTTTTCTACGTTGGAAAAAAGTTACTTTCACTTTCCATAGGCCCAATGTATTTTGACTTTTTAGGGGCCGCCACTGAGTCATTTTTCGTATTTTTTTTTCGGGACTTCAAATACATACATTTTTGCCGGGCTTGAAGTCTGGGACCAATAAAAATGACTTTTAGTTGTTCGTTTACTGGGTTAAATTGAGGATCATTTTGCAGAAAAATTATAATAAAAAATATATAGAGAATTATAATAAAAAAAATATAACTCGAGCAAAAAGTCTAGAAAAACACTTGTCTCTTTTACATACATGTGTTTAGCTCATTTTGCCCAAGTTTGGTGTCTGTGGAATGAAGCAGCTTTTTCTGTGTACTTTTAAAAAGAGGTGTATTTTAAGTCGGTTCACATTTTCAATTCAAAATGGCCGCCTTCCCGTGTGTGATAGGGTGTGGTCCCCATTGGCTTTTTGTTCATAAACCCATGGTGGATGTGTACCACCAAGTTTTATTTGCCTACAACAAACTAAAAATTTCACTTCCATTGACTTTTTCACATTTTTGGGGCGTTGCTATGGCAACACATTTATAGATAGTGGTTGTCATTGGCTTTTATGCTCGTCATGACATAAGAGATGTGTGTACAAAATTTTATGTCTCTATGACAAACTAAATTCTTAGGTCCATTATAAGTTTGTAGGGGCGCTGGAGAGCCATTTCTAAAGATAACCCTTTTATTTACATATTTTTTGTTCAGGTCATGAATGTGCACAAGCGCCTTTTTGGGTCCAACTCGATCCGAGAAGGCGTTTGAGAGTTAAGACGTTTATTTTCACAAAAATGGCCACCTCGTTACAGGCTTGCCACACCCATACCCGATAAGATATCAAAACAAAGTCACAACTTTGGTTGGCACACGTGTCTAGATGATACTCACCAAATTTGGGGCCATTTAGATTAAAACACAATGATTTGCATCTTTCTGCGCAAAGTGCGATTTTAGTGGCGTAGCGTTTCACCCCACATGGCGGACTTCCTGTTGAGTTTAGGGTGTGACTGTCATTGACTTTTCTGTTTGCCCTGAGGTGTCCTATGGATATACCAAGTTTCATTTTCTACGTTGGAAAAAGTTACTTTCACTTTCCATAGGCCCAATGTATTTTGATTTTGTAGGGTCGCCACTGAGTCATTTTTCGTATTTTTTTTGGCGACTTCAAATACATAAATTTTTCGCGAGCTTGAAGTCTGGGACCAATAAAATGACTTTTGTGCATGTTCACTGGGTCAAATTTAGGATCATTGGGTCGAAGAAAAATAAAAAAAAAAAAAAAAAAAAAATCCGAGCAAAAACAATAGGCCCTCCCGGTCATCACCGGCTCGGGCCTAATTAAAGCATAGCGGCGATAAAGGCCCTCGCCTCCTTGAGACCCGCGGGGACACATGCACTCGGAGGAGTGCATTTCGTGCTTTAAAGCGTAAACTTCACGGTAAAAGGATTCTGAGGAGTTTTCTAAGACTCTAGCCGTGGCTCTGGGGGGCCTCCTCTAAAGGAAGGATCCTGGCAATTGGGAAATGGCATTTATTTCCCAAAGGTTGCCTCTTCACAGACTCATTACGACCACAGCCACAAATGTATCAAAAACAAATTGATAACTTTTTTGGCACACGTGTCTAGATGATACTCACCAAATTTAGAGCTGTTTAGATGAAAAGCCTTTAGACACAAGGGGTGCGGTTTAGGTGGTCACGCATTCCACCCAACATAGTAGATTTTCTGTTGAGTTTACGGTATGGCTGTAATAAACTTTTCTGTTTGCCCTGAGGTGTCCTATGGATGTACCAAGTTTTGTATTTCTACATTGGAAAAATTTACTTTCATTTTCCATAGAACCAATGTATTTTGACTTTTCTAGGGTCGCCACTGAGTCATTTTTCGTATTTTTTTAGCGACTTCAAATACATAAATTTTTTGCTTGAAGTCTGGGACCAATAAAAATGACTTTTAGTTGTTCGTTTACTGGGTTAACTTGAGGATCATTTTACAGAAAAATTATAATAAAAAATATACGAATTATAATAAAAAAAATATAACTCGAGCAAAAAGTCTAGAAAACACTTGTCTCATTTACATACATGTGTTTAGCTCATTTTGCCCAAGTTTGGTGTCTGTGGAATGAAGCAGCTTTTTCTGTGTACTTTTAAAAAAGAGGTGTATTTTAAGTCGGTTCACATTTTCAATTCAAAATGGCCGCCTTCCTGTGTGTGATAGGGTGTGGTCCCCATTGGCTTTTTGTTCATAAGCCCATGGTGGATGTGTGTACCAAGTTTTATTTGCCTACAACAAACTAAAAATTTCACTTCCCATTGACTTTTTCACATTTTTGGGACGTTGCTATGGCAACACATTTATAGATAGGGGTGGTTGTCATTGGCTTTTATGCTCGTCATGACATAAGAGATGTGTGTACCAAATTTTATGTCTCTATGACAAACTAAATTCTTGGGTCCATTATAAGTTTGTAGGGGCGCTGGAGAGCCATTTCTAAAGATAACCCTTTTATTTAAATATTTTTTTGTTCAGGTCATGAATGTGCACAAACGCCTTTTTGGGTCCGACTTGATCCGAGAAGGCGTTTGAGAGTTAAGACATTTTATTTTCACAAAAATGGCCACCTCGTTACAGGCTTGCCACACCCATACCCGATAAGATATCAAAACAAAGTCACAACTTTGGTTGGCACGTGTCTAGATGATACTCACCAAATTTGGGGCCATTTAGATTAAAACACAATGATTTGCATCTTTTTGCGCAAGGGGTGCGATTTTAGTGGCCATGCGTTTCACCCCACATGGCGGACTTCCTGTTGAGTTTAGGGTGTGGCTGTCATTGACTTTTCTGTTTGCCCTGAGGTGTCCTATGGATATACCAAGTTTCATTTTTCTACGTTGGAAAAAATTACTTTCACTTTCCATAGGCCCAATGTATTTTGACTTTTGTAGGGGTCGCCACTGAGTCATTTTTTGTAATTTTTTTTCGGCAACTACAAATACATAAATTTTTCGCCGAGCTTGAAGTCTGGGTCCAATAAAAATGACTTTTCGTGCATGTTCACTGGGTCAAATTTAGGATCATAGGTCGACAAGAAAGATAAAAAAAAAAGAAAAAGAAAATAAATATTAAAGCGCATGCGCGATAAAGGCCCTCGCCTCCCTTGAGACCGCGGGGACACATGCACTCGGAGGATTGCATTTCGTGCTTTAAAGTGTGAACTTCACTGTAATGTCAAATAACTAGGGATGGGTATCGTTAAGGTTTTAACGGTATTACTACTCTTACCGATACTGCTTAACGGTCCGGTACTTTAACGGTATTCTTATCGGTACTTTGTGTTGTGTGTGTTTTTTTAAGTTGAGAACAGAATTAACATTTCTTTATTTTTTTTTTAATTAATAAAACAATTATTTGTAGTGCAAGAAACAGCCATGTTTGAACAAATAGCTATTAAACACACACACACATTAATATATATATATATAGTAAACTAACTTGAAGTGCTGTGCATTTAAGTTAGCCAAATAAATGTTTACATTTACATACTGATTTTTTTTTTATTTGGAATTTTAAAAACAAAATAAATCAACAGAATTTCTACATGAGGTTAACAAACCAGGGAGATTTTACATTTTTTTTTAAATGACGTGAACAACGTTGATTCAACATGATTTTAGCATACATACCAGGCGTAGATGGGGCAACAATCAGAGACGAGCTAGCTAGCCAGTTGAAAACCTAGCATTTCTCTGTCTGCACATAATGCACTTTTGAAAGGTGCTTAGACAGATTGCTTGTGTTTCCGCCCTTACATGCAAACATTTTGTTGCACTTATGACAACGAGCAACTCTAGAGAAGTATAACCAGTACCACACTTTGGAACGTTATGCTCTCTCCGCCATAGTCACTCTTTGTATTAAGCGGAGGTTAGCGCCTGCTCGTTGTGTTATTGTGTGTGACAGAGCGCTGACAGACAGCCTCCAGCGCGCATGACAGATCTCGCAGATCTCACAGACAAAGCGTCTTAATATGATCCACATTAGAAATGTTTGGTGAGATAAAATGTGCACGGTAACATATTATTAAGCGAAAATACATAGTACATTCATTTTTTTCTCCTCCAGTACCGAAAGCATAACCGATAGCGTCAGATCTTATTGATACTACGGTCTTTCATAATTTAGCCCCGGGGCCAGTTTAATACCGGGTTTCGGTACCCATCCCTACAAATAACCGGGTCTGTGCTACTGCTGGGGCCTGCTACACCACCTTGTAATTTAGAGTTAAAGGTCTCCACAATCTCTGTTTTTTCTGGGAGCTGTCTGAACCTTTGAAAATAATAGATTATGCTTGGGCTAAAGCGAAAAACAAAGTACTGGCTGGAGATTTGAGATGACTCAGGAATCGCTGCACCCCCGTGTTTAAAAAGGCAAAATGTAAATATAACTTTTCTAAAAGTACAAGTTTACAAGTTCCAAAGGATTCTGAGGAGTTTTCTAAGACTCTAGCCGTGGCTCTGGAGGGGCCTCCTCTAAAGGAAGGATCCTGGCAATTGGGAAATGGCATTTATTTCCCAAAGAAATGGCTGCCTCTTCACAGACTCATTACGACCACAGCCACAAATGTATCCAAAAACAAATTGATAACTTTTTTTTTGCACACGTGTCTAGATGATACTCACCAAATTTGGAGCTGTTTAGATGAAAAGCCTTTAGACACAAGGGGTGAGATTTAGGTGGTCACGCATTCCACCCAACATAGTAGATTTTCTGTTGAGTTTACGGTATGGCTGTAATAAACTTTTCTGTTTGCCCTGAGGTGTCCTATGGATGTACCAAGTTTTGTATTTCTACATTGGAAAAATTACTTTCACTTTCCATAGGCCCAATGTATTTTGACTTTCTAGGGGTCGCCACTGAGTCATTTTTCGTATTTTTTTAGGACTTCAAATACATAAATTTTCGCTGGGCTTGAAGTCTGGGACCAATAAAAATGACTTTTAGTTGCGTTTACTGGGTCAAATTTAGGATCATTTTGCAGAAAAATATAATAAAAAAATATATTCGAATTATAATAAAAAAATATAACTCGAGCAAAAAGTCTAGAAAAACACTTGTCTATTTTACATACATGTGTTTAGCTCATTTTGCCCAAGTTTGGTGTCTGTGGAATGAAGCAGCTATTTTCTGTGTACTTTTAAAAAGAGGTGTATTTTAAGTCGGTTCACATTTTCAATTCAAAATGGCCGCCTTCCGTGTGTGATAGGGTGTGGTCCCCATTGGCTTTTTGTTCATAAGCCCATGGTGGATGTGTGTACCAAGTTTCATTTGCCTACAACAAACTAAAAATTTCACTTCCCATTGACTTTTCCACATTTTTGGGACATTGCTATGGCAACATATTTATAGATAGGGGTGGTTGTCATTGGCTTTTATGCTCGTCATGACATAAGAGATGTGTGTACCAAATTTTATGTCTCTATGACAAACTAAATTCTTGGGTCCCATTATAAGTTTGTAGGGGCGCTGGAGAGCCATTTCTAAAAATAACCCTTTTATTTACATATTTTTTGTTCAGGTCATGAATGTGCACAAACGCCTTTTTGGGTCCAACTCGATCCGAGAAGCGTTTGAGAGTTAAGGCGTTTTATTTTCACAAAAATGGCCACCTCGTTACAGGCTTGCCACACCCATACCCGATAAGATATCAAAAACAAAGTCACAACTTTGGTTGGCACACGTGTCTAGATGATACTCACCAAATTTGGGGCCATTTAGATTAAAACACAATGATTTGCATCTTTCTGCGCAAAGTGCGATTTTAGTGGCAGCGCGTTTCACCCCACATGGCGGACTTCCTGTTGAGTTTAGGGTGTGACTGTCATTGACTTTTCTGTTTGCCCTGAGGTGTCCTATGGATATACCAAGTTTCATTTTTACGTTGGAAAAAGTTACTTTCACTTTCCATAGGCCCAATGTATTTTGATTTTGTAGGGTCGCCACTGAGACATTTTTCGTATTTTTTTTTCGCGACTTCAAATACATAAATTTTTGCCAGCTTGAAGTCTGGGACCAATAAAATGACTTTTAGTTGCATGTTCACTGGGTCAAATTTAGGATCATAGGTGGAAAGAAAAATAAAAATAATAAAAAATATATAAAAAAAAAAAAAAAAATCCGAGCAAAAAACTAGAAAAACCTCCTTGCCATCACCGGCTCTGGGCCTAATAAAAAATCGAGCAAAACAATAGGCCCTCCCGGCCACTCGGGCTCGTAAAAAGAGCACAATAGGCCCTCCCATGGCCAGGCTCGGGCCTAATTAAAGCCAAGCATAGGCGATAAAGGCCCTCGCCTCCTTGAGACCGCGGGGACACATATATTCGGAGGATTGCATGTCGTGCTTTAAAGCAAATTTGGAGCTGTTTAGATGAAAACCCTTTAGCACAAATTTAGGTGGTCATGTATTCCACCCAACATAGATTTTCTGTTGAGTTTAGGCTGTAATAAACTTTTCTGTTTACCCTAAGGTGTCCTATGGATGTACCAAGTTTTGTATTTCTACATTGGAAAAATTTACTTTCATTTTCCATAGAACCAATTATTTTGACTTTTCTAGGGTCGCCACTGAGTCATTTTTCCTATTTTTTTCAGGGACTTCAAATACATACATTTTTGCGGGCTTGAAGTCTGGGACCAATAAAAATGACTTTTAGTTGCACCGTTTACTGGGTCAAATTGAAAATCATTTTTCAGAAAAATTATAATAAAAAATATATACCAAATTATAATAAAATAGAATATACCTCGAGCAAAAACGACAAGAAAAACGCCTGTCTATTTTACACACATGTGTTTAGCTCATTTTGCCCAAGTTTGGTGTCTGTGGAATGAAGCAGCTATTTTCTGTTGTTTTTAAAGAGAGGTTGTATTCTAAGTCGGTTCACATCTTCAATTTAAAATGGCCGCCTTCCCGTGTGTGATAAGGTGTGGTCCCCCTTTGGCTTTTTGTTCATAAGCCCATACTGGATGTGTGTACCAAGTTTCATTTGCCTACGACAAACTAAAATTTTCACTTCCCATTGACTTTTTCCACATATTTGGGACGTTGCTATGGCAACACATTTATAGATAAGGGGTGGTTGTCATTGGCTTTTATGCTCGTCATGACATAAGAGATGTGTGTACCAAATTCCATGTCTCTATGACAAACTAAATTCTTGGGTCCCATTATAAGTTTGTAGGGGCGCTGGAGAGCCATTTCTAAAGATAACCCTTTTATTTACATATTTTTGTGTTCAGGTCATGAATGTGCACAAACGCCTTTTTGGGTCCAACTTGATCCGAGAAGGCGTTTGAAGGATAAGAGACGTTTTATTTTCACAAAAATGGCCACCTCGTTACAGGCTTGCCACACCCATACCCGATAAGATATCAACAACAAAGTCACAAATTTGGTTGGCACACGTGTCTAGATGATACTCACCAAATTTGGGGCCATTTAAATTAAAACACAATGATTTGCATCTTTCTGCGCAAAGTGCGATTTTAGTGGCACATGCGTTTCACCCCACATGGCGGACTTCCTGTTGAGTTTAGGGTGTGACTGTCATTGACTTTTCTGTTTGCCCTGAGGTGTCCTATTGATGTACTAAGTTTCATTTTTCTACGTTGGAAAAAGTTACTTTCACTTTCCATAGGCCCAATGTATTTTGACTTTTCTAGGGTCGCCACTGAGTCATTTTCATTTTTTTTTGGGGACTTCAAATACATAAATTTTTCGCCGGGCTTGAAGTCTGGGACCAATAAAAATGACTTTTAGTTGTTACGTTTACTGGGTCAAATTGAGAATCATTTTGCAAAAATTATAATAAAAAAATTAAAGCCGAATGCGATAAACTCGCCTCTTGAGACCTAGAAAACACACACATATATTCGGAGGATTGCATGTCGTGCTTTAAAGCAAATTTGAGCTGTTTAGATGAAAACCCTTTAACAAAGTGTATTTAGGTGGTCATGTATTCAATTCAACATAGATTTTCTGTTGAGTTTACGGTATGGCTGACCAAGTTTTGTATTTCTACATTGGAAAAATTTACTTTCATTTTCCATAGAACCAATTATTTTGACTTTTCTAGGGTCGCCACTGAGTCATTTTTCCTATTTTTTTCAGGGACTTCAAATACATACATTTTTGCCGGGCTTGAAGTCTGGGACCAATAAAAATGACTTTTAGTTGCACGTTTACTGGGTCAAATTGAAAATCATTTTTTCAGAAAAATTATAATAAAAAATATATACCAAATTATAATAAAATAAAATATACCTCGAGCAAAAAGTCTGACAAGAAAAAACGCCTGTCTATTTTACACACGTGTTTAGCTCATTTTGCCCAAGTTTGGTGTCTGTGGAATGAAGCAGCTATTTTCTGTTGTTTTTTAAAAGAGAGGTTGTATTCTAAGTCGGTTCACATCTTCAATTAAAAATGGCCGCCTTCCCGTGTGTGATACGGTGTGGTCCCCTTTGGCTTTTTTGTTCATAAGCCCATACTGGATGTGTGTACCAAGTTTCATTTGCCTACGACAAACTAAAATTTTCACTTCCTTTTGACTTTTTTCACATTTTTGGGACGTTGCTATGGCAACACATTTATAGATAGGGGGTGGTTGTCATTGGCTTTTATGCTCGTCATGACATAAGAGATGTGTGTACCAAATTTTATGTGTCTATGACAAACTAAATTCTTGGGTCCCATTATAAGTTTGTAGGGGGCGCTGGAGAGCCATTTCTAAAGATAACCCTTTTATTTACATATCTTTGTGTTCAGGTCATGAATGTGCACAAACGCCTTTTTGGTTCCAACTCAATCCGAGAAGGCGTTTGAGAGTTAAAGGACGTTTTATTTTTCACAAAAATGGCCACCTCGTTACAGGCTTGCTACACCCATACCCGATAAGATATCAACAACAAAGTCACAAATTTGGTTGGCACACGTGTCTAGATGATACTCACCAAATTTGGGGCCATTTAAATTAAAACACAATGATTTGCATCTTCTGCGCAAAGGGTGCGATTTTAGTGGCCATGCGTTTCACCCCACATGGCGGACTTCCTGTTTAGTTTAGGGTGTGGCTGTCATAGACTTTTCTGTTTGCCCTGAGGTGTCCTATTGATGTACTAAGTTTCATTTTTCTACGTTGGAAAAAGTTACTTTCACTTTCCATAGGCCCAATGTATTTTGACTTTTCTAGGGGGTCGCCACTGAGTCATTTTCATTTTTTTTTAGGGGACTTCAAATACATAAATTTTTCGCCGGGCTTGAAGTCTGGGACCAATAAAAATGACTTTTAGTTGTTGGTTTACTGGGTCAAATTGAGAATCATTTTGCAGAAAAATTATAATAAAAAATATATACCGAATTATAATAAAAAAAATATAACTCGAGCAAAAAGTCTAGAAAAACACTTGTCTCATTTACATACATGTGTTTAGCTCATTTTGCCCAAGTTTGGTGTCTGTGGAATGAAGCAGCTATTTTTTGTTGTACTTTTTAAAAAGAGGTGTATTCTAAGTCGGTTCACAAATTTTCAATTCAAAATGGCCGCCTTCCTGTGTGTGATAGGGTGTGGTCCCCATTGGCTTTTTGTTCATAAGCCCATGGTGGATGTGTGTACCAAGTTTTATTTGCCTACAACAAACTAAAAATTTCACTTCCCATTGACTTTTTCACATTTTTGGGGCGTTGCTATGGCAACACATTTATAGATAGGGGTGGTTGTCATTGGCTTTTATGCTCGTCATGACATAAGAGATGTGTGTACAAAATTTTATGTCTCTATGACAAACTAAATTCTTGGGTCCATTATAAGTTTGTAGGGGCGCTGGAGAGCCATTTCTAAAGATAACCCTTTTATTTACATATTTTTGTGTTCAGGTCATGAATGTGCACAAACGCCTTTTGGGTCCAACTCGATCCGAGAAGCCGTTTGAGAGTTAAGGCGTTTTATTTTCACAAAAATGGCCACCTCGTTACAGGCTTGCCACACCCATACCCGATAAGATATCAACAACAAAGTCACAACTTTGGTTGGCACACGTGTCTAGATGATACTCACCAAATTTGGGGCCATTTAGATTAAAACACAATGATTTGCATCTTTCTGCGCAGAGTGCGATTTTAGTGGCACGCGTTTCACCCCATGGCGGACTTCCTGTTAAGTTTAGGGTGTGACTGTCATTGACTTTTCTGTTTGCCCTGAGGTGTCCTATGGATATACCAAGTTTCATTTTTCTACGTTGGAAAAAAGTTACTTTCACTTTCCATAGGCCCAATGTATTTTGATTTTGTAGGGGTCGCCACTGAGTCATTTTTCGTATTTTTTTGACTTCAAATACATAAATTTTCGCTGAGCTTGAAGTCTGGGACCAATATAATGACTTTTCGTGCATGTTCACTGGGTCAAATTTAGGATCATAGGTCGACAAGAAAGATAAAAAAAAAAAAAAAAAAAAAATCCGAGCAAAAACAATAGGCCCTCCCGGCCATCACCGGCTCGGGCCTAAATATATACCGAATTATAATAAAATTAAAGCCGCAAGCGGCGATAAAGGCCCTCGCCTCCCTTGAGACCGCGGGGACACATATATTCGGAGGATTGCATGTCGTGCTTTAAAGCAAATTTGGAGCTGTTTAGATGAAAACCCTTTAGCACAAAGTGTACGATTTAGGTGGTCATGTATTCCACCCAACATAGATTTTCTGTTGAGTTTACGGTATGGCTGTAATAAACTTTTCTGTTTGCCCTAAGGTGTCCTATGGATGTACCAAGTTTTGTATTTCTACATTGGAAAAATTTACTTTCATTTTCCATAGAACCAATTATTTTGACTTTTCTAGGGGTCGCCACTGAGTCATTTTTCCTATTTTTTTCAGGGACTTCAAATACATACATTTTTGCGGGCTTGAAGTCTGGGACCAATAAAAATGACTTTTAGTTGCACGTTTACTGGGTCAAATTGAAAATCATTTTTCAGAAAAATTATAATAAAATTAAAGGCGATAAAGGCCTCCTCGCCTCCCTTGAGACCGCGGGGACACATGCACTCGGAGGATTGCATTTTCGTGCTTTAAAGCGTAAACTTCACGGTAATGTCAAATAACCGGGCCTGTGCTACTGCTGGGGCCTGCTACACCACCTTGTAATTTAGAGTTAAAGGTCTCCACAATCCCTGGTTTTCCTGGGAGCTGTCTGAACCTTTGAAAATAATAGATTATGCTTGGGCTAAGGCGAGAAAAACAAAGTACTGGCTGGAGATTTGAGATGACTCAGGAATCGCTGCACCCCTGTTTAAAAGGCAAAATGTAAATATTACTTGTCTAAAAGTACAAGGTTACAAGTTCCAAAGGATTCTGAGGAGTTTTCTAAGACTCTAGTCTTGGCTCTGGAGGGCCTCCTCCAAAGGAAGGATCCTGGCAATTGGGAAATGGCATTTATTTCCCAAAGAAATGGCTGCCTCTTCACAGACTCATTACGACCACAGCCACAAATGTAACAAAAAACAAATTGATAACTTTTTTTGCACACGTGTCTAGATGAAACTCACCAAATTTGGAGCTGTTTAGATGAAAAGCCTTTAGCACAAGGGGTGCGATTTAGGTGGTCACGCATTCCACCCAACATAGTAGATTTCCTGTTGAAATTACGATATGGCTGTGATAAACTTTTCTGTTTGCCCTGAGGTGTCCTATGGATGTACCAAGTTTCATTTTTCTACGTTGGAAAAATTACTTTCACTTTCCATAGGCCCGATGTATTTTGACTTTTCTAGGGGTCGCCACTGAGTCATTTTTTGTATTTTTTTTTCAAGGACTTCAAATACATAAATTTTTCGCTGGGCTTGAAATCTGGGACCAATAAAAATGACTTTTAGTTGTCGTTTACTGGGTCAAATTGAGGATCATTTTGCAGAAAAATTATAATAAAAAAATATGAATTATAATAAAAAATATAACTCGAGCAAAAAAGTCTAGAAAAACACTTGTCTCTTTTACATACATGTGTTTAGCTCATTTTGCCCAAGTTTGGTGTCTGTGGAATGAAGCAGCTATTGTCTGTGTACTTTTAAAAAAGAGGTGTATTTTAAGTCGGTTCACATTTTCAATTCAAAATGGCCGCCTTCCTGTGTGTGATAGGGTGTGGTCCCCATTGGCTTTTTGTTCATAAGCCCATGGTGGATGTGTGTACCAAGTTTTATTTGCCTACAACAAACTAAAAATTTCACTTCCCATTGACTTTTTTCACATTTTTGGGGCGTTGCTATGGCAACACATTTATAGATAGGGGTGGTTGTCATTGGCTTTTATGCTCGTCATGACATAAGAGATGTGTGTACAAAATTTTATGTCTCTATGACAAACTAAATTCTTGGGTCCATTATAAGTTTGTAGGGGGCGCTGGAGAGCCATTTCTAAAGATAACCCTTTTATTTACATATTTTTTTGTTCAGGTCATGAATGTGCACAAACGCCTTTTTGGGTCCAACTCGATCCGAGAAGGCGTTTGAGAGTTAAGAGCGTTTTATTTTCACAAAAATGGCCACCTCGTTACAGGCTTGCCACACCCATACCCGATAAGATATCAACAACAAAGTCACAACTTTGGTTGGCACACGTGTCTAGATGATACTCACCAAATTTGGGGCCATTTAGATTAAAACACAATGATTTGCATCTTTTTGCGCAAGTGCGATTTTAGTGGCAGCGTTTCACCCCACATGGCGGACTTCCTGTTGAGTTTAGGGTGTGACTGTCATTGACTTTTCTGTTTGCCCTGAGGTGTCCTATGGATGTACCAAGTTTCATTTTCTACGTTGGAAAAAGTTACTTTCACTTTCCATAGGCCCAATGTATTTTGATTTTGTAGGGGTCGCCACTGAGTCATTTTTCGTATTTTTTTGGCGACTTCAAATACATACCATTTTTGCCGAGCTTGAAGTCTGGGACCAATAAAAATGACTTTTTGTGCATGTTCACTGGGTCAAATTTAGGATCATTTGGTCGGAAGAAAGATAAAAAAAAAAATCCGAGCAAAAATAATAGGCCCTCCCGGTCACCGGCTCGGGCCTAAATATATACCAAATTATAATAAAATAAAATATACCTCGAGCAAAAAGTCTAGAAAAACACTTGTCTATTTTACACGTGTTTAGCTCATTTTGCCCAAGTTTGGTGTCTGTGGAATGAAGCAGCTATTTTCTGTTGTTTTTAAAAAGAGGTTGTATTCTAAGTCGGTTCACATCTTCAATTCAAAATGGCCGCCTTCCCGTGTGTGATAGGGTGTGGTCCCCATTGGCTTTTTGTTCATAAGCCCATACTGGATGTGTGTACCAAGTTTCATTTGCCTACGACAAACTAAAATTTTCACTTCCATTGACTTTTTCCACATATTTGGGACGTTGCTATGGCAACACATTTATAGATAGGGGTGGTTGTCATTGGCTTTTATGCTCCTCATGACATAGGAGATGTGTGTACCAAATTCCATGTCTCTATGACAAACTAAATTCTTGGGTCCCATTATAAGTTTGTAGGGGCGCTGGAGAGCCATTTCTAAAGATAACCCTTTATTTACATATCTTTGTGTTCAGGTCATGAATGTACTGCCTTTTTGGGTCCGACTTGATCCGAGAAAGAAGGCGTTTGAGAGTTAAGAGACATTTTATTTTCACAAAAATGGCCACCTCGTTACAGGCTTGCCACACCCATACCCGATAAGATATCAACAACAAAGTCACAAATTTGGTTGGCACACGTGTCTAGATGATACTCACCAAATTTGGGGCCATTTAGATTAAAACACAAGGATTTGCATCTTTTGCGCAAAAGTGCGATTTTAGTGGCCATGCGTTTCACCCTACATGGCGGACTTCCTGTTTAGTTTAGGGTGTGGCTGTCATAGACTTTTCTGTTTGCCCTGAGGTGTCCTATGGATGTACAAGTTTCATTTTCTACGTTGGAAAAAGTTACTTTCACTTTCCATAGGCCCAATGTATTTTGACTTTTCTAGGGTCGCCACTGAGTCATTTTCATTTTTTTTCGGGACTTCAAATACATAAATTTTTCGCCGGGCTTGAAGTCTGGGACCAATAAAAATGACTTTTAGTTGTTGGTTTACTGGGTCAAATTGAGGATCATTTTGCAGAAAAATTATAATGAAAAAATATATACCGAATTATAATAAAAAAAAATATAACTCGAGCAAAAAAGTCTAGAAAAACACTTGTCTCATTTACATACATGTGTTTAGCTCATTTTGCCCAAGTTTGGTGTCTGTGGAATGAAGCAGCTATTTTTTGTTGTTTTTTAAAAAGAGGTGTATTTTAAGTCGGACCAAATTTTCAATTCAAAATGGCCGCCTTCCCGTGTGTGATAGGGTGTGGTCCCCATTGGCTTTTTTGTTCATAAGCCCATGGTGGATATGTGTACCAAGTTTCATTTGCCTACAACAAACTAAAAATTTCACTTCCATTGACTTTTTTCACATTTTTGGGACGTTGCTATGGCAACACATTTATAGATAGGGGGTGGTTGTCATTGGCTTTTATGCTCGTCATGACATAAGAGATGTGTGTACCAAATTTTATGTCTCTATGACAAACTAAATTCTTGGGTCCCATTATAAGTTTGTAGGGGCGCTGGAGAGCCATTTCTAAAGATAACCCTTTTATTTACATATCTTTGTGTTCAGGTCATGAATGTGCACAAACGCCTTTTTGGTCCAACTCGATCCGAGAAGGCGTTTGAGAGTTAAGACGTTTTATTTTCACAAAAATGGCCACCTCGTTACAGGCTTGCCACACCCATACCCGATAAGATATCAACAACAAAGTCACAAATTTGGTTGGCACACGTGTCTAGATGATACTCACCAAATTTGGGGCCATTTAGATTAAAACACAATGATTTGCATCTTCTGCGCAAAGGGTGCGATTTTAGTGGCATGCGCCTTTCACCCCACATGGCGGACTTCCTGTTTAGTTTAGGGTGTGGCTGTCATTAGACTTTTCTGTTTGCCCTGAGGTGTCCTATTGATGTACCAAGTTTCATTTTTCTACGTTGGAAAAAGTTACTTTCACTTTCCATAGGCCCAATGTATTTTGACTTTTCTAGGTCGCCACTGAGTCATTTTTCATTTTTTTGGGACTTCAAATACATAAATTTTTCGCCGGGCTTGAAGTCTGGGACCAATAAAAATGACTTTTAGTTGTTGGTTTACTGGGTCAAATTGAGAATCATTTTGCAGAAAAATTATAATAAAAAATATATACCGAATTATAATAAAAAAATATAACTCGAGCAAAAGTCTAGAAAAACACTTGTCTCATTTACATACATGTGTTTAGCTCATTTTGCCCAAGTTTGGTGTCTGTGGAATGAAGCAGCTATTTTTCTGTGTTTTTTAAAAAGAGGTGTATTTTAAGTCGGTTCACATTTTCAATTCAAAATGGCCGCCTTCCTGTGTGTGATAGGGTGTGGTCCCCATTGGCTTTTTGTTCATAAGCCCATGGTGGATGTGTGTACCAAGTTTTATTTGCCTACAACAAACTAAAAATTTCACTTCCCATTGACTTTTTCACATTTTTGGGACGTTGCTATGGCAACACATTTATAGATAGTGGTTGTCATTGGCTTTTATGCTCGTCATGACATAAGAGATGTGTGTACAAAATTTTATGTCTCTATGACAAACTAAATTCTTGGGTCCATTATAAGTTTGTAGGGGCGCTGGAGAGCCATTTCTAAAGATAACCCTTTTATTTACATATTTTTGTGTTCAGGTCATGAATGTGCACAAACGCCTTTTTGGGTCCAACTCGATCCGAAGCGTTTGAGAGTTAAGAGCGTTTTATTTTCACAAAAATGGCCACCTCGTTACAGGCTTGCCACACCCATACCCGATAAGATATCAACAACAAAGTCACAACTTTGGTTGGCACACGTGTCTAGATGATACTCACCAAATTTGGGGCCATTTAGATTAAAACACAATGATTTGCATCTTTCTGCAAAGTGCGATTTTAGTGGCAGCGTTTCACCCACATGGCGGACTTCCTGTTAAGTTTAGGGTGTGACTGTCATTGACTTTTCTGTTTGCCCTGAGGTGTCCTATGGATATACCAAGTTTCATTTTCTACGTTGGAAAAAGTTACTTTCACTTTCCATAGGCCCAATGTATTTTGATTTTGTAGGGGTCGCCACTGAGTCATTTTTCGTATTTTTTTTTCGGCGACTTCAAATACATAAATTTTTCGCTGAGCTTGAAGTCTGGGACCAATATAATGACTTTTCGTGCATGTTCACTGGGTCAAATTTAGGATCATAGGTCGACAAGAAAGATAAAAAAAAAAAAAAAAAAAAAAAAAAAAAAAAATCCGAGCAAAAACAATAGGCCCTCCCGGCCATCACCGGCTCGGGCCTAAATATATACCGAATTATAATAAAAATTAAAGCCCAGCGGCGATAAACCCTCGCCTCCCTTGAGACCAGCTGGGACACATATATTCGGAGGATTGCATGTCTTGCTTTAAAGCAAATTTGGAGCTGTTTAGATGAAAACCCTTTAGCACAAAGTGTACGATTTAGGTGGTCATGTATTCCACCCAACATAGATTTTCTGTTGAGTTTACGGTATGGCTGTAATAAACTTTTCTGTTTGCCCTAAGGTGTCCTATGGATGTACCAAGTTTTGTATTTCTACATTGGAAAAATTTACTTTCATTTTCCATAGAACCAATTATTTTGACTTTTCTAGGGGTCGCCACTGAGTCATTTTTCCTATTTTTTTTTTCAGGGACTTCAAATACATACATTTTTGCGGGCTTGAAGTCTGGGACCAATAAAAATGACTTTTAGTTGCACGCTTACTGGGTCAAATTGAAAATCATTTTTCAGAAAAATTATAATAAAATTAAAGCAAGCGGCGATAAAGGCCCTCGCCTCCTTGAGACCAGCGGGGACACATGCACTCGGAGGATTGCATTTCGTGCTTTAAAGCGTAAACTTCACGGTAATGTCAAATAACCGGGCCTGTGCTACTGCTGGGGCCTGCTACACCACCTTGTAATTTAGAGTTAAAGGTCTCCACAATCCCTGGTTTTCCTGGGAGCTGTCTGAACCTTTGAAAATAATAGATTATGCTTGGGCTAAGGCGAGAAAAACAAAGTACTGGCTGGAGATTTGAGATGACTCAGGAATCGCTGCACCCCCCTGTTTAAAAAGGCAAAATGTAAATATTACTTGTCTAAAAGTACAAGGTTACAAGTTCCAAAGGATTCTGAGGAGTTTTCTAAGACTCTAGTCTTGGCTCTGGAGGGGCCTCCTCCAAAGGAAGGATCCTGGCAATTGGGAAATGGCATTTATTTCCCAAAGAAATGGCTGCCTCTTCACAGACTCATTCGACCACAGCCACAAATGTAACAAAAACAAATTGATAACTTTTGCACACGTGTCTAGATGAAACTCACCAAATTTGGAGCTGTTTAGATGAAAAGCCTTTAGCACAAGGGGTGCGATTTAGGTGGTCACGCATTCCACCCAACATAGTAGATTTCCTGTTGAAATTACGATATGGCTGTGATAAACTTTTCTGTTTGCCCTGAGGTGTCCTATGGATGTACCAAGTTTCATTTTTCTACGTTGGAAAAAAGTTACTTTCACTTTCCATAGGCCCAATGTATTTTGACTTTTCTAGGAATTCGCCACTGAGTCATTTTTGTATTTTTTGGACTTCAAATACATAAATTTTTCGCTGGGCTTGAAATCTGGGACCAATAAAAATGACTTTTAGTTGCATATTTACTGGGTCAAATTGAGGATCATTTTGCAGAAAAATTATAATAAAAAAAAATATACCGAATTATAATTTAAAAAAATATAACTCGAGCAAAAAAGTCTAGAAAAACACTTGTCTCTTTTACATACATGTGTTTAGCTCATTTTGCCCAAGTTTGGTGTCTGTGGAATGAAGCAGCTATTGTCTGTGTACTTTTAAAAAGAGGTGTATTTTAAGTCGGTTCACATTTTCAATTCAAAATGGCCGCCTTCCTGTGTGTGATAGGGTGTGGTCCCCATTGGCTTTTTGTTCATAAGCCCATGGTGGATGTGTGTACCAAGTTTTATTTGCCTACAACAAACTAAAAATTTCACTTCCCATTGACTTTTTTCACATTTTTTGGGACGTTGCTATGGCAACACATTTATAGATAGGGGTGGTTGTCATTGGCTTTTATGCTCGTCATGACATAAGAGATGTGTGTACAAATTTTATGTCTCTATGACAAACTAAATTCTTGGGTCCATTATAAGTTTGTAGGGGGCGCTGGAGAGCCATTTCTAAAGATAACCCTTTTATTTACATATTTTTTGTTCAGGTCATGAATGTGCACAAACGCCTTTTTGGGTCCAACTCGATCCGAGAAGGCGTTTGAGGTTAAGAGCGTTTATTTTCACAAAAATGGCCACCTCGTTACAGGCTTGCCACACCCATACCCGATAAGATATCAACAACAAAGTCACAACTTTGGTTGGCACACGTGTCTAGATGATACTCACCAAATTTGGGGCCATTTAGATTAAAACACAATGATTTGCATCTTTTGCGCAAGGGTGCGATTTTAGTGGCGCGGGTTTAACCCCACATGGCGGACTTCCTGTTGAGTTTAGGGTGTGACTGTCATTGACTTTTCTGTTTGCCCTGAGGTGTCCTATGGATGTACCAAGTTTCATTTTCTACGTTGGAAAAAGTTACTTTCACTTTCCATAGGCCCAATGTATTTTGATTTTGTAGGGCGCCACTGAGTCATTTTCGTATTTTTTTGGCGACTTCAAATACATAAATTTTTCGCCGAGCTTGAAGTCTGGGACCAATAAAAATGACTTTTCGTGCATGTTCACTGGGTCAAATTTAGGATCATTTGGTCGGAAGAAAGATAAAAAAAAAAATCCGAGCAAAAATAATAGGCCCTCCCGGTCACCGGCTCGGGCCTAAATATATACCAAATTATAATAAAATAAAATATACCTCGAGCAAAAACGACAAGAAAAACGCCTGTCTATTTTACACACGTGTTTAGCTCATTTTGCCCAAGTTTGGTGTCTGTGGAATGAAGCAGCTATTTTCTGTTGTTTTTTAAAAGAGAGGTTGTATTCTAAGTCGGTTCACATCTTCAATTAAAAATGGCCGCCTTCCCGTGTGTGATACGGTGTGGTCCCCTTTGGCTTTTTTGTTCATAAGCCCATACTGGATGTGTGTACCAAGTTTCATTTGCCTACGACAAACTAAAATTTTCACTTCCATTGACTTTTCCACATATTTGGGACGTTGCTATGGCAACACATTTATAGATAGGGGGTGGTTGTCATTGGCTTTTATGCTCCTCATGACATAGGAGATGTGTGTACCAAATTCCATGTCTCTATGACAAACTAAATTCTTGGGTCCCATTATAAGTTTGTAGGGGCGCTGGAGAGCCATTTCTAAAGATAACCCTTTTATTTACATATCTTTGTGTTCAGGTCATGAATGTGCACAAACGCCTTTTTGGGTCCGACTTGATCCGAGAAGGCGTTTGAGAGTTAAGAGACATTTATTTTCACAAAATGGCCACCTCGTTACAGGCTTGCCACACCCATACCCGATAAGATATCAACAACAAAGTCACAAATTTGGTTGGCACACGTGTCTAGATGATACTCACCAAATTTGGGGCCATTTAAATTAAAACACAATGATTTGCATCTTTTTGCGAAGTGCGATTTTAGTGGCCATGCGTTTCACCCTACATGGCGGACTTCCTGTTTAGTTTAGGGTGTGGCTGTCATAGACTTTTCTGTTTGCCCTGAGGTGTCCTATTGATGTACTAAGTTTCATTTTTCTACGTTGGAAAAAGTTACTTTCACTTTCCATAGGCCCAATGTATTTTGACTTTTCTAGGGGTCGCCACTGAGTCATTTTTCATTTTTTTTTCGGGACTTCAAATACATAAATTTTTGCGGGCTTGAAGTCTGGGACCAATAAAAATGACTTTTAGTTGTTGGTTTACTGGGTCAAATTGAGAATCATTTTGCAAAAATTATAATGAAAAAATATATACCGAATTATAATAAAAAAATATAACTCGAGCAAAAAAGTCTAGAAAAACACTTGTCTCATTTACATACATGTGTTTAGCTCATTTTGCCCAAGTTTGGTGTCTGTGGAATGAAGCAGCTATTTTTGTTGTTTTTAAAAAGAGGTGTATTCTAAGTCGGACCAAATTTTCAATTCAAAATGGCCGCCTTCCGTGTGTGATAGGGTGTGGTCCCCATTGGCTTTTTGTTCATAAGCCCATGGTGGATATGTGTACCAAGTTTCATTTGCCTACAACAAACTAAAAATTTCACTTCCCATTGACTTTTTCACATTTTTGGGGCGTTGCTATGGCAACACATTTATAGATAGTGGTTGTCATTGGCTTTTATGCTCGTCATGACATAAGAGATGTGTGTACCAAATTTTATGTCTCTATGACAAACTAAATTCTTGGGTCCCATTATAAGTTTGTAGGGGGCGCTGGAGAGCCATTTCTAAAGATAACCCTTTTATTTACATATCTTTGTGTTCAGGTCATGAATGTGCACAAACGCCTTTTTGGTCCAACTCGATCCGAGAAGGCGTTTGAGGAGATAAGAGGCGTTTTATTTTCACAAAAATGGCCACCTCGTTACAGGCTTGCTACACCCATACCCGATAAGATATCAACAACAAAGTCACAAATTTGGTTGGCACACGTGTCTAGATGATACTCACCAAATTTGGGGCCATTTAGATTAAAACACAATGATTTGCATCTTCTTGCGCAAAGAGTGCGATTTTAGTGGCCATGCGTTTCACCCCACATGGCGGACTTCCTGTTTAGTTTAGGGTGTGGCTGTCATGACTTTTCTGTTTGCCCTGAGGTGTCCTATGGATGTACCAAGTTTCATTTTCTACGTTGGAAAAAGTTACTTTCACTTTCCATAGGCCCAATGTATTTTGACTTTTCTAGGGGTCGCCACTGAGTCATTTTCATTTTTTTCGGGACTTCAAATACATAAATTTTTCGCCGGGCTTGAAGTCTGGGACCAATAAAAATGACTTTTAGTTGTTCGTTTACTGGGTCAAATTGAGAATCATTTTGCAGAAAAATTATAATAAAAAAATATACGAATTATAATAAAAAAATATAACTCGAGCAAAAAGTCTAGAAAAACACTTGTCTCATTTACATACATGTGTTTAGCTCATTTTGCCCAAGTTTGGTGTCTGTGGAATGAAGCAGCTATTTTTGTTGTTTTTAAAAAAGAGGTGTATTCTAAGTCGGACCAAATTTTCAATTCAAAATGGCCGCCTTCCTGTGTGTGATAGGGTGTGGTCCCCATTGGCTTTTTGTTCATAAGCCCATGGTGGATGTGTGTACCAAGTTTTATTTGCCTACAACAAACTAAAAATTTCACTTCCCATTGACTTTTTCACATTTTTGGGGCGTTGCTATGGCAACACATTTATAGATAGGGGTGGTTGTCATTGGCTTTTATGCTCGTCATGACATAAGAGATGTGTGTACAAAATTTTATGTCTCTATGACAAACTAAATTCTTGGGTCCATTATAAGTTTGTAGGGGGCGCTGGAGAGCCATTTCTAAAGATAACCCTTTTATTTACATATTTTTGTGTTCAGGTCATGAATGTGCACAAACGCCTTTTTGGGTCCAACTCGATCCGAGAAGCCGTTTGAGAGTTAAGAGACGCGTTTTATTTTCACAAAAATGGCCACCTCGTTACAGGCTTGCCACACCCATACCCGATAAGATATCAACAACAAAGTCACAACTTTGGTTGGCACACGTGTCTAGATGATACTCACCAAATTTGGGGCCATTTAGATTAAAACACAATGATTTGCATCTTTCTGCGCAAAGTGCGATTTTAGTGGCCGCGTTTCACCCCACATGGCGGACTTCCTGTTAAGTTTAGGGTGTGACTGTCATTGACTTTTCTGTTTGCCCTGAGGTGTCCTATGGATATACCAAGTTTCATTTTCTACGTTGGAAAAAGTTACTTTCACTTTCCATAGGCCCAATGTATTTTGATTTTGTAGAATTCGCCACTGAGTCATTTTCGTATTTTTTTAGCGACTTCAAATACATAAATTTTTGCTGAGCTTGAAGTCTGGGACCAATAATGACTTTTGTGCATGTTCACTGGGTCAAATTTAGGATCATAGGTCGACAAGAAAGATAAAAAAAAAAAAAAAAAAAAAAAATCCGAGCAAAAACAATAGGCCCTCCCGGCCATCACCGGCTCGGGCCTAATTAAAGCATAGCGGCGATAAAGGCCCTCGCCTCCCTTGAGACCGCGGGGACACATGCACTCAGAGGATTGCATTTCGTGCTTTAAAGCGTAAACTTCATGGTAATGTCAAATAACCGGGCCTGTGCTACTGCTGGGGCCTGCTACACCACCTTGTAATTTAGAGTTAAAGGTCTCCACAATCCCTGGTTTTCCTGGGAGCTGTCTGAACCTTTGAAAATAATAGATTATGCTTGGGCTAAGGCGAGAAAAACAAAGTACTGGCTGGAGATTTGAGATGACTCAGGAATCCCTGCACCCCCCTGTTTAAAAAGGCAAAATGTAAATATAACTTGTCTAAAAGTACAAGGTTACAAGTTCCAAAGGATTCTGAGGAGTTTTCTAAGACTCTAGCCTTGGCTCTGGAGGGCCTCCTCTAAAGGAAGGATCCTGGCAATTGGGAAATGGCATTTATTTCCCAAAGAAATGGCTGCCTCTTCACAGACTCATTACGACCACAGCCACAAATGTATCAAAAAACAAATTGATAACTTTTCTGGCACACGTGTCTAGATGATACTCACCAAATTTGGAGCTGTTTAGATGAAAAGCCTTTAGACACAAGGGGTGCGATTTAGGTGGTCACGCATTCCACCCAACATAGTAGATTTCCTGTTGAGTTTACGATATGGCTGTAATAAACTTTTCTGTTTGCCCTGAAGTGTCCTATGGATGTACCAAGTTTCATTTTCTACGTTGGAAAAAGTTACTTTCACTTTCCATAGGCCCAATGTATTTTGACTTTTGTAGAATTCAGTCATTTTCATATTTTTTTAGGACTTCAAATACATAAATTTTTTGCCGAGCTTGAAGTCTGGGACCAATAAAAATGACTTTTAGTTGCGTTTACTGGGTCAAATTGAGGATCATTTGCAGAAAAATTATAATAAAAAATATATACCGAATTATAATAAAAAAATATAACTCGAGCAAAAAGTCTAGAAAAACACTTGTCTCTTTACATACATGTGTTTAGCTCATTTTGCCCAAGTTTGGTGTCTGTGGAATGAAGCAGCTTTTTCTGTGTACTTTTAAAAAGAGGTGTATTTTAAGTCGGTTCACATTTTCAATTCAAAATGGCCGCCTTCCTGTGTGTGATAGGGTGTGGTCCCCATTGGCTTTTTGTTCATAAGCCCATGGTGGATGTGTGTACCAAGTTTTATTTGCCTACAACAAACTAAAAATTTCACTTCCCATTGACTTTTTCACATTTTTGGGGCGTTGCTATGGCAACACATTTATAGATAGGGGTGGTTGTCATTGGCTTTTATGCTCGTCATGACATAAGAGATGTGTGTACAAAATTTTATGTCTCTATGACAAACTAAATTCTTGGGTCCATTATAAGTTTGTAGGGGCGCTGGAGAGCCATTTCTAAAGATAACCCTTTTATTTACATATTTTTGTGTTCAGGTCATGAATGTGCACAAACGCCTTTTAGGTCCAACTCGATCCGAGAAGGCGTTTGAGAGATTAAGACGTTTTATTTTCACAAAAATGGCCACCTCGTTACAGGCTTGCCACACCCATACCCGATAAGATATCAACAACAAAGTCACAACTTTGGTTGGCACACGTGTCTAGATGATACTCACCAAATTTGGGGCCATTTAGATTAAAACACAATGATTTGCATCTTTCTGCGCCAAAGTGCGATTTTAGTGGCAGCGTTTCACCCCACATGGCGGACTTCCTGTTAAGTTTAGGGTGTGACTGTCATTGACTTTTCTGTTTGCCCTGAGGTGTCCTATGGATATACCAAGTTTCATTTTCTACGTTGGAAAAAGTTACTTTCACTTTCCATAGGCCCAATGTATTTTGACTTTTGTAGGGTCGCCACTGAGTCATTTTTCGTATTTTTTTCAGCGACTTCAAATACATAAATTTTTGCCAGGCTTGAAGTCTGGGACCAATAAAAATGACTTTTAGTTGTTCGTTTACTGGGTTAAATTGAGGATCATTTTGCAGAAAAATTATAATAAAAAATATATAAATTATAATAAAAAAATATAACTCGAGCAAAAAGTCTAGAAAAACACTTGTCTCATTTACATACATGTGTTTAGCTCATTTTGCCCAAGTTTGGTGTCTGTGGAATGAAGCAGCTTTTTCTGTGTACTTTTAAAAAGAGGTGTATTTTAAGTCGGTTCACATTTTCAATTCAAAATGGCCGCCTTCCTGTGTGTGATAGGGTGTGGTCCCCATTGGCTTTTGTTCATAAGCCCATGGTGGATGTGTGTACCAAGTTTTTATTTGCCTACAACAAACTAAAAATTTCACTTCCCATTGACTTTTTCACATTTTTGGGGCGTTGCTATGGCAACACATTTATAGATAGGGGTGGTTGTCATTGGCTTTTATGCTCGTCATGACATAAGAGATGTGTGTACAAAATTTTATGTCTCTATGACAAACTAAATTCTTGGGTCCATTATAAGTTTGTAGGGGGCGCTGGAGAGCCATTTCTAAAGATAACCCTTTTATTTACATATTTTTGTGTTCAGGTCATGAATGTGCACAAACGCCTTTTTGGGTCCAACTCGATCCGAGAAGGCGTTTGAGGAGTTAAGAGACGTTTTATTTTCACAAAAATGGCCACCTCGTTACAGGCTTGCCACACCCATACCCGATAAGATATCAACAACAAAGTCACAACTTTGGTTGGCACACGTGTCTAGATGATACTCACCAAATTTGGGGCCATTTAGATTAAAACACAATGATTTGCATCTTTCTGCGCAAAGTGCGATTTTAGTGGCCGCGCGTTTCACCCCACATGGCGGACTTCCTGTTAAGTTTAGGGTGTGACTGTCATTGACTTTTCTGTTTGCCCTGAGGTGTCCTATGGATATACCAAGTTTCATTTTTCTACGTTGGAAAAAGTTACTTTCACTTTCCATAGGCCCAATGTATTTTGATTTTGTAGGGGTCGCCACTGAGTCATTTTTCGTATTTTTTTTCGACTTCAAATACATACCATTTTTGCCGAGCTTGAAGTCTGGGACCAATAAAAATGACTTTTTGTGCATGTTCACTGGGTCAAATTTAGGATCATTTGGTCACAATAAAGATAAAAAAAAAAAAAAAAATCCGAGCAAAAACAATAGGCCCTCTCGGCCATCACCGGCTCGGGCCTAAAAATCCGAAAGAACAATAGGCCCTCCCGGTCATCACCGCTAAAATATAACTCGAGCAAAAAGTCTAGAAAAACACTTGTCTATTTTACATACATGTGTTTAGCTCATTTTGCCCAAGTTTGGTGTCTGTGGAATGAAGCAGCTTTTTCTGTGTACTTTTAAAAAGAGGTGTATTTTAAGTCGGTTCACATTTTCAATTCAAAATGGCCGCCTTCCTGTGTGTGATAGGGTGTGGTCCCCATTGGCTTTTTGTTCATAAGCCCATGGTGGATATGTGTACCAAGTTTCATTTGCCTACAACAAACTAAAAATTTCACTTCCATTGACTTTTTCCACATATTTGGAACGTTGCTATGGCAACACATTTATAGATAGGGGTGGTTGTCATTGGCTTTTATGCTCGTCATGACATAAGAGATGTGTGTACCAAATTTCATGTTTCTATGACAAACTAAATTCTTGGGTCCCATTATAAGTTTGTAGGGGCGCTGGAGAGCCATTTCTAAAGATAACCCTTTTATTTACATATTTTTGTGTTCAGGTCATGAATGTGCACAAACGCCTTTTTGGTCCAACTCGATCCGAGAAGGCGTTTGAGAGTTAAGGCGTTTTATTTTCACAAAAATGGCCACCTCGTTACAGGCTTGCCACACCCATACCCGATAAGATATCAAAAACAAAGTCACAACTTTGGTTGGCACACGTGTCTAGATGATACTCACCAAATTTGGGGCCATTTAGATTAAAACACAATGATTTGCATCTTTCTGCGCAAGTGCGATTTTAGTGGCGCGTGTTTCACCCACATGGCGGACTTCCTGTTGAGTTTAGGGTGTGACTGTCATTGACTTTTCTGTTTGCCCTGAGGTGTCCTATGGATATACCAAGTTTCATTTTTCTACGTTGGAAAAAAGTTACTTTCACTTTCCATAGGCCCAATGTATTTTGATTTTGTAGGGAATTCGCCACTGAGTCATTTTTCGTATTTTTTTGGCGACTTCAAATACATAAATTTTTGCCGAGCTTGAAGTCTGGGACCAATAAAATGACTTTTCGTTGCATGTTCACTGGGTCAAATTTAGGATCATAGGTGGAAAAGAAAAATAAAAAATAATAAAAAAATTAAAAAAAAAAAAAAAAAAAAAAAAAAAAATCCGAGCAAAAACAATAGGCCCTCCCGGTCATCACCGGCTCGGGCCTAATTAGCATAGCGGCGATAAAGGCCCTCGCCTCCCTTGAGACGCGAGGACACATGCACTCAGAGGATTTCATTTCGTGCTTTAAAGCGTAAACTTCACGGTAATGTCAAATAAGCCTGTGCTACTGCTGGGGCCTGTTACACCACCTTGTAACCTAACTTTAGAGTTAAAGGTCTCCACAATCTCTGGTTTTCCTGGGAGCTGTCTGAACCTTTGGAAATAATAGATTATGCTTGGGCTAAGGCGAGAAAAACAAAGTACTGGCTGGAGATTTGAGATGACTCAGGAATCGCTGCACCCCCCTGTTTAAAAAGACAAAATGTAAATATAACTTGTCTAAAAGTACAAGGTTACAAGTTCCAAATGATTCTGAGGAGTTTTCTAAGACTCTAGCCTTGGCTCTGGAGGGCCTCCTCTAAAGGAAGGATCCTGGCAATTGGGAAATGGCATTTATTTCCCAAAGAAATGGCTGCCTCTTCACAGACTCATTACGACCACAGCCACAAATCTATCAAAAACAAATTGATAATTGGCACACGTGTCTAGATGATACTCACCAAATTTGGAGCTGTTTAGATGAAAAGCCTTTAGACACAAGGGGTGCAATTTAGGTGGTCACGCATACACCCAACATAGTAGATTTCCTGTTGAGTTTACGATATGGCTGTAATACATTTTTCTGTTTGCCCTGAGGTGTCCTATGGATGTACCAAGTTTCATTTTTCTACGTTGGAAAAAGTTACTTTCACTTTCCATAGGCCCAATGTATTTTGACTTTTGTAGGGGTCGCCACTGAGTCATTTTTCATATTTTTTTTTCGGCGACTTCAAATACATAAATTTTTAGCGAGCTTGAAGTCTGGGACCAATAAAAATGACTTTTAGTTGCACGTTTACTGGGTCAAATTGAGGATCATTTTGCAGAAAAATTATAATAAAAAAATATACCAAATTATAATAAAATAAAATATAACTCGAGCAAAAAGTCTAGAAAACGCTTGTCTATTTTACATACATGTGTTTAGCTCATTTTGCCCAAGTTTGGTGTCTGTGGAATGAAGCAGCTATTTTCTGAGTTCTTTTAAAAAAGGTGTATTTTAAGTCGGTTCACATTTTCAATTCAAAATGGCCGCCTTCCCGTGTGTGATAGGGTGTGGTCCCCATTGGCTTTTTTGTTCATAAGCCCATGGTGGATGTGTGTACCAAGTTTCATTTGCCTACGACAAACTAAAATATTCACTTCCCATTGACTTTTTCCAAATATTTGGGGCGTTGCTATGGCAACACATTTATAGATAGGGGTGGTTGTCATTGGCTTTTATGCTCGTCATGACATAAGAGATGTGTGTACCAAATTTTATGTCTCTATGACAAACTAAATTCTTGGGTCCCATTATAAGTTTGTAGGGGGCGCTGGAGAGCCATTTCTAAAGATAACCCTTTTATTTACATATTTTTGTGTTCAGGTCATGAATGTGCACAAACGCCTTTTGGGTCCAACTCGATCCGAGAAGGCGTTTGAGAGTTAAGGCGTTTATTTTCACAAAAATGGCCACCTCGTTACAGGCTTGCCACACCCATACCCGATAAGATATCAACAACAAAGTCACAACTTTGGTTGGCACATGTGTCTAGATGATACTCACCAAATTTGGGGCCATTTAGATTAAAACACAATGATTTGCATCTTTCTGCGCAAGGTGTGCGAATTTAGTGGCGCGCCTTTCACCCCACATGGCGGACTTCCTGTTAAGTTTAGGGTGTGGCTGTCATTGACTTTTCTGTTTGCCCTGAGGTGTCCTATGGATATACCAAGTTTCATTTTCTACGTTGGAAAAAGTTACTTTCACTTTCCATAGGCCCAATGTATTTTGACTTTTCTAGGGGCCGCCACTGAGTCATTTTTCGTATTTTTTTTAGTGACTTCAAATACATAAATTTTTCGCCGAGCTTGAAGTCTGGGACCAATAAAATGACTTTTCGTGCATGTTCACTGGGTCAAATTTAGGATCATATGGGGAGAAGAAGAAAGAGAAAAAAAAAAAAAATCCGAGCAAAAACAATAGGCCCTCCCGGCCATCACCGGCTCGGGCCTAATAAAAATTCTATGAATGTTAACCAATGAAAGTCAGACATTGCTTTTCAACCAGGCTTCAACGGAATTATTTTAAAAAATAAACTCATGGAACAGGCTTAGACAAAATTGATGGTACCCCTAGAAAAGACTGTAAATAATGTGACCAAATGGACATGTTAATTCAAGGTGTGTGCACTAATTAGCATCACAGGTGTGTACAATCTTGTAATCAGTCAGTGGGCCTATTTATAGAGCTTCAGGTAGTCACTGTGTTGTCTGGTGAAATGGTGTGTACCACACTCAACATGGACCAGAGGAAGAGAAGGAAAGAGTTGTCAGGAGAATAGAAAGAAAATTATAAACAAGCATGATAAAGGTAAAGGCTATAAGACCATCTCCAAGCAGCTAGATGTTCCTGTGACTACAGTTGCACATATTATTCAGAAATTTAAGATCCATGGGACTGTAGCCAACCTCCCTGGACGTGGCCACAGGAGGAAAATTGATGACAAATCAAAGAGACGGATAATCCGAATGGTAACAAAAGAGCCCAGAAAGACTTCTAAAGAGATCCAAGGTGAACTCCATGCTCAAGGAACATCAGTGTCAGATCGCACCAGCCGTCGTTGTTTGAGCCAAAGTGGACTACATGGGAGACGACCAAGGAGGACACCATTGTTGAAAACAAATCATAAAAAGCTAGACTGGAATATGCCAAACTACATGTTGACAAGCCACAAAGCTTCTGGGAGAATGTCCTATGGACAGATGAGACAAAAATGGAACTTTTTGCCAAGGCACATCAGCTCTATGTTCACTGACGGAAAAATGAAGCATATGAAGAAAAGAACACTGTCCCTACTGTCAAACATGGAGGAGGCTCTGTTATGTTCTGGGGCTGCTTTGCTGCATCTGGCACAGGGTGTCTTGAATCTGTGCAGGGTACAATGAAATCTGAAGACTATCAAGGGATTCTAGAGAGAAATGTGCTGGCCAGTGTCAGACAGCTTGGTCTCAGTCGCAGGTCATGGGTCTTGCAACAGGACAATGACCCAAAACACAGCTAAAAACACCCAAGAATGGTTAAGAGGAAAACAATGGACTATTCTAAAGTGGCCTTCTATGAACCCTGACCTCAATCCTATTGAGCATCTTTGGAAGGAGCTGAAACATGCCGTCTGGAAAAGACACCCTTCAAACCTGAAACAACTGGAGCAGTTTGCTCATGAGGAGTGGGCCAAAATACCTGCTGAGAGCTGCAGAAGTCTCATTGACAGTTACAGGAGTCGTCTGATTGCAGTGATAGCCTCAAAAGGTTGTGCAACAAAATATTAAGTTAGGGGTACCATCAATTTTGTCTAGGCCTGTTCCATGAGTTTATTTTTTAAAATAATTCCGTTGAAGCATGGTTGAAAAGCAATGTCTGACTTTCATTGGTTAACATTCATAGAATTTTTATTTATTATTACTTTTGTCAGAATAAAGTTTTTTCTGTGACCATTGTGAGTTTTTCTTTCATTGACCGAAGGGTACCAACATTTTGTTCACGTGTGTATATACACATATAAACTCACACTGGACGTGTGTATAATATCCTCTCTGCCTCACCCTCTGCTTACTAATCAAATAAAAATGGGGATTTGTTCATCCTGATGGCCACTACAAAGGACATTTAATAAATGTTGTGTTTTGAAAGGGTAAAAATTACTGTGCCTTACTAAGTCAATACTTTGATATTAAAGAAAAAATAAGTTTTTAGAAACAGAAACATGATATCTGGAAAAATATCAATGGCTTACCTCTCTTGCTCCTATTAAATGTAAAAGTTAGAATTCCCGCCATTTTGAAAAGACAGTGCATGTGTTAGCTACACCCCCCACAACTGTGGCATCAAGGGACAGTTGGAGTGGATAAATGATGCTTGACTTAGAGGTCTCAGACTCATGTCCCCCACAGAGGACAAAAATTAATTGGAGGGTAATTCTCAAGTCTTTTCGCTAACATCATCGTAATAACTCACAAAATGTACAATTATGAGTTAAAATCTGCTTTATTTACATGTAGTTAACAGTTTGTGATAAGTTTTGATTTTTCAGAAGTGCCATCAATAATCTTTTATCTAGAGCTGTATAATATATTTTAAATAAATGACCACAACATAAAACATAGCAAACCATATTGTTATTCCAAATGTTAGATAGTACTTAGCATAAACTGCAGAAAACAAAAAGTTTTTTTTTGGTCTATCATTAACACATTTTTGTAGCAGTATTTAATTTTAAATCATGCTGTGAACTACAAGTGTGCACAATTATCTACCACTTAAGGCTTCACATTCTTACCTAACTAAAGAAGCTGTTGCTGATCAACACAAGGAAAGGTAAGGATGTGAGTCTATGAATGAAAGTCTCATGGCAGTTAATCAAAGAAATGAACAGGTTCATTCTTCATGATGTAGTTTGCCTAATAATTTTGCACTCTGTGTCATCAGAACAGTTTGTCGTGCTCAGCTTGTTTTAGAAAACTCAAAAACAGGTGTGCTACACAAACATGAAAGTGCAGAAGGAGTGAAACAAGCATGTTGCTCTTATACCTAATAGACATGTGTGTCTAGTGTATGTAGTACTAAATACAACATATCCTGAGGCTTTGAGTCATTTCTGTGCAGTGAACTCGATGCTGCAGGTGAGATTGGCTGCCTCGGCTCCCTCTTTAAATGCAAATAAGAAGTACATGACCTTGCGGACCTTGGCCAGCTCAGCAATCCTTTCTCCGAACTCCTGCATGTCGGCCTCTAGACATTTGAGAGGAGAATCCTCAGGATCGTTGGAGTTCCTCCAAAATGTCCCAATGGGCTCCAGCAGCTGGCGGGTCATCAGGTTGGTGAGGTCAGGGGTCCAGTGCTGTGAGATACCAGTGATAGTGATCGTCCGTGACCCATCAGAGAGAAGTACCAGCGGAGAAGGCCAGGTTCTGAATTGAGAAGTCCAGACGGTAAACAGCCTCGTGAGGAGAAGCAGGCGTTCACCATCCTGCCGCTTCTGTCCTGACCGCTGCAGAGATGACACGCGCATACTCATCATCTGTCGAGAAACAAACACAAATTTGAAAACATGACAATGCTCAAAATGATAAGACTAGTCCAATTTTCAGGGACTTATCATTTTTTAACCATTCTATTTTTATGGCCTCTTTAAAGGCAACACACTTTTGTCTTTTTATAATTTGTATTTAATTTGTTAAAACCTCCTTATGGATAGCACAAAATCAAGGACTGTGACGTCGCCCGGTATGGCGCAACGAGCCCCACCCTGGAGCCAGGCCGGGGTTGGGGCTCTCATGGGGCGTCTGGTGGTCGGGTCTTTCCCCACGGGGCAGGGCTCAGCCCGAAGAGCGACGTGGGGCCGACCTCCCGTGGACCACCTGCTGGAGGAACCGTAAGGGGCCGGTGCAAAGTGGATTGGGTGGCAGTCGAAGGCGGAGGCCTCGACGACCCAATCCCCGGGCACGGAATCTGGTGCTAGGGACATGGAATGTCACCTCGCTGGCGGGGAAGGAGCCTGAGCTTGTGCGGGAGGTTGAGAGATACCGACTAGAGATAGTCGGGCTCACCTCCACGCACAGCTTGGGCTCTGGAACCCAAATCCTCGAGAGAGGCTGGACTCTCCACTACTCTGGAGTTGCCTGCGGTGAGGCGGCGGGCTGGTGTGGGCTTGCTCATAGCCCCCAGCTTAGCCGCCATGTGTTGGAGTTCACCCGGTGAGCGAGAGGGTCGCTTCCCTGCGCCGGGTCAGGATAGATCTCTCACTGTTGTTTGTGTTTACGGGCCAAATGGCAGTGCAGGGTACCCGGCCTTCTTGGAGTCTCTGGGAGGGGTGCTGGAAAGTGCTCCGACCGGGGACTCCGTCGTTCTACTGGGGACTTCAACGCCCACGTGGGGCGACAGTGACACCTGGAGGGCCGTGATTGGGAGGAATGGCCCCGGATCTGAACCCGAGCGGTGTTCTGTTATTGGACTTCTGTGCTAGCAACAGTTTGTCCATAACGAACACGATGTTCAAGCATAAGGGTGTCCATCAGTGCACATGGCACCAGGACACCTAGGTCGGAGATCGATGATCGACTTTGTAGTTGTTTCATCTGACCTCCGGCCGTATGTCTTGGACACTCGGGTGAAGAGAGGAGCGGAGCTGTCAACAGATCACCACCTGGTGGTGAGTTGGATCCGATGGAGGGGGAGAAATCTGGACAGACTTGGCAGGCCCAAACGTACTGTGAGGGTCTGTTGGGAACGTTTGGCAGAGCCCCCTGTCAGAAAGACCTTTAACTCCTACCTCCGGCAGAGCTTCAACCAGATCCTGAGGGAGGTTGGAGACATTGAGTCTGAGTGGACCATGTTCTCTCGATGTGGCCACTCGAAGCTGTGGCCGTAAAGTCTCCGGTGCCTGTCGTGGCGGCAACCCCCGAACCCGGTGGTGGACACCGGAAGTAAGGGATGCCGTCAAGCTGAAGAAGGAGACCTACCAAGCCTGGTTGGCCCTTGGGACTCCTGAGGCAGCTGATAGGTACCAGCAGGCCAAGCGGACTACAGCCCGGGTGGTCGTGGAGGCTAAAACTCGGATCTGGGAGGAGTTCGGTGAGACCATGGAGAAAGACTATAGGTCGGCCTCGAAGAAATTCTGGCAAACTGTCCGGCGCCTCAGGAGGGGGAAGCAGTGCCCTGCCAACACTGTTTACAGTGGAGGTGGGAACCTGCTGACTTCAACTGGGGATATTGTTGGACGGTGGAAGGAATACTTCGAGGATCTCCTCAATCCCACCGACACGTCTTCCACTGAGGAAGCAGAGGCCGGAGGCTCGGAGGTGGACTCGTCCATCACCCAGGCCGAAGTCACTGAGGTATTTGGGAAGCTCCTCGGTGGAAAGGCACCAGGGGTGGATGAGATATGCCCTGAGTACCTCAAGTCTCTGGATGTTGTGGGGTTGTCTTGGTTGACACGCCTCTACAACATCGCGTGGCGGTCGGGGACAGTACCTCTGGACTGGCAGACCGGGGTGGTGGTCCCTCTTTTCAAGAAGGGGGACCGGAGGGTGTGTTCCAACTACAGAGGGATCACACTCCTCAGCCTCCCCGGGAAAGTCTATGCCAGGGTACTGGAGAGGAGAATGCGACCGATAGTTGAACCTCGGATTCAGGAGGAACAATGCGGTTTTGTCCCGGTCGTGGAACACTGGACCAGCTCTATACCCTCTCCAGGGTGCTGGAGGGTTTATGGGAGTTTGTCCAACCAGTCCACATGTGTTTTGTGGATCTGGAGAAGGCATTCGACTGTGTCCCTCGTGGGGCCCTGTGGGGGGTGCTCTGGGAATATGGGGTCCGGGGCCCTTTGCTAAGGTCTGTCCGGTCCCTGTGCGACGGAACAGGAGTTTGGTTGCATTGCCGGCAGTAAGTCAGACCTGTTCCCAGTGCATGTTGGACTCGGCAGGGCTGCCCTTTGTCACCGGTCCTGTTCATTAACTTTATGGAGAGGATTTCTAGGCGCAGCCAGGGGCCGGAGGAGTCTGGTTTGGGGACCACAGGATCTCACTGCTTTTTGCAGATGATGTTGTCCTGTTGGCTCCATCAAGCCAGGACCTTAAGTGTGCACTGGGACGGTTTGCAGCCGAGTGTGAAGCGGCTGGGATGAGGATCAGCACCTCCAAGTCTGAGACCATGGTTCTCAGTTGGAAAGGGTGGCTTGTCCCCTTCAGGTTGGTGGAGAGATCCTGCCTCAAGTGGAGGAGTTCAAGTATCTTGGGGTCTTGTTCACGAGTGAGGAAGGAGGAGCGTGAGATTGACAGGCGGATCGGTGCAGCTTCTGCAGTGATGCGGTCGATGTACTGGTCTGTCGTGGTGAAGAAGGAGCTGAGCTGTAAGGCAAAGCTCTCGATTTACGGTCAATCTACGTTCCTACTCTTCACCTATGGTCATGAGCTTTGGGTCATGACCAAAAGAACAAGATCCCGGATACAAGCGGCCGAAATGAGCTTTCTCCGGCAGGGTGGGCGCTCCCTTAGAGATAAGGTGAGGACCTCGGTCACTCGGGAGGAGCTCAAAGTAGAGCCGCTGCTCCTCCACATCGAGAGGAGCCAGTTGAGGTGGCTCGGGCATCTGTTTCGGATGCCTCCCGGACGCCTCCCTAGGGAGGTGTTTCGGGCATGTCCCACCGGGAGGAGACCCCGGGGAAGACCTAGGACACGCTGGAGGGACTATGTCTCTCGACTGGCCTGGGAACGCCTGGTATCCCCGGAAGAGCTAGAGGAAGTGTCTGGGGAGAGGGAGGTCTGGGCGTCTCTGCTTAGACTGCTGCCCCCGCGACCCGGCCCTGGATAAGTGGTAGAAGATGGATGGATGGATGGATATTTAATCATTTTATTTTATTGAGGTTTTGGGGCCAAGAATGGCTCACTTGAATACCCAATTCAAAAATTAAGAGCCAATGGCCTGGACCATGGCCTAACTGTATTTTATTATTTTTATAATTATTGTATTAAATAAATAGCATATGGTGGTGGTGACACATGCAGCAGCAGGGCTCTAGAGTGCGACCAAATTTCTCAATAGCTGGACAAAAACAATTTTGAGGTCCCACCTGTGTGACCAGCCGTTTAAGGAAAAAGGCTGAATCCGAAACCATTCCTGATTCCTGTTCCTAACCACTGTTCCTTAACTTTTATGAGCTATGAGGTTAACAATAAGACAATAAGAGGTTCCTGATTGATAAAGGAAAAAAGCTTCAGTGAACCACTCAGCGGAAACACGAGGGGAAGTCACGTTGATGCACAGCAGCATAATAAAAACTACACATCCCAAAAGTGGACAACAACAAACGCACTTTATCCTCTGCCAAGCGATGCGTTTAACGAGGAAAGAGGACAATTTAGAGAAATAATCCGTTAAGCCCCAGGCTGTGTCTGATTTTACACACTAATCACTTTATAGTGATTACGCCATTTTGTAGTTTTTTATCGAAATAGATATGGGCAGTACAAGCAGGTACATAAATAAAAATAAATCTGCCAAATACAACTTTATTATACTTAAGAGGAGTACAAAAAAGACAATGACAAGTAATGACATAAATAAATACAATGGAGAACAAAAAATGTAAAGATTTGGAGACAGCTGAACACATACTGTATCTTACACATCCATAAGTTCCTAATTCGGACACCATTACAAAATGGCGTAATCACTATATAGTGCACTATATGGGGGTCTGGCATTGTTATTTTGTGGGTTACAGTCTGAAAAGTTTGGGAGCCTCTGCCTTACCTCGGTCAGGGCCCGGTCTTCTTTGAAGTCCAGCACAATCGCATCAAAGGACGTTTTGGCCTGGTCCATCTCTGGTTGTGAAGTTGTACTCCTGACCTATTGCTTGGTGACTTCTATGATATTCCCAAACTCTCACAGACTAATTCTCATTATATCTCAGCCTCTCCCTCATTTCTCATTGGCTTATATAGTCACCTATCTCTCTTTTGCCCTCCCTTTTCCAAATGTTTCCATCACAGTTGCAGCTTCTCACTTGTGTCCCTACCCCCCTGCCTGCAGGCCACATGGGATGGGAAAAATTGATCCACAAAGCACGTGAATTAACAGAGAATAAAAAAGAGCAGAAGGAGATGGGTTGAAAATGGCAAAAGTCTAGATTTCCAAACTGGAAATTTTGGTGATAAAGGGAACATTTTAAATGAAAATAAAAGACTATTGTGTCACTTCTAATATATTTTTAAACCTCAAATCAAACACAGGGCTTGCAGCTGCAAAAAGTAAAATTCAAAAGCTATTTCTAAAGATGTTGTGTGAAGATGTGATGTGTGAGGTTGCTAAGCAACAGGAGGCACTGATGACATACAACCGGGAACTCTGGGATTTTCCTTTGGGCTTCTGGGACCCAGCTGGTCCCTGCTCAGTGAACAGGTTACTTATTTATATCATCACTGACTCTGATGTGTCTGAAGTCCTGTTGATTTGTCGTCAGGAGGATCTGGGCACAGGATATGGGCAAATAGAATAGAATTCTCCTGTTGAACACTGTGTTACCTGCAATTACTGGCAGTGTTACCACCAAAGAACCATAAGAAATACTGTATATATACTGTAATTTACTTTCCAACACTATTTTTGGACTATATGTGAACAGCTGTTACATGTTAATTTCTCTATTATGGGGTTCATAAAGTCTAATCCAATCTCACAGGTGGCTCTGAAGGTGACACCTAAATACATGCTTGGGACCATTGTGCTTGTGGACAGAACATTCTGAATTTAATAGTTTAGATTTGATTTTTATACAAGAAAATATTTTTTTCAGTTCTAGGGCTGAGCCTGTTTCTTTTTTTCTCAATTTCTCCAGCTTCTGAAAACACTCCCATGGGACATGAGGCAGGTGTTTGAACCAGTCCCTGGTGTGTGTCAAACAAACATCTGCAATAAACGAATGAAGCTTTGAGTAATGAAACTTTTTCAGTACAATTGTGTTGAAAAGGTTCGTTGCTTCAGAAAGCTTCACTTTACCATCACTAGTCTTAAGTGTATTAATAAAATTAATACAATATAACTGCTTAACAGTCTTTGACCAGCAGGGGGTTTTGTGTGCACATGAAGCCTCAAAAAAATAAACCTTTTTGTAAACCATTTGACTGGAAGGCTTCAAGGCTTCAGGAAGCTTCATCTGGCCTAGTAGTGGGCATTAAAACGTGGTTACTGCAAAGCACTGCCCTCTTTAGATAAAGTCGATTTAATGTGATTTAAGTACTAACCGGAAGTTGCGTTTGCTATGTGTTTACCGCTGACTTGACACCGGTACGTTCTGACTCCATTCATTTGATTGGTGGACGCGGTCGCATCCCAGCCGCGGACCCTCCTCTCCCTTCCTCTCGGCCTGGAAACATGGCTGCTTCGGCGGCGCTGAGCAGCTCCGGTCCGGCATTATGCTCGAGCTTTGCAGTAGTCTGCTCCTTTCTCGAGCGATACGGAGCGACATTGGACCTTCCAGAGATGTCCTTCCCGCAGATGGAGAAGTATTTGCGTGACACGTCGACAGGTTAGAGCCCGGTGTGAGTGCTGGAGAAAAGTAGTGTTGGAAAAGCTGCGACACATGAAACCCAAGTAGGGTCCACCGCGACCACCATCAGCACCGTCCTCTTCGTCTTCACCGTGATGTGAGGATGACGAGGAGGGCTGTGTGTTGCTTGAATGTGGAGCACATTTGAAGTCTACTGTGCCAACTCATGAAGACAAAATTTTCCTCAAAAACACATTTTAAGTGTATTTGAAACAAGGCGTCCAAGCTAACAAACTACTAGCCCTCTCCAAATTTGTAAAAGTAAAGATGTTTTTACAAACATGTAAAAATGTTTGTTCTTCGCCAGATCTAGTAAACAGAGCCCTTTTTTGGTTTTAGTCAAGTGATAAGTCACCTTAAGATGTGAAAACTGACTGTAACTTGGTGTGGAAGCCATGATGCAGCACTGATACAGCAGTTAGCTCGAGTGTGTCAGGTGTAGTTGGCCCTTCCGCCATCATACCAACAACATAGTCTCCCCAATAAACGACCATTCATGACAAGCACACAATCCTTCCCCTTTGATGCTTGAACAACTGTCTCTGAGTAATGTGAACCTAAACAGATAATGCCTTTCTTGCTATTTGCCCGAGTAGTTGTCAAATTTGCACATGCGCAGAATGAACCCCAGTGGCTAGCGTAACAAATTAGCTTTAAGAATGTCGACCTTTTTGCCCTAGTTTTTACGTAGTTTTACACATTACAGTAAATTCCAAGACAAATGGTTATGGTAGAGCGGTACCGAAGCATTTGGGAAGCTTTCTTTTATGATCCGTTTTCAGTGAGCTAACCGTTAGTTGTAGTTACTCCTGATACCTAGCGTTACAGCTGTTATCTGTGGTCAATAATGTTAACAGTATCTGAGACTAACAAATCCCACCACTATTGTTACTCATGTAAATAAGAGACGTCCATGAACCAAAATATAAAAAGTTTAAACGTATATATTTAAAAAATAAAAAAAAACACGTTAACACAAAGACTGCATCGCACTTAGACTGTTTGGATGTGGCCGAATGGATTTTAAATACCCTTTCTTACTGTAGTATGCTTTATTTTAAACAAGATATTTTAATTGTGTGGCTTCTTTTTCCAAAATGTACTGTGACATTGAATGTTTTTGGGTCTAGGTTTTTTTTTCCCCCCTTGTACAGTAGCCTACTCGATATAAGGGGCTTCTTGTGTGCCCTGTATCTCATTTTCTTTAAGTAGTTATCAAAACGTGAATGTGTTTTTCATGTGTAATTGGTGTGATAATGTTTACACTATTGAACATCTTAAATGTTTCCCTCCCCTTCTAAATTAAAATTCAAGCTCTTTGCCATGTTCAGATTAGCTGGTGCTGTATTTATAGTTTCCTTTAAATCGTGTGTTTCTTGCAGTTCCTAAACCCCTTGTGGAACTCCATGTGAAGCTGCTCAGAAAGTTGGGGAGGTCTGTGTCGACTGACCGCTGGGAGAAATACTTGGCAAAGGTGAGAGCACAGCAGCTCAGTTATGTTTTACACAAGCTTTTGTGTTTAAAGGATGCAGTGTGAACATGCAATTATTCAATGGCTCTTTTTTTAGAGGCAGTCCTCCAGGGACTTGCTGTTGTCCAGAATACTAATAATAAAATAATAATCAATATTTATATAATTGCACCTTTTTAAAAAGACAAGGTTTACAAAGTGCTTAACAAAGCGAACATAAAAACAGTAGAAAAGCTCAATTAAAATCAAAGAGGCAGACAGATGGGCGTAGAGGTAATCAGTGCTAGGAGGCTATAGGAGGCATCATCAAGAAATTAAAAGCTATAAATAAATAAATAGACAAACACATAAAACCTTAATAAAAAAATAAAATCAGATTATAAAAAAGTCTGTAAAAGTGAGTTTTAAGAAGTAATTTAAAAGAGGAAACTGATAGGGCCAGTCTTATCTCCTCAGACAGGTTGTTCCAAAGTCGAGGTGCTCTGACTGAAAAAAACCCATCACCTCTTGTCTACAGCCTCTGTTTTTGCTACTTGCAGGTTTGCCAGGAGCAGAACAGCAATTGGGCCTGGGAACTGGAACAGAGAGGCTACCAGGAAATGTCCATGGAGTGCAAGTCAAGCATCTTGAAAGTATGTCACCCCAAAGCACCTATGAAAAGCCAGCTACACGTGGACAGTAACTCATGTGCATTTCTTTCAGTATCTCTGTGAGTGTCAGTTTGATGACAACATGAAGTTCAAGATGGCCATCAGTGAGGAGGAGCCAGAGACAATGAGGATGCAGCCGATTGGTCGAGACCGTCTGGGCTTGATGTACTGGCTTCAGCTCGACCAAGAGCAAAACATTAGACTTTACACTGAGGAGCAGGACGACCTGGACGGATCCACCTGGAAATGCATTGTCAGGTAATGCAGTGCTCTGTATACTTTGTCAGTCACAACTCGGGGCTCTAGAGTGCGACCTAATTATTCAGTGGTGCAACTAAAAACAATGGTTTGACCAGCCATTTGAGGCTGCTATATGATAGCTCCTGATTCCTGTTCCTAACAAGCCTCTCTCATGGAACCCCTTAAAAGGTCCTCGAGTGAGAGTGCTGCCATACAGCGATTTACTGCGATATACAGCAATTTACAGCGATATACAGCCGTCCACCAGAGGGCAGGCTCCAAAAGTGGAAATATATTCCATAGATTGTTTATAAAAATGGATGTAATCCGTCCATTGCTCCCCTATTCACAGATATTGTCATTACCACAGGGCAATAAAATGGCGGTTACATCCGGGCTTTTCGGCTTTTACTGCATAGTAAAACAATAGTTTTCATATTGCATAACCCCCCCCAGAGTTGTCACGTAGTAAAAACTTAGCTCTAGAGACCGGAGCCATCTTTTGTACCAGGCTGTAAACATGAGTTTTACTCTTGTAAAGTCGCCATTGGGTTTCTCCTTATATTTCCGCTTTTGGAGCCTGCCCTCTGGTGGACGGAGGTATATCGCTGGATTTTGCAGTAAAATTGCCGTATGGCGGCGCCCTTACACGAGGACCATTTAAGAGAAACCCAATGGCCAATTTACAAACCCAATTTACAAGTGTAAAGATCATGTTTACAGTCTGGTACAAAAGATGGCTCTGGTCTCTAGAGCTAAGTTTTTACTACGTGACAACTCTGGGGGCGGTGAGTTTTTGATAAGTCCATTTGTGCTATCTAAAAACTATTGTTTTACTATGGAGTAAAAGCTGAAAAGCCCGGATGTAAACGCCCTTTTATTGCCCTGTCGTAATGACAATAATGGTAACAAGGGGACCAGTTGTCCATAGTATATACTGTCATTCCTAACCACTGTTCCTTAACCTTTTGTGAGCTATGTCATGAGGTCAACAGTAAGACGTTAGTAGATTCCTGATTGATTGAAGGAAATTAGCTTCAGTGATGGTTCCACAATCCAGTAATGTTTGTTTGTTTTGAATAAAGAGCTCCGTTCAACTCATTAAAAGATCATCATTAAATGTTTCACAGCACACAGTGAACACCACACAACAGCACAGAGTGTATGCATGTTTCCAACAGCTGTAATCCACCCAAAATCATGGTCTGGCCAAATAATCCACCAAAGCCACATCCTGTACATTTATTATTTAGCGTTAATGACTAGTGAATGCCGTTGTGGATTTATGCAAATGAGCCACACAGCTTAAGTTTTGTTTCTCACAAATGTGCTCAAAGTGGTGTTTTACTGCAGCAAACATCAACAGTGAACAATAACCGTCAGGTATAAGACGCTTTGGCTCTAGAGCAGTGTCTTTTATAAACTGGCTTATGCAAATAAGGTGAAATGGTTGATGCAGAGTCACTTCCAACTCATCACAAACTCATCACAAGGAGATTTGCTTCAGTTGGACGTTTTCGAAAAAAGTTGGGATGGTTGCACAATGAATTGTGGGATGCCGTTAAGCTCCTAGGCTGTGTCCAAATGAACACACTAATTCCAAAAAAGTTGGGACACTGTATAAATTGTGAATAAAAACAGAATGCTATGATGCGGATGTTTCAAATTTCAATATTTTATTCAGAATACAACATAGATGACATATCAAATGTTTAAACTGAGAAAATGAATAATTCAAAGGGAAAAATAAGTTGTTTTTAAATTTCATGGCATCAACAAATCTCAAAAAGTTGAGACAAGGCCCTCTTCTTTTATAACAGTCTGCAAACGTCCGGGACTGAGGAGACAAGCTGCTCAAGTTTAGGAATGTGTCTAATACAGGCTTCTAGTTACTCAACTGTCTTAGGTCTTCTTTGTCACATCTTCCTCTTTATGATGCACCAAATGTACTGTAGGCTGGCCGCTTTAAGTACCGGCTCAATCTTCTACACAGACAATGTTGTAATTGATGCAGGATGTGGTCTGGCTTTGTCATGTTGGAAAATGCAAGGTCTTCCTTGAAAGAGACAACGTCTGGATGGAAGCATTTGTTGTTCTAGAACTTGGATATATCTTTCAGCATTAATGAGGCCTTTCCAGATGTGTAATACAGACCTACGTTCCTACCAGATCCGCTCTGCAAATGACCAACGTCTGCAAAATCACTCTCGCGTACCTTCTCTGGCTCTGTTCCACATTGGTGGATCTGCTACAAGATCAGCAGATTCTGTAGCCATCTTTAAAAAACGCCTGAAAACACATCTCTTCCATCAACACCTGACTGACAAACACTGAGTTCTACTTCCTTTCTATTGATTCCTTCTCTAAAAAAAAAAAATTATCCTCTTATCCTTAGCTCTGTAAACTGTGCTGGGTTTAAACTGATTAGTTTTTGTGCACTTATGCTTTTTGTACCTTGTGTTGTTAAAATTGCTTCCATTGTTTTCCTCACTTGTAAGTGGCTTTGGATAAAAGCGTCTGCTAAATGACTAAATGTAAATGTAAGCTGCCCATGGCACAAATGCAACCCCATCCCATCAGAGATGCAGGCTTCTGACCTAAGCGCTGATGAAAACTTGGGTTGTCCTTGTCCTCTTTATTCCAGATGTCATGGCGTCTCAGTTTTCCAAAAGAACTTCAAATTTTGATTTGTCTGACACAGAACCGTTTTCCACTTCGCCACAGTCCATCTGGATCATGTTTAGATATGACTTCTTTTGTGACCTATACAGTTTTAGCTGCCAACGGTGAATGGCCCGGTGGAGTGTTTACCAACAATGTTTTCTGGAAGTGTTCCTGAGCCCATGTTGTGATTTCCATTACAGTAACATTCCTGTTTGTGATGCAGTGTCGTCTAAGGACCCAAAGATTACAGGCCTTCAGTCTGGTTTTCCAGCCTTGACCTTTACGCACAGAGATTGTTCCAGATTCTCTGAATCTTTGAATGATTTTATGCACTGTAGATGAAGATAACCCTTTTTTTCTCTGAGAAACTCCTTTCTGATATTGCTCCACTATTTTTCGCTGCAGCTTTGGGGGAATGCCCATCTTGACTTCTGAGAGACACTGTCATTCTGAAAGGCTCTTTTTATACCAAGCATGTTGACAATGACCAAATAAGTTTCAAATTGGTCCTCCAACTGTTCCTTATACGTACATTAAACTTTTCCGGCCTCTTATTGATACTTGTTCCAACGTTTTTGGAATGTGTAGCTCTCACAAAATCCAAAATGAGCCAATATCTGGCATTACATTTCAAAATGTCTCACTTTCAACATTTGAAATGTGAAAAAAAATTTAAACATTTGAATCTATGTTGTATTCTGAATAAAATATTGAAATTTGAAACGTTCACATCATTGCATTCTGTTTTTATTCACAATTTGTACAGTGTCCCAACTTTTTTGGAATTGGGTTTGTAGGGATTACACCATTTTGTAGTGGTATCCAAATGTCTTTTTATTTATTCATTTTTTTTATTGATAAAGATATGGGCATTACAAGCAGGTAAAAAATGAAAATAAATCAGCTAAATACAATACAGTAATGCCAGGACATTAAAAAGAGGAAAATGACAAGTAATGACAAGAATAAATAAAACGATTTGGATACAGCTAAACACATACTGTATCTTACACTTTCACTAGTCCCTAATTTCGTAGACCACTACGGACACAGCCAAATGCAATGCAGTAAAAAAAAATTGAGTGCACTTTTGTGCCGGTGCACCTAAATAAAAAGGTTACGCCCAATTTACACAACATATGTGGAACGTTGCGTAGTGCGTAGCGCGTATATTTAAAAGCGTCAATTTATACCAAAGACGTCAGTGCTGCTACGTGGTGCTTGTGGCTCTCTCCCACCTCTGTTTTGTGGATATTCTCGCTTCTTCAAACATGCTAGCTATGAAGTTATCAACTCATTTATCCCAGATTATGTTTGTTGTTACTGAGACATCTGTACCTACTGTTATTTATTAGGCTACTCACCATCTAAACCCAAAGTTGTGGCTGTGGACCCCATATGCCTTCTCTTTTTTTACATTGTCCTTGCAAAGTGGGTGTTTGGTAACAAGTAAATTAAATGACTGCACCTGAAGAATAAGGTCTCGTTGTCCCTGGTGCAACGTTCACACGGTTTAACATCACCACTATGTTTTTGTGGGCTTTTATTTTGATAGTGTAGTGGGAGTTTACTTCCTGTAAACTTCGTGTGTTTCCCCGCTGTAGCTCTGTTGTTTGATGCGTATACGTTTAAAAAATAGAACTCCAGCATATCTTGAATGGCGCGCAGCATCATGCTGCTCGTAATACACGCATTTGACAGAGCTGGTGTGAATTGTCAGACTGATTAAAATAGACAGTGTTTCACACACGCATGCTGCTACACAGCCTTTATTTTAAGTAGAACATGTACATTAAGCCAAAGCAGAGATCCTTGTACCAGATTATAGCTTAACAGCTAATTTCCATCTTTAGTCCTATTGTACATATCTTTCAGACATAACCTACGCAGACACGAGGAGAATATGTAAACTCCACACAGAAAGGCCCTGCCCTGGATGGGAATCGATCTCTGGACCTTCTTTTTCAGGTCAAACCCCTCCTTCTAGAGATAAAGCTCTGCTTTACTCAGAATTGACAGTCTCTTTGACAAGAGATGAAACATCTTCACCTTGAAAACTAAGTACAGATGCGTTTGCTTTAACCTTTTCTTCAAGATGACCTGAATGGCTGAGAATCTTCACAGGCATAGGCTTAATTAAGTAAAGCCCTTTTCACCCATGTTCTGCGGAGGATCTCCAGGCAATTCCACGCAGACACTCTCCAGATCTGTGCGCTCACAAAGTCTGGAGGTTGTTTGCTGTACTTGGTTCATACGTGTCAGAGAGTTTGTCTGATTTTACCAAAGCTGTGGGGGATGGGGAAAGCGAGGTATAACCCTTAATTAACATGGCGGCTACTGGGTGGTGACGGTGAATAATGTGCTAATATTAATTATACGGGCATATGAAGCTAGTACAAAGTACAGTACAAAGGGTTCCGTACTCACGGCTCACATCGGCAGATGCACAGCGGTTTTGTCATCAGCTCATCATGTCTTCCTCACGCCCACACGGGAGCTCCTCAGAAAGCTCCAAGTTGGGGTAGAGTGTGGGCGGCAGTGCATGTGTGACGGGGCTAAAGAATTAAAAAGGAAGACTTGATATAGTTTGGAAACGGAAGATGTTTCATCCCTCATCCAAGGGACTTTGTCAATTCTAAATTAGACTGGACTGTTAGATGAGTTTATAGTAAGTAAGTAAGTAAATTTTATTTATATAGCACCCTTCACAGATATAAATCACAAAGTGCTTTACAAAGTGCAATAAAAGAACAATAAAACTATGAGAATAAAAATTAAAACCACAAAATATTAAAAACATAAAAGCCCAATCAACTAAAAGCTTGTTTAAATAAAAGATCCCTGAGAGGGATTGGTTTAACCAGGGTCTAATGCCTCAAGGTGAATGACCTGTGTTGGTATCAATGGGAGAGTTGTTTGCCACCTGAGGGCCAATAGCATTACTTACCCTCTCTGAAGATAATGGCTTGTTGTTGTGGTGGAACTATGTCCGTCTGACGGAGGTGTACTGCAGACTCAGTTGAGATGTTAATTGAATCGCAATTTATGTTTTGAACAACAGGGGCCGCTCTTTTTACAGCAAACTCACAAAAACAAGTCTATGTCTGAGCTTTACTCTCTCCAAAACTGACAAAAGACAAAAAGTCATGTAAATGTCCCGTCACCGGTGGAGAACGGAGAGAATGTGAGCAGTAATCTGTGTTAGCAAAGAGGCTAAACTGTAAACGAAGGCTTCTGTCCTGAGTCTGAAACATCTCTGAGCCATATAAAATTATCTTATAACACAGTCAGACCCGTCTTAAACTAAGTGTTCATCAGTTTGAGGCCTTTGCCAGAGAGATGTAGTAATGTTCTGGTGGATCATGTGTTGCCTTCTGTGTCTCTGCTGCAGCCACTGAGAGAAAAGACGTCTCCAACTTAAGGTCCACGGACCAAATCCGGTCTTTTGTAAAGTACTTCTGGTCCTCACTTAATAATAGCAAGAATGTATTAACAGTAATACTGTTAATACATTCTTGCTATTATTAATAACTAATAGGTGAAAATGCATAAAAGGTAACAGTTAAACTGTTTTAGTGAAACACATGAGACCAGTGTTTATTATTGGGTTTGATCTAAAGAGGTTTTAGGTCTCAGCTAAAGTTAATAAGAACTAATTATTGAACACAAAGTAATTAACCAGGTCTAAATCCATCAAAGGGAGATTTATTGGGGATTTTAAGTTACTTTAGTTAATATCCCCTATTCAAAGTACTTAGCCTTATAAGCAAATTTGTTAAAGTTTGTAGAATTAAATTTTTACTTATTTTTATTTATAAACTTAAAATTGACAAACACTAGCCTATATTTGAATGGGGTGGGGCGCTGGAGTGGGGCGGGCGCTGGAGTGGAGCGGGCGCTGGAGTGGGGTGGGGCGTTGGGGTGGAGTGGGGCGGGCGCTGGAGTGGAGTGGGGCGTTGGGGTGGGGGCATTGGGGTGGAGTGGGGCGTTGGGGTGGGAGTGGAGTGGGGCGCTGGAGTGGAGTGGGGCGCTGGAGTGGGGTGGGGCGTTGGGGTGGAGTGGGCGGGCGCTGGAGTGGGGCGGGCGCTGGAGTGGAGTGGGCGTTGGGGTGGGAGTGGAGGCGGGCGCTGGAGTGGGCGCTGGAGTGGGGCGCTGGAGTGGGGTGGGGCGTTGGGGTGGAGTGGGGTGGGAGTGGAGTGGGGCGCTGGAGTGGGGTGGGGCGCTGGAGGCGGGGTGGGGCGTTGGAGTGGAGTGGTGCGCTGGGGTGGAGTGGGGCGTTGGGGTGGGAGTGGAGTGGGCGCTGGAGTGGAGCGGGGCTGGAGTGGGAGTGGAGTGGGCGCTGGGTGGGGTGGGGCGCTGGAGGCGGGGTGGGGCGTTGGAGTGGGTGGTGCGCTGGGGTGGAGTGGGGCGTTGGGGTGGGAGTGGAGTGGGCGCTGGAGCGGAGTGGGCGCTGGAGCGGGGTGGGCGCTGGAGTGGAGTGGGCGTTGGGGTGGGGAGTGGAGTGGCGCTGGAGTGGGGTGGGGCGTTGTAATGGGGTGGGGCGCTGGAGGCGGGGTGGTGCGCTGGAGCGGGGTGGGGCGTTGGAGGCGGGGTGGGGCGTTGGAGTGGAGTGGTGCGCTGGGGTGGAGTGGGGCGTTGGGGTGGGAGTGGGTGGGCGCTGGAGGCGGAGTGGGGCGCTGGAGCGGGGTGGGGCGCTGGAGCGGGGTGGGGCGCTGGAGTGGAGTGGGGCGTTGGGGTGGGAGTGGAGTGGGCGCTGGAGTGGGGTGGGGCGTTGTAATGGGGTGGGCGCTGGAGCGGGGTGGTGCGCTGAGCGGGGTGGGGCGTTGGAGCGGGGTGGGGCGTTGTAATGGGGTGGGGCGCTGGAGGCGGGGTGGTGCGCTGGAGGCGGGGTGGGGCGTTGGAGGCGGGGTGGGGCGTTGGAGCGGGGTGGGGCGTTGGAGTGGAGTGGTGCGCTGGAGCGGGGTGGGGGCGTTGGAGTGGAGTGGTGTGCTGGAGTCAGGCGTGAGTGGAGGGACGCGTTACATCTCTAGTTGTAGAGCACTGTGAGAGTCAAAGAGGAGATATTGGTCCGTGTGAGTGGGCTTCCTGTACACAGACTCAGCTGGTTAGGGTGCACATGAGTACATGAGGGTGCACTTACATGAGTGATCCAGACCCGGGCTGACAATAGCACTGCTTTAAACCGAGCTGGCGGAATGGTTAGCACTCCAACCTCACAGCAAGAAGGTCCAGGCTTCGATTCCCATCCAGGCCTTTCTGTGTGGAGTTTGCATGTTCTCCCTGTGTCTGCGTAGGTTTCCTCCGAGTACTCCTGTTTCCCCTACCACCAAAAACATGTACTGAAGCAGTGTGAAGCACATTTTGTCCGGTACAGATAATATTAGGGCAGTCTTTTATAGGGGTGTGCCGGTTTCAGAATTGGTGATGACGGTTATGACGTGAGTCAAATGTGACGGTTGATAACAACGTCAGGGCGGCGGGGGGGGGCGTGGGGGTATTAGTTTGAATAAACGAGCAGACACTGATTAGCTACTTGCTCTACGTTTATTTAAAATTAACAGCAAGACAACTAGCAGTGAATGTGCTTATTAAATGAATCACACACAGTGAACAAATCCTTAACAAAGAAAAAAAAAACTTCGCAATGAACGTGCTTTGTTTTAAATAAATCACACACAGTAAACAAAACCAAGTTCCGTGACAGGAACACCAACATGTTCCCTGCAGTGCTAAAAACTCGCTCTGATGATGTGCTTGTAGCACCAACACACTATTGGCACATATTTACGTGCCAATTTTGCTAAGAGCAGATAGCGTGTTTCATTGTCTCGCCACCATGCTAGTGGATCTGCCGTGACTCAATTGGTTGTTCTTGGAGATAGCGGGTTAACGCCGTGTCAGCGCGCGCTCTGATCGGTAAAGGGGCAGATATTTCAGACCTCCGCGTTTATTAAGGAGATCTCCAAGAGACCTCCCTCATCTCCAGCAGCAGCAGCCTCCAAGCACCACTAACTCCGCCCCGTTTCCCTCGTCAGCTGATACAATTTCCCCCCGGAGTGAATCTTTTTTCCCAATCCATTCCCCATTGCCTCTGTATCGTGGGTCAAGGAAAGATGACTTTGCCAAAAGCTCCTGAGTGGCTGGCACTGTATTTATGCTAATGTATGAGGCATAGGCCTACGCTGAGTTTCATTTACGATGAGATGCGCTCTAGTTCACAGTGCAGTGCAAGTGAACGCGGCGCGCTGGCGCTTCCATGTCACGGTTATCATTGTCTGCTATATTTGCTTTTTATTTATTAAAATACATGCAATTGGTTAATGAAACATTTATTAAAATTAAGATAACATTTGTACAAAACAGAATTCGTTTTTAAGAAAGGTTTTCTACAAAGCAAAATTTAATGAAGTGGTAAATATAAAAAATATTTTAATGACACGGTTTTGGCGGTTATAGAGTTCTAATGACGGTGTTCAACTATAACCGCCAATCACACGGTTATATAATAACCGTCACACCCCTAGTCTTTTAGATTAGTCATGGTTAAATCTTTACATATCCTTACATTAACTAATAAACAAAATCTATAGGACATGTTAGTACCTTGTCTTGACTTCATAGTTATTTCTAATGTGGTGATGGAAAAATTGTGAGTCTTGTTATTAGTCTTTTGACTGCTCACTTAGGTCTCGAAATGATCTGGCCAATGCTCTGGAGCTGCTGAAGGCCCAGGTTGAACCAAACCAAAACCTGATCCAAACTGGATCCCGATGCAGTAGCCCTGCTCAGAAAGAGTTAGGTATGTTTGGTATGTTGTTTGTTTTGTTTCAATAAAATGTTGCCTCCTGTCTTCCTTGAAAACCTTTCTCTCTGCTCTCGCTGTTTCAGATGAGGATTATAGAATCGCAGAGAAACAAAGTGACAATAAGAGCATTGCCACTATAAAAGAAGAAGAACCATTAAAACAGGGTAAATATGTTAAGCACACATGGACACCACATATTACATAATATACCAGAGTTTATGGTATTGTTCAGGGCGTATTATTGTTGCAGTATATACAAGCAAAAAATAGCTTGGATCGCAATAATAGAATTTCTTTAGTTTCAGACATTCACACCACCAAAATATCTTTGACAGAAGAGAGCATTATTATTTTAATCTGACTAAGTCAATGAATGTTAGCCCTGAGCTAACTTTTACAATGCCAAATGGGACGGTATATAATTACAAGCCATATTGTTACAATATTCAACAATATTGATCACATTTCTGATGCAATATAATGCTCCCCAAATCCACAGAAAAAGTCATTAGGCAGATTGTATTACGGAAACTACCTGTCAAATAAAGACAGGCTTAGCTAATGTAATGTGAGCTGCAGCCTCCTGTTTGCACCATCAACAATAAAAGAGGTCAGTTAATCTGGAGGAACTTGAAAATAAAAGGTTTTATAGTGTCCTTAGACACTTCCTCCAGCTCATCCGGGGGGATACCGAGGCGTTCCCAGGCCAGCCGACAGACATAGTCCCTCCAGCGTGTCCTAGGTCTTCCCCGGGTCTCCTCCCGGTGGGACATGCCCTGAACACCTCCCTAGGGAGTGTTCAGGGCATGTCCCTAGGGAGGTGTTCAGGAGGCATCCGAAACAGATGCCCGAGCCACCTCAGCTGGCTCCCTCGATGTGGAGGAGCAGCGGCTCTACTTTGAGCTCCTCCCGAGTGACCGAGGTCCTCACCTTATCTCTAAGGAGCACCCCGCCACCCTGCGGAGAAAGCTCATTTTGGCCGCCTGTATCTGGGATCTTGTTCTTTCGGTCATGACCCAAAGCTCATGACCATAGGTGAGAGTAGGAACGAGATTGACCGGTAAATCTAGAGCTTCGCCTTACAGCTCAGCTCCTTCACCACAACAGACGGGTACATTCATTCATTCATTTGTTCATTTTCTACCGCTTTGTCCCGTTAGGCGTCGTGGGTGACTGGAGCCTATCCCAGCAGCTTTGGGCCTGAGGCGGGGTTCACCCTGGACAGTGGCCAGTTAGTCGCAGGGTTAACATTTAGACATAAACACATTTATTCACTAGGGACACTTTAGATTTGCCAATTGACCTAAACATGCATGTGTTTGGACGGTGGGAGGAAGCTGGAGTACCCGGAGAGAACCCACGGTAACACGTGGAGGACATGCAGACTCCTCACAGAAAGACCGCAGTCGGCCAAGAATGTTTGAGTCGGCCGGGTTTTGAACTCGCGACCTTCTTGCTGTGAGGCAGAAGTGCTAACCACTCTGCCACGTGCACCACAGACATCAACTTCATCACTGCAAAAGCTGCACTGCCCCTCAACCTCTCGCTTCCTCCTTCCCTCACTCGTGAACGAGATGCCTAGATACGTGAAATCCTCCACTTGAGGCAGGAGGTCTCCAACAACTTCAAGAGGGGCAAGCCACCCTTTTCCGACTGAGAACCGTGTTCTCAGACTTGGAGGTGCTGATTCTCATCCCATGCTTCAAACTCGGCTGCAAACCGTCCCAGTGCACACTAGTGTTGTCAAAAATATTGATATTTTGATAAATATTGATACCGAAATATCTCAAATGATACGATACTCATTTCCCGAAGTTTCGATACCAGCTGAGCTTTGGATTTTACCTGAAAATACAAGTTTTTTTTTTTTTTTATTACTTGCACTATTGGTTTCTGGATGTATGACAATCTGAGAGGCCTTTGAACAAGTTCACTACCTCGGGTCTTTAAAAGTTAGAAATTCCAGTATCGTGACAACACTAGTGCACACTGAAGGTCCTGGCTTGATGGCGCTAACAGGACAACATTATCTGCAGAAAGCAGAGACAATATCCTGTGGTCCCCAAACCAGACTCCCTCCGGCCCCTGGCTGCGCCTAGAAATCCTGTCCATAAAGATAATGAACAGGACCGGTGACAAAGGGCAGCCCTGCCGGAGTCCAACATGCACTGGGAACAGGTCTGACTTACTGCCGGCAATGCCAATGCCCTGTACGACCGAAGCTCCTGCTCGGTCGTACAGGACCGAACAGACCTTAGCAAAGGGCCCCGGACCCCATACTCCCAAAGTACTCGGTGAGCACTCCACACAAGGTGTCGCAAGGAACACCGTTGAATGCCTTCTCCAGATCCACAAAACACATGTGGACTGGTTGGGCAAACTCCCATAAACCCTGCTGCACACTGGAGAGGGTATAGAGCTGATCCAGTGTTCCACGACCGGGACAAAAACCACGTTGTTCCTGCCGGAGGTCAGATGAAATGACCACAAAGTTGATCATCAACTTCAGGCCTAGGCTGTCCTGTGAACTGGAGAACACAGTTTATGGCTCTAGAGTGCGACTAATGATGCACAGCAGCTTAATCAAAACTAGACATTCCAAAAATGGACTATAACAACTGCGCCTTATCCTCCGCTGAGCGCTGCGTTTAACGAGGAAACAGGACAATTTAGAGAAATAATCTGAGCGACTCCACACCAGTAATTTTTGTCATTTTTGAATAAAAAGCTCTGTTCAACTCATCATTAAATGTTTTCCCACACACAAAAACACAGAGTGTGTGCAGCCTATTCAAGACACAAAAGACTCACCAACCGTAACATTTCCAACAGCTAAATTCCTGGTCTGGCCAAATAATCCATCAAAGCCAAGGCATTTATTAATTGGCGTTAATGGCTAGTATTGAGGATTTATGCAAATGAGCCACGTGGCTTAAGTTTAATTGATTTATTTATAGTTTATTTAATCAGATATAGTAAACATAGTAAACATAGATTAACTGCTTTAAGCAATCCCATGTCCGTATCATAGTGTTTATAGCCAAAGGCTAATTCGCAACACCTGTCCCTAGAAGGGCTTTTTGTATTAAGATATAACTCTAAATGGAAATTAACAAGAAAAATAAATTGAGTAAAAAAGCAGGTACATAAATAAAAAAAAATCTGCCAAATACAATTAAATAATGGATGGATTACAAAGAAGAAAATGAAAAGTAATGACAAGAATTGAAAAAAAAAGGTTGAAGTAAAAGCATCTGGACTCAGTTTTTTAAGGTGAAGACATTTCATCTCTAATTCCAAGAGACTTTATTAATTCTGAGATCAACTGTAAGAGAGCTGAGCTTATATCCCAGAGGGAGGAGTTTAACCTGAGACCAAACCTAATGGACCAGGCTGTTCTGGTCTCATAGTCGTTGGCTCTGAAAGGGAAGTGTGACTCCGATAATGACAAAAATAAATAAAACCAAGAGCAAAAACATTAAAAGAATTTAAAAAAAAGAACTATAAATAAAAACATCTGGATACAGCTCAACACATACTCCATCTTACATTGCCACTAGTTCCTAATTCACTACAAAATGGCATAATTTAGTGATTAGTGTGTTGTTTTGGACACAGTCAAGGTGGATGTTGAATGCAATGCGGACAAAAATTTGGGTGCACCTAAGAAAAAATGTTAGGCGCACCAGTGCAAAAAGATCTGTGTCGAGCCCTGCCCTTATGCTTGAAAATGTGTTTAAGTCAAACTGTGACTAGCACAGAAGTCCAATAACAGAACACATACGCTTAAGAACATATAAGATTACATTTTAAAACTAACTTCACTGGTCCCAGTGGCTTGATTTTTGTTGGTTTTACTAGATTTTGATTTAAAGCTTTTATTATTTGGATTTGTAAAGAGTGAACATTTTTGCTATCCAGTATGAATTTAACTTTTTAGGTGATTGTAATGTTTCTCATATGGTTTGTTCTAATCTTTCAGAACACTCACAGTGCCCTGTGGTAGTAAAGCTGCAGCAGACACAACCAGTCAAACTAGAGTGCACTCAAGTGGAGCTGAAAGAGGAGAAGCATGCGGGAACAGACGGGTCTGTGCTTTTCTTTAATAACCGTGTAAGCACCATCACCACAGTAAAATCTGAGTGCAGGCAAGCCCTCCAAAACACTGTGTCCGTTGTCATAGCACCAGGAACGGCCAAACAGGAAATACAACAAGCCACAGTGAGGAGCAGCCAGCAAGCCAAAATTCCATTGAAAAAGAGGGAGCTCAAACTATTAGAGAATTATCACAGCAACCATCTTAGCAGCAACACCAGCAGTGGTATCATCGTTTCAAATCCTTCTGTGATCCAACAGTCCAACAGTCAAAACCCCACATCAAGACAAGAGCAGACCAATGCCAAAGCGTCACTTGTCCTTCCACAAAAAGATGGGCAGAACGGAGTGTATCTAGCCACTGTAAGTCATGTAGGGGTCATTCGCAGCCCACAAGAGTGTCACAAACCACAGAGTACTGTGCAGGAACCAAATGGCCCAGCTGTAAACCCTCATGAACAGAGAGAGGTTAGAAGGCAGTCAGTGCTGATTCCAAAGGCACCTATTCAAGCCCATTCTGCTAAAATCAACGTGGGTTTTAAAGATATTATTGGAGATTCTAACATGCTTGAAAAGGTTGTAGAAGATGTGGACTCGCCGAATGGAACAGGCAAGGGCCAGGGGAAAAAGACTGTAAAAGATGTGTCTGTGGAGAACATCGGCATTACTTGTCATCCAAAAGATGGGAACATGGAAGAGGATGTCTTTACAACTAATAAAAGTACCTCAAGGAAAGTAGATGAGCAAACACAAAGCACCCCGGAACAAGCTGGGGTCAATGGCAGACTGGCAGCTGGTAAGGAAAAGGACATGGCTCATAGTTCCCAGGAGAAACAAAAGCCTTTGGAAGAAGCCTCATCCGAGCTCCAGAAAGAAGGCATCAGGTTAAAAATCAAGATTCCACCTCATCGGAGGAAGTCTAGAGGAAGAAGTGCAAAACCACAGGAGAATGAGAGGGAAAAAGTCCCAGAGGACGACAGGCCTCTGAGGAGATCTGCAAGGATTTGCAGGTGGGTTTGTAAAAATGCATTAGAAAATGTAGTGGTGATTTGGCAAGGCTTTAAAAGGCCACATTGAGCTACAGATATTACACTTTTTTACTCAACATGATGCCGTGTGATTGGTTTCAGTTCATTTAATAAAAAAATTACAGCTACAATCTTTAGGTAGAAAAACAGTGTGCTCCCATACCTGGCTGTGTGATGACATCACGCATGCTCTTTAAAGGGCAAAAAATTGTAATTTGTTAATTGAAGCTTGACATCTACCTTGAATTAAGAAGGTAGTAGAATACATTTATTTTATTTTTTTATACAGAGAAAATGCATGCATGGAAACAAATTGAGTAGTGAACATCCAAACAGACTCAAGCCAGCCAGTGTTTGTACTAGAGTAACAATGCAGTTTGTATACCAAGCTGAAGCATAATAACAGTCAGACGTGTCCAGTTAATTGTCTATTCCAGGTGTGAGTGTGTGAGAATGGGGTGAATGGAAGCATGATGTAAAACACTTTGGTACAACCAGGTACCAAAAAGCACTATATAAATGCACAGAAAAACGTCCATATAAATCATTGGGATCAGTATTTGTGCTGTGTTGCACTCACACGGTCTGTACATTAGGTTGTTTAGAACTGGAACAGGATGGCAGCACTCTTATACCAGACCACACACTTATGGAAGCAAAAGTGTTTTGTCAAACACGCCACAAAAGTTGTCTCTTCACAAAGCTGGGGGATTCTGGATGCGTGTCAATGTGTTTCTGTGCTTTCTCCACAGAGTAGCGTTATATGAAGGGCCGGCTTGAGTGCTAGCTAGCAGTCGACCTCTGGTGGTGCTGTTTTTTGAATGAGATCTGTGACTCCAGGGGGTGCCTTTGCAGATTTCACTATCTGTTTAATCAACAATAATGCAGACTAATTGATTATTCAATCTTATCGTAGTATTTAAATTTTGGACTTATTCTATATGTAGGTTGTGAACAGGCAGGAGAACACAAGTCACCAAATCTGACTGCTGTCACAACCAAGCCTCTCTCATGGAACCCCTTAAAAGTAAAAGTCCTCAAGTATGGGAGCCACCATACAGCGATATACCTCCGTCCACCAGAGGGCAGGGCCCAAAAGCGGAAATATAAGAAGAAACCCAATGGCAACTTTACAAGTGTAAAAATCATGTTTACAGCCTGGTACAAAAGATGGCTCTGGTTTCTAGAGCTAAGTTTTTACTACATGACAAACGTTCATTTATGCTATCTGAAAACCATTGTTTTACTATGCAGTGAAAGCCGAAAAGCCCGGATTTAACCGCCATTTTATTGCCCTGTGGTAAAGACAATATTGGTGAATATGGGACCAATGGGCGGAAGACGTCCATATTTTACACAGCCATTGGTCACAACATGTGACTGAACTGTAGCTATGCAGCAACTGATCTGAACATTGAAATCCTTGTTCAAACATTATTCAAATAGGTTTTTAGTATCTAGCTACTGATAGGGTTAGGGTAAAAGATCCTGTTTTAGTGAGTAGACCAGACGCTGAAATCTGGAAAGATATCTTAAAGTCACAGGTTCTGTAAGTCACAGATTTTGTGGTAACACCGGCAGCAACTCCTTACGATTCAAGATTTTTATTCGTCACATACAAAATTATATACAGCATATATAACCAGCAGTGAAATGTGAGTCAGGTCCGCTCCATGGACAGTGCAATTATTAAGGAAAACACACAGATGAAAATATACATAAATGTAGTTATTGTAAGAATGAAATAAGAGTAAACAATAAAAAATATAAGAATAAAATATAAAAAATATAAAAAATGTGTAATGTGGGAATAAATCTAGATCGCAAAATAATGTACATGAATGTAAACTGTAGACTTCAAATATTAAAAAATGTACAGGGATGTACAGTGTGCATATATGCATTTAGCTGTGGTCTTAAATATTAAGAATCACATGAAGGTGCAGGAAGCAAATGTGCAAAACAGTTTGTAGCAAAACAGAGTGACACTGTCAGTGTGTCAGTGTGAGGTGGCTGGTTTAGAGTTCAAGAGCCTGATGGCCTGTGGGAAAAAACTCCTCCTGAGTCTCTCGGTTTTTGCCATCAGGCTCTGATGCGCTACCAGATGGCAGCAGAGTGAAAATATGATTACTGGGGTGGGTGTCTTTGATGATTTTTGCAGCTCTGCTTCTGCAGCGTTTGTGGTAGATGTCCTGCAGAGAGGGGAGAGCAGACCCTGAAATGCGCTCAGCTAAGCGCACAACTCTCTGCAGGGCTTTGCAGTCTTGACTGGAGCTGTTCCCATACCACACAGAGATACATTGAGTCAATATACTTTCTCCTCCAGAATAGAAAGTTTTCAGGATTGCTGGTGAGACCCTGAATTTCCTCAGCTGTCGCAGATAGTACAGTCTTTGCCTGGCTTTATTTACCTGAGTTTGAGTGTGAGTAGTCCAAGTCAGGTCCTCAGAGATGTTTACACCAAGGTACTTGAAGCTACTCAACCTCTCCACAGGGGTCCCGCTTATTGTAAGAGGAGTGTAGGGCTGCTGCTGCGTCTTCCTGAAGTCTACAATCAGTTCTTTTGTTTTGCTCACATTCAGAGAGAGACAGTTGTCCTGGCACCATGATGTTAATTTCTCTACCTCATCCAAGTATGCGGTCTCATTGTTGTTGTGAATGAGGCCCAGAACCACAGTATCATCAGCGGATTTGATAATGGATGTGGAGCTGTGCGAGGACACGCAGTCGTGTGCGTAGAGAGTAGAGCAGGGGACTCAGGACACAGCCCTGTGGGGCTCCTACGTTCAGTGTGATGGAGCTGGAGGTGTACTGGCCTAGTTTCACCACTTGAGGTCTGCCGGTGAGTAAAACAAAGATCCAGTTGCAGAGTGAAGGATTCAGTCCGAGGTCTATGAGTTTGGAAGCTAGCTTAATGGGGACTATAGTATTAAAAGCTGAGCTATAGTCAATAAATAGCAGTCTTACATAGTTCCTGTTATTGCTGTCAATGTGTGTAAGAGAAGAGTACAGGATGTGAGAGATGGCATCATCTGTGGATCTGTTTGGGCGATAAGCAAACTGAAGAGGGTCCAAAGTATCCGGGATGGAGGAGCAGATGACGTTTTTAACCAGTCCCTCAAAGACCTTCATGACTATTGATGTGAGGGCAACTGGGCGATAGTCATTTAGACAAGAGGGTTTATTGTTTTTGGCACAGGGATGATGGTCGATTTTTGAATGAGGTGGGAACCACCGATGTGGCAGAGACTCATTAAAAATGCATGTAAACAAACCAGCGAGCTGATCAGCGCAGGACCGCAGAACACGGCCAGAAATCCCGTCAGGTCCAGCTGCTTTCCTTACATTCACTCGCTTTAGTGCCCTTCGAACATCGTCCTCCGTCACGGTGATCGCATGATGATCGCTGCTCTGACTGCTGCTTCCTGGCGCTGTTTGGCAGACTCACACTGCTTAGATTGCTTTGAGCGGCCGTAGAAAGTGTTAAGCTCGTCAGCCAGCGCGGATCTGCTCTCACCACTGTAGAGGATTTATTTCCAAAGTCACAGATGGTCCTTAGTCCTTGCCACATGCGTCGGGAGTCATTTAGCTGGAAATGTGACTCAATGCGTTCCCTGTGTCTGTGTTTCGGCGCACTTACTGCGTGTCGGAGAGCATAGCACGATGCTTTGTAGCTCATGTTTCCCGACAGAAGGCGGCGTTATAAGCAGCAGTGCGTTTGTTTATTGCTGCACGGATTGATCTGTCCACCCACGGTTTCTGATTGGAGAATGACCTTACAGTTATTGTGTCCGTAGCTTGTTTGGCTAGCGTGTTTACAAAGCTTAGCGCTACATCCGTGAACTTCGCTGGCGTCCAATGAGCTTGCGAAACATGACCCAGTCGTCGCCATCGAGCCGCCTGTAACGTTGCTTCTGATTGGGCGGACCAACGCGTCACCACCCTCTGCACCGGAGGTTCTTGAGCGAGCCGTTGTTTATATTCGTGTAAGGAAAATGGCGGCATGGTCCGATTTGCGAAAGCCGGTAGTGGCGAGCTTTGTAGGCATTCTTAAACTGAGTGTAGCAATGATCCAGTGTATTCGGTCCTCTGGATGGACAGGATACGTGTTGATAAAAATTAGGCATGACTTTCCTGAGTTTGGCTTTGTTAAAGTCCCCAGCGATGATAGTAGCAGCGTCAGGATGTTTGTTGATGTTGCCGCTGGCGCATCGTGAAGCTCAGACAAAGCCAAGCCAGTGTCTGCTTGTGGAGGATGTAAACAGCAGTTATGATGATCGATGAAAACTCCCGAGGCAGATAGGATGGGCGGCAAATAATGGATAGGTGTTCCAGATGAGGCGAGCAGGAGCGAGCGCGACAGAGTGGAGATATTCCTGGGGTCACACCATTTCTTGTTAATCATGAAACAAACTCCCCACCCTTGGATTTGCCGGCCTCGGCTGTCCTGTCCATCCGTAAAACAGAGAAGTTTTCAGACGGCGTTACAGCAGCGTCCGGGACCCAGGGCGTGAGCCAAGTTTCAGACAAACAAAGGATGTCCCAGTTCCCTAATGGCTCTAAGATCATCCATCTTATTCTCCAGAGACTGGACATTGGCGAGCAAAATGCTCGGTAGAGGAGAGCTGTGTGCTCTTTTCCTCAGTCTGTTGCGAATCCCAGCACGTCTCCGCGGTGTTTCTTGTTCCGTCGCCTTGGGTGGCTATTCAGGTGACCATTGTTTATCACGGCGCCCCGGAGAATCTCAGGTGGCCACGACGAGTTGGAGGATAAAGTGTCGTGAAACAGGTCAGTGAAGCGGTGTCCAATGTCCAAAAGTATCACCTTTTTGTATGAAATCAGTGCAGAGGTAATGTGTGTAAAGAGAAAGCAAAAGTAGGTAAAAAGTAAATAAGAACACAATCTAAGCGGGCGACCTCCGGACACAGCGGCGCCATCTTGAGGCATATCTGCTTACTGCATATTTTGGGAAGCAGTTTTGAAAAAATAAATGAATAAAACGATGGCTTCTCTCCATAGACTCAGGTAGTCCAAAGTATGCATATATATTGACATCTGCTATGGCTCTCTAGATCAATAACTGAACATTTAGCTAGGCACTACCTTCTCGTACAGAGGAGCATTCTCTTCTGGGTCTTTGACTCGTCGACTCTGGTCCTCTGAGGCGATGAAGGTTAGAGGTAGTAAGGTAGAGGGATAAAGAAATAGTGTTTATTTCTCTAATATTTATTCAATTGTAGGCCTAGCTCAAAGGCAGCTGAAAGTCAGAAAAAGAAACCGGGACGGAGGAAACAGCTGTTAATCATCCCGAACAGAGCGGAGGAAGAGGAGCTGCACAACCTGACATCCAAGAAAACGGAATACAGGAAAGGAGAACTTTTGTGCCAGAGCACAACACGGAGGGTAATGATCAGCGCTTTTAAAATGGCCTGCTTTTGGTCTAAACCTGAATCAGTTCAGTCTAAACCATGTTTAGCTTGGTTTATTTAACCCTGGCTCTTAATTGCTGTGTGTTTAGGGAAAGAGAAGGAACAGGCGCCTGTGGACCATGCAACGCTCAAAGAGACACAAACCCAATGAAGAGGCTGATGTGGAGGACCAAAGCAGAGGACAAAAGCATGAAGAGAGCAAAGGAGGAAGTGACTCTGAAGAATCTACCAAAGTAGAGGTTCTCTGTGAGGACGCGCCTGCACCCACTGTGGCCTACCCAACCATCCTGAATTGGTGAGATGGTATTTTCAGCTCTTTATTGAACAGAGAGACTGTCGACTGTACAAGTAAGGGACAGAAGGTGTTTTTTTTTTGTTTTTTTCATGATAAAGGTAATTTAGTGGAAATTATATTATTTTGAGTCCTGCAGTTTTGTCATGCCCTTTACTATTAAAGAACCAAATATATCTTGTGGAATCGACTTTAGGCATAGGCGATATAGGCTGCCTACAACTCAACTTGGGGAATAGGAGCCGGGGTAAGGGGTGCAAACGATATGGGTGGTGCTCTGGGCCCGGGGTTCCCAAACCTTTCAGACCACGACCCACAAAATAACAATACAAGAGCCCTGTGACGATGGTTGAAACATACAATTGTTGCGCACAGCTGCACAAGGTCTATGTAAAAACAGACATAGCAACAACACAGAGGCCACAACCTAGCAACCATATTATTGTTTTAGTAATACGGCGGCAGTGGCTCAGTGGTAGAGTGGTCGTCTTTCAATCCGAAGGTAGGCGGTTTGATTCTCACTCTCCCCACAGTTCATACTGTCGTTGTGTCCTTGGGCAAGACACTTAACCCACCTTGTCTCCAGTGGCTGTAACACTGGTAATTACATTAGAACAATGTAAGTCGCTTTGGATAAAAGCGTCAGCTAAATGAATAAAATGTAAAATGTAAATATAATACAAGCGTGGTGAACACATCAGAAAAAGGAGTTCTAATGTAAAAACTGAACCCGCAAGTGAACAGAGTATGCAGGTACAGGATAAAAACAGAAACATACAGTAAATAGACTCTATAATGTCTTATACTACCTACACATAAAACTGTTGTAAGCTGGCGGCAAAAAAAGTACCTGCTGCATGTGTGACTGACGCGGTGTGGTGTAAAGTGATGTGTGACTGACGCGGTGTGGTGTAAAGTGATGTGTGACTGACGCGGTGTGGTGTAAAGTGATGTGTGACTGACGCGGTGTGGTGTAAAGTGATGTGTGACTGACGCGGTGTGGTGTAAAGTGATGTGTGACTGGCGGTGTGGTGTAAAGTGATGTGTGACTGACGCGGTGTGGTGTAAAGTGATGTGTGACTGACGCGGTGTGGTGTAAAGTGATGTGTGACTGACGTGGTGTGGTGTAAAGTGATGTGTGACTGACGCGGTGTGGTGTAAAGTGATGTGTGACTGTGGTGTTGTAAAGTGATGTGTGACTGATGCCGTCACTCGTCTGTCACAATCACCTCCGGAGCAAAACATTGGTTTATTTTGGTATAAACTACAGTAACTACCATAGGCTATTTATTTAAAACATTATATTTTTTATTTTTTCATTTTTTCTTTTTCATCTTGCAACCCCTCGGGGGTCCCAACCCCTAATTCGGAACCGCTGCTCTAGGCAAATGAAATAACGCTTAGACTTAATCCTACAAAAACAATTGATTTAAACTACGTGGCGTATATTTGTCTGCGGACACAGCACCGGGAGCACGCAGCACTAGGAACTTATTTAGTTAAGAAGTTATTTATCATCTACAGTGCATTAAACACAAACCTGTGACATTAATTAGTAAGTCCATAAATTATATAGCAAATTGGTCCAGCTCTATGAATTTAATGTTCAGAAAGATGGGAATAA
>CM044550.2:35745013-35898602 GCA_024416835.2 Perccottus glenii | reverse complement strand
GACTGCAGACCACACCCTTTCTGCCTGGAAGGTTTTGGTGCTGGGTGTGGCACCCAGCTGCAGATAGTTGGTTAATTAGTCACCAGGTGGTAAGGACCTAGTGATTTTAAGGGAATCAGAGTCACTTGCAGGATAGACAGCAGGTTGGCAAGAGGTGTGGAGAAACTGGGCTGAAAAGTGATACTGCAGGACTAAAGTTTGTTCTACAAGGAAGGAGTCGGTGAGCATTTGGGTGTGCAGTGTGGTGGATTTTTAGCATTTAAGTAAATCATGCAATTTATGCTAAAGGAAAATGTATGTATAAATGTTATGAAATCATGTTTGGATTGTAAGCTAAAGTGTTATACATTTAACATTTATGAGGTGTGTTGTAAAGATTGTTAAGAAAGCTGGAAGTGTGGAATTGTGGTTTTATAGATTAAAGCTGTTAGAGTTTAAGGGTAGAATTATTTGAGTAGTGCTTTAAAAGTGTCTTCAATTTATTTGGGTGCTCTAGATATGGGGTTTTCTTTCCATTTAGTTGTAAGATTAATTTGTGTTTAAATTTATGTATTTGATCCTGGGTTGTGATGCTTTATTATGGTTACTTGGGCTTATTGTATATTTTCTTGATCTACTTGTGTTTGTGTTTAAGGTTTTTTACCTGCTTGTGGCCATGGCAACTTTCAAATAAAAGAATGAAAAGAAAGAATTGATTCCTGGTCATTGAGTAAAATCCAGTCCAAACCTTCAGGAGCAAGCATACCCTTTTCAAGTGGGGTAAACTGCAGGGTGAACTTCACTAGAGTGAGGGAACTTGACAGTAAAAAACCGCTGTGAAGACTGGAACAGAGAATCCTGAACAGCAACCAGCCAGTCCTGATAAAACAGGAAATACTCTCACCCAATCCTGCTGAAAAGAAGATGGCTGACTCAAAGACACTGGAGCAGCTAAAGAGCAATAGGACATCCGCAAAGCGACAATTCTCACGGCTGGCTAACAACATAGTCCGAATGCATGCCATCACGCCTGAAGAGGAGCTCAGGACAGTTTCAAAAGCTCATAAATGAGGCCAACAAGGTCATGGAAGCCAATGATGATGTAGGGGCCCAGTACCTTGTAGAAGCCAAGCTGGATACAGATTCCGAAGGAGTTCCCAGGTTGAATGAGCAGCAAAAGGCCGACATTGGGAAAACTGCAAGTGAGTGCGAGATGAGATTGAATGAGCTCAAAGTGCTTATCCAAAAGACACTCTGGGCCAACTTTGGAGAAGAGGAACTGACAATGGCAGTGAAGGCTGCGGAGGAGGCAGTAGAGAAAGTGGAATCCTTTGGACCTGGTGGAAATAAAGAGGGTTTTGATTTCATGTTTGAATACATGGAACAACTGGTTAAGAGAGCAAAAGAGCTGCACGCACAGTGGAAGTGTTGGGCTCCTCCTGCTGAACGAAAAGATTTCCAGCTGCGGGTCAGAGGTCTTGAGCAGATCATCCCCAAGTTAATGTCAAGAAAAGCTGAGTTCATACAAGCAAAAGCTAAAGAAGATGCCGAAAGAGTTGTGAGTGCAGCTTCTATCAGCTATCCAACAGCAGCCGTTAGACTGAAGCCTACTTCCCTCCCCAAGTTTACTGGCATAAGGCGAGACTTTCATCGCTGGAAAAGGGACTGGGAGGCCCTCCAGAGGCAAGGAGACCCACTGGGTCAAAAGAAGTCAAAAAGTTTCAGCTTCTTGACAGTTTGGATGAGAAAGTAATGAGAGATTTTCGACTGATAACCTATAACACAGCAGATGATATTTTTCGTGTTCTAGAGAATCGGTTTGGAAGCCAAACTGCGATTGCTATTGAAATAGTAGAGGAGCTCCAGAGACTTCCAGCTGTAAAATGTCACCAGCCCAAGAAAATTGTTGAGCTCATCCAAGCCGTGGAAAAGGCCCTTGAAGACCTGAGTGACCTAGGTGACACTGGTGCTTTAAGGAATCCTCTGGTGACAAAGTCAATTGAAAGTAAGCTTCCAGATGCACTGAAGAAAGAGTGGCTTCTTTATGCAGCTGAGAAAAGCAGTACTGACCCAGAGAAGCGCTTCGACTATCTTCTGGCCTTTCTCAAGAGTCAAGAGAGCATCTACGAACAGCTGGATCAATTGAGGGATGAAGAGCCACTGAGGAAAGAAAACCGAACTGAGCAAAGGCAGGCAAGGACCAGAGCATCAATCCAGTCATCAATCCAGTCAAGTAGCAACCTCTCAGGATGTGTAGTCTGTGGGGACATCAAGCATAAGAAAAAACTGTACTTCTGCAAAAGGTTCCGTGGGCTCAAGCTCACAGAGAAGAAGGATGCGGTGCGGAAGCTGGGAGCCTGCTGGAAATGTCTGGAGGTCCATGACGAGGGTAATCACTGCAAAACTTTGTTTCTGTGCAGAAGTCCTGATTGTAGAGAGCAGAGAGTTGCAGAGCATCACTACTACCTGTGTCCCAGTGCTGAGGTATCCAGAGACGGTACGGCTCAGAGGAGGAGAAAAACCACAGTGGGAGGTGAGAGCTGGAGGAATTACACCGAGGCCCAGGAGGAATTCTTCAGAAAACTCTCACCTGAATTAGCCAAACAATGTCGGGATGCATTCTGTAACACGGCAGCGAGCACCTCCCATGCTGCAAAAAGTCATTCAAGTCTTCTGGTAGAGAACGGCCTAGCGGAGTGGCCTCTTATCATGATGCTGTTGGAGGTAACCGCAAATGCTGGCCAGAAAATTGGGACTCTTATCGACCTAGCTTCAGATACTAATTATATCACCCATGAGGCAGCAGGTCGGCTCAATCTCAGAAGTGAAGACATCACGCTTGTAGTCCATGGTGTAGGAGGCATGAAAACCTTTGTCAAGACAAAGCGGTACCTCCTGAAAATTCGGGTCAACACCTTAAGAGGCACTCTCAGATCCCACCAGCTGGTTTGCTATGGGCTAGACAGCATTGCAGACATTCAAAGACATGTGTCAGCCAAAAAACTACAAGAGTTCTTCCCAGACATTCCACTCAGTGACCTGGCAAGGCCAAGGGAGATCCACCTCCTTGTAAGTCACAAGGAAGGACAGCTGGCTCCGCAGAAAATCCGCACTGTGGGGGACCTTGTGTTGTGGGACGGACCAATGGGAAAGACAGTTGCTGGAACCCATCCTGAGTTGTTCGAGGCGGTAACTGTTTTAGCCCACACATCGAGAACGCATTTCGCAAGGTCTATGAGAACTGCTGCGGTAAAGTATGAAGAACATACCTGCGTGATCCCCATTAATCGTCAACAAAGCCAGCAACCTCAGGGATTCAGTTGTGGGACTCCAAAGACGATAATCCTGCCAAATCAGCTCAAGGAGGAGGACAACAAAGCTCTTGGCCTCGGCTACACCCTGGAGGATGACAAACTTCATGTTATGGTTGGTGTAAACTTTTCAAAGAGGAAGAGAAAGATGAGAGTTGGCCAAGACCTTCAAAAGGAAGAGGTGAGAGCTCAGACGCCAGACCCACTGACACGACGAGAGTTGCTTAGTCAAGTTTCTGGGCTGTATGACCTAGTTGGTCTGACGACACCTGTAAAGCAGAAAGGAGCCATTTTGGTTCGGAGAGCATTTCAAGAGGCCAAACACAAATGCAGCACTGTCAAGGACACTTGGAACCTTGCGCTATCAGAAAACCTCAGAGAAGATGCCATCAGCCTTTTTGAAGAATACGCTGAGCTGAGCAAAGTCAAGTTCCCTAGAGCCTTGACACCAGTGAGTGTGACAGCTAAGCCTGATGCAATTACCTTTTCTGATGGGAGCGATCATGCCTATGGTGCCGTCCTGTATCTGCGGTGGGACTGTGATCAAGGTCCAACAGTGAGGCTGGTGGAGTCTAAAGCTAAACTGGCTCCCCTAGACCACAAGGGGGAAGTTGTCAAGGCAGAGCTATGTGGAGCAGTATTCGCCGCCCGGTTAAAGAGCTATGGCTTTCAGACCTTTTTTGGCAACAGGATTGGAGAAATCCAAACCAGCACACGACTTCAGGATTGGTGGTGGATTCCTGGATCCCTGAACATCGCTGACATCATTACTCGTGGGTCTGGCCCAAAAGAGTTGGCTGAAAATTCACCATGGCAGCAAGGACCAAAGTTCCTGAGTCTATCGGTTGAGGAGTGGCCGATTAAGTCTGCAAAGGATGTATCAGTAACTGCCAGAGAGTGTTGGAAGGATGCAGAAGAAATCATTTGCTGCGGCTCTCACAAGAGCTAAGGTGAAGGAGCCACCAAACCTGGAGCATCGAAGGCCACCTGCTGGGGCTGCTGTCCGAAACCTGGTGGATGAAGGACGGTTCAGCAACCTGACTCTTCTGGTCAAGACAATTGCCTGGGTCTGGAGGGCAGCAAAATGCTTTGCAGCTAAAAGTAAGATCCTGGGAGCTCCAAAGTGGGAGGCAGTCTCATCAGCCAGGGTCATCACGACGATAGAGCGCCAAGATGCTTTAAGGGATCTCTTTCTTGCCACACAAGAGGGGGTGACCTTTCCAGCAACCACAATAGACCGGCTGGTAGTCTTCAAAGAGGAGGAAACTGGGTTACTGGTTTGTGGTGGGCGAGTCCAAGCCTTAAATGAAGACCGAGTTAGTGTCCCTCTCTTACCTTGCAATTCCTGGGTCTCAACATTGCTTGTTCAGGAAGCTCACAGCAAGGGTCACGAAGGTGTGGCTGCCACTCTATTGAAGGTGAGAAAGAGAGCATGGATCATCAAGGGACAAATAATTGCTCGAAAAGTCATTGAAAATTGTGTGGTTTGCAAGAAAGCCAGAGTGAGAAGATGTCAGCAAGTGATGGGTGATCTGCCTCAAGAGAGAACCAGGCCAGCATCTCCATTTGAGTTCACAGCCGTTGACCTGTTTGGACCCTATCAGGTCAAAGATGATGTTAGAAAAAGAGAAAAAATGAAAGTCTGGGGAGTTGTATTTTGCTGTATGGTCAGCAGAGCAATCCATACGGAGCTTGCCAACACAATGTCAACTGAAAGCTTCCTGATGGCTTATCAGAGGTTCACAGCAATTAGAGGCCACCCTAAGACGATATGGTCCGATCCGGGGACTAATTTTGTTGGTGCCAAGTCTGTTCTGAAGGAGTTGTATCAGTTCCTGGACAGCCTGGATAGGTCTGCTGTGGAGGATACTTCAGCTCAAAATGGAACCGACTGGCATTGGAAAATCCTGCCAGCTGATTCACCTCATCGGAATGGCTCTGCGGAAGCGGCTGTTCGGATTGTGAAGAAGGCGTTCCAGAGTCTGGGAAGAGAGTCAGGGCTCTGTTTCAGCGAGCTTCAGACGACGCTTCAGCTTGCCGCTAATCTGGCAAATGAGCGGCCCATTGATGCCAGGGTGCAGAGCCTTGAAGATACAGTGCAGTACGTCACGCCAAATACACTTCTGCTGGGACGAGCATCATCAAGTGGGGACTGGAAAACATTTGACTTTACAAGCTATCCCTATAAGAGACTTCAGGAAATGCAGCATCAGGTTAACAAATTCTGGAGATTCTGGAGCCAACTTGCTGGTCCAAATCTTTTCGTGAGGAGCAAGTGGCACACTGCACAGAGGAATGTCGCAATTGGAGATATTGTCTGGCTCTGTGATCAGAATGCATTGAGGGGCCATTTTAAGCTTGGAAGAGTCATCAGCGTCAATCCTGACTCTAGAGACATTGTACGGGATGTGAATATTAGAGTTGTGGCAAGCTCCTGTATTCCGGAAGTGAGGCCTGTAACATCAGCATCCAAATATCCTACACCCAAGCATCACGTCTCCAGCATTCGGAGGGACCTTCAGTCCAAAATTCTTCACCGGGATGTCCGGCGATTGGTGGTCCTACTGCCAGTGGAGGAGCAGGCAGGGGACCCAGGAAGAAATCTCTGATTACTAGTTTACTGTGTGCGATCTTTCCAGCGGTTTCCGTGGGAAGATTGAGTGGGAGGTGTTGAGCTGAGCTGCAGACCACACCCTTTCTGCCTGGAAGGTTTTGGTGCTGGGTGTGGCACCCAGCTGCAGATAGTTGGTTAATTAGTCACCAGGTGGTAAGGACCTAGTGATTTTAAGGGAATCAGAGTCACTTGCAGGATAGACAGCAGGTTGGCAAGAGGTGTGGAGAAACTGGGCTGAAAAGTGATACTGCAGGACTAAAGTTTGTTCCTACAAGGAAGGAGTCGGTGAGCATTTGGGTGTGCAGTGTGGTGGATTTTTAGCATTTAAGTAAATCATGCAATTTATGCTAAAGGAAAATGTATGTATAAATGTTATGAAATCATGTTTGGATTGTAAGCTAAAGTGTTATACATTTAACATTTATGAGGGTGTGTTGTAAAGATTGTTAAGAAAGCTGGAAGTGTGGAATTGTGGTTTTATAGATTAAAGCTGTTAGAGTTTAAGGGTAGAATTATTTGAGTAGTGCTTTAAAAGTGTCTTCAATTTATTTGGGTGCTCTAGATATGGGGTTTTCTTTCCATTTAGTTGTAAGATTAATTTGTTTAAATTTATGTATTTGATCCTGGGTTGTGATGCTTTATTATGGTTACTCGGGCTTATTGTATATTTTCTTGATCTACTTGTGTTTGTGTTTAAGGTTTTTTACCTGCTTGTGGCCATGGCAACTTTCAAATAAAAGAATGAAAAGAAAGAATTGATTCATGGTCATTGAGTAAAATCCAGTCCAAACCTTCAGGAGCAAGCATACCCTTTTCAAGTGGGGTAAACTGCAGGGTGAACTTCACTAGAGTGAGGGAACTTGACAATGTGTGTGTGTGTGTATATGTGTGTGTGTGTGTGTGTGTGTATATATGTGTGTATATGTGTGTATATATGTGTGTGTATATGTGTATATGTGTGTGTGTGTGTGTGTGTGTGTGTATGTGTGTGTATATATGTGTGTATATGTGTGTATATATGTGTATATATGTGTGTGTATATGTGTATGTGTGTGAGAAAGAAACAATCAAACTTGTTTCTTTATTAAAATATAAAATTCATTTATACATTTATCAATATGCCATAGTCCACCATATGTCTTAGTTAAACCTCGTAATACAAAGTATTTCTACATGAAAGCATAATTTTTCAATGTGTGACAGCGTCCTGTATCATAGCTAAGTCTCTGCCGTTTGTAACAAACCAAACCGTGTGAAAATCCGGTAAAAACTCGGGGAGTTATGATCATTGTAGTTGAGAATACACCTTCCTCAGTAGAAATAAATGCGGGGGGCGGAGCATTGGAGACCCATCCAAGATGGCGCCGCGCTAATACGTCCGCTCCGTTTTTTTTTTTTTTTTTTTTTGCACGTTACCTCCTTTAATGTGGGGTATGCCTAGAGCTCTGTGAAAAACAATCGTCTACATGCACCTGAACGCATCTCCGTACGGTAAGGCGGAAGAGTTTAGTGGCTCACAGGAAAGAGCTTTATTTCTGAAGTGTTTGTGTTTATTGTTCCATCTGTTGAACGTCTTGGCATTTCATTTCTTTATCCAGAACGAGTTTCGGTTTGGTTGCCTTTTAACGTTTGTTTTTTTTATCAAGCCGATGGCAATAATATAAAATACAATTTACAGAGAAATTTATTGGTAAGTTTAACAACACTAACAGTTTTATTGTTTCAATAAACCTTCTGTACCTAACGTCGTTGCAGTGGTTGCCTCTTGTACTTGAGTCACATTCTGTGAGAAGTTCTTTACGCTAAGTCCTTGTACCGCTCTGAGTGTTAATAAATAAATACGTAATTTGAAGTTAGTTTTTTTTTTTGTATTTCAGAGACTGTTCCTCTAAATTTCAAGTTCGTTTTCATTGACACTGTTTTTGTCATTGAGCTGAACAAAGTAGCCTGTTTTTGTTGGTTGAGACAGTCACGAGTAGTTTCGGTTTTCTATGTCCTTCGACATGTCTCGCCATGCTGGACACATTCCTAGAGCCAGTGCTTGATTTATGGGGAACATGTCCCCTCCTAAACTGGGACCGGGACCTTGTTTGACTGGATCCAGCACCTCCCTTTTTTTCAGGAGGATTTTCTTGAAGTAAAAGTTAATGTGGCCTGTTTAACTCGGCATCATTTAGATACAAAAGCTATAATGTAGTAACAGCATGTTCCTTTACTATTTTCATAATTTTTTTATTGATGCTGAGGGAATACTTCCCCTCTGTGTTTCTCCCACCTCCAGTTTTACAAATGAAGCTCTGCCGACAGGACCAGCTGTCTATGCTGCATTAAAATAGTTATTCTATTCTAAAAAGTCTGGGGTGCAGCTGCTGAGTGGTACACACGAGACAGAAACAGTGTTGGCCACAGAAGGGCCAGCCCCAGTTTGGAAAAGCAGACATGGTCAACAAACAAGGCTTCTATTTGTAGAAGTGTGTATCACATGAGACAGTTGGTCATGTGCCAGTGGACCAGTTCTGTTCCTCTTTGCAAATTCATGATGTATCCAACCATGTCTAGTTACTGAGATGAAAATCTTGTACTTAAATTCATTCCTCTTGTCTTCAGGTGATTCTGAGAGAGATGGCCATTGCCAATGTGGCAACAGAGTATGTCTTCAGTGATTTTCTGCTGAAGGACACAAACCAGGCTCGATACCGCAGCGTTCGAACTGAATTGGCTGTTGACAAGATGGTGACTTGTGTGGCAGTGGGCCTTCCTCTGCTTCTCATCTCTCTGGCCTTCGCTCAGGAAGTTTCTGTTGGTAAGTACAAACAAGGTCCACTGTAGTAGATGCTACATTTGGAGCAACAGCATCTGCTCTGATCACCTCTGAGGGCACTTGGTTCTTCTTTTTAGTTATAAATGTCACCAGGGTTTAACATGTACTAGTAAACTGAAACTTAACTTGAAAGTCCTATCTTTCACTAAGACAGACTGTACTTCTTCCTACAGCTCTATCTATCTTATGAAACCACCTTTCTGGTGGTTATTGTTTTAACGATGATTAACAGGTTGTACTCTCTGACAGGCACTCAGATCAGCTGTTTTTCTCCAACCAATTTCTCGTGGCGACAGGCTGCTTACGTGGACTCGTACTGCTGGGCAGCCGTGCACACTCGCACTCTACCTCTGTGGCTACACAAGGTACACTCTCAAATTTGTAAAAAACTACACAACATGCACCTTTTCCCATTGTATGAACAAGGGGCACACAATATCAAAAACATTTTATTGCAATTTGGTGGTGAATATTGCAATGACCAAATGGTTTGCTGTATTTTAAATTTAGTCATTTAGCAGACGCTTTTATCCAAAGCGACTTACAAGTGAGGAAAACAACACACTCTCTAAGTGTCTCTAAGGCACTCCCTTTGAGACAGGGTGAGGGGCTCAGGCACTTGGGAGGATCTCAGAGTAAAGCTGCTGCTCCTCCACAGAGGAGAGAAGCCAGCTTAAGCTCGGGCATCTGTTCTGGATGCCTCCTAGACACCTACTTAGGGAGGGGCTCCGAGTATGTCCCACCGGGAGGAGACCTAGGACACGATGGAGAGACTATGTCTCTCGGCTGGCCTGGGAACGCCAATCACAAAAACAGGCATTTAAAGGGTTACATTTTAGAAACACAATAAATATTAATATCTGGTGTGGACAGAATGTAATAATAGTATCCATTAAAACAAATTTAATTATGTATTATTTGATAATATTTCTAGAGCGGTCTTGTTTTGTGTGAAAGGGCCACAGGTGTAACACAAATCCTAGGGTTGTAGGAGGGTTAAAGTGGACTGGAGTGATGTGTTTGTAGAAAATCCTTTTAAGTTTTTCAGATAAACCAGACACAGGGATAACTACGCCCTTCCTTTTTGTCTCTGGTTCCTGTCTGTTTGGTTTCTGTGTCCTCTTGGTTTTGTTAAAAGTCCATCTGGAGTATCCAGAGTCTCTCAGGGCTTTACGGATGTGTTGTTCTTCTTTCCGTTGACCTTCTGAGGTTGTGGGCACCTCTTGTGCTCTGTGCTGAAGAGTCCTGATGACTCCAGCTTGTGCTGCAGAGGGTGGTGAGAGTCAGAAACCAGAACAGCCTTGTCCAATCACAGTTAGTTTCAGATTTAACCCCTCCCTCTGAGAGATAGCTCTCATAGTAGTTGAACTCAGAATTGAAAATGTTCCTCGAATGATGAATGAAACGTTACATCCAGATGCCTTGCTTTGACCTTTTCTTCTATTCCTAATTATGATGAACCCTTTGTCATGTTTGCCTCTTTGTGCATGTGTAGTTTTTCCCGTATATCCTGCTGTTGGTGGCAGTGATGATGTACAGTCCAGCGCTCTTCTGGAAGTTTTCTGCTGCTCCGCTCCTGCAGTCAGACCTGGGCTTCATCATGGAGGAGCTGGACCGCTGCTACAACCGTGCTGTCACTTTGGCAAAACGCATGACTACCTCTGGACTGCTCAGTGTCTCTGACAGGTAGACACACATTGTATTCATCTGCCAGTACCTGCCAGTACCTGATGGTACACACCATCAGGTTATAACTAACCCGTATTTGATCAAAAATATATTGTTAATGACTAGAATGCATTTAGTATATTTTGGCATATCACCATAAAAGGTGTAATATTTTCTATTTTATAGTGACCCAACTGAAGGCTGTTTCAATTATCCACTATTGGAGAAGTTTTTGATGACCAAGCGCCGTTCGCGGACCTTGCTGCTGTACTACCTGTTGTGCCGTGGCCTGACATTTGTCACTCTGTTGTGTGCTTGTGTGTATCTGGGGTACTACCTTCGCATGGCCTCTGTCACTGATGATTTTGGGTGTGAGCTGCGTGTTGGCCTGCTCACCTCTGACCCTAATGTCCCCGAGAAGGTTCAGTGTAAGCTCATCGCCGTGGGAGTCTTCTCTTTGCTTAGGTAACTGTTCTAAACTGTAACACAAATGGTGCACTATCCACACAGAGCTGTGTTAATGTACCACAGATCCTCCCTAGTGTCACTAAACCTCAGAAGGCTCAGTTAAATGTTCCTATTACCAAAGAAGAGGCCCTCTTAGCACTTAAAACACTGCAGTTGCGTAAAGCACGGTTGGCTTGACTTTTATTGAAAATGCACATTTGCCCATAAACTGTACAATTTCATTGTACTACAATCATTTCTATTGTCTTCTTGGTTATAGATAGTTAGGGATCACCCTAGCTATTTATTTATTTATTTATTTAGATCCCCATTAGCTTCCACAATGTGGTTTCTAGTCTTCCTGGGGCCCGTAAAAGTGCTGAAACGTATGTACAGTTAAAATACACAAATATAACATACATAAATATAACTTACATATAACATAACCACATGTATACATTTATCCACATATACACATTCCCACACATACAACATTTGAAAATCTCAGTACCTATAACAGTCACAAATTAACTGGTGTAATGCTATTAATAATAATCTGTTTGAAGCTATTGTTGGACAGTGTATTGATACTTAGAAAGTATCACAATAACATAGTATAGATATAGACTTAAAGCTTTATAGATGTGTGTCTTGTACTATTCCTGTTGATTGTAAGTCTTACATTAATACAGCATTAATGCACTCTGTTTCTTCCAGCCTGGTCAACTTGGTTGTGTTCGTGGCTCTGATTCCTGCGGTGATATACTCCATTCTCCATCTTCTCTTTTCTCATGGATATGCACACGTTTTAGAAACCTACCAGTCCCTGCCCACTGTGAGTGTGCTGCATACCCCCGCTGGCCAATGGGATGACCTCTCTCTATACCTGCTGTTTCTGGTGGAGAACATTAGTGAACTTAAATCCTACAAATACATTAAGGTGTGTTGGCTGCTGTTTTTGTGATGTTCCCTGGTCATTGCTCAAAGCTTATGCATTTTGGCCACATCCTTTGTTTCTATTTTTCACTGTCATCATAATTTTTTCTCCAGAAAAGCTAAAATAATTTGTTTTAATTTTGGTTTTAGGTATTGGAGATGCTAAGAAAACAAGGAGAGTATGCTGGAGAGAACTTCGACTCCATGGGTCTGCTGCAGACCCTCTGTCTTGTGAAGACGGATAATGTGGACGGTCAAAAAACGCATGAAAAAAATCCTAATAGTTTAGCTGAGTGCAGCAGTGGTCCAGCAGCAGAGGTTAGCTCAGCCAACAACAATGGAACGGGAACTGAGCTGAAAGGTGAAAAACAAAACACATTCTCTGATAGATCATTGGGGATATGTGAATATACGTGATATTTTTATTTTATCCACATGTTGATAATTTATTACCATTTTTTTTTCCTTCTCAATTGCTGAGAAGAATTTTGTTGTGGTGAGCAAGGCGGTAATTGTTTCTTATCAAACTCCGGCTGGATGATTTGCTGTAGACTTTTATGCAGGGCTTTACTATAAAGTTCCTCCGTCGCACAACTGCTGTCCACTAAACCTGCAAAACATTTTTCTGATCTCCACAAAGCACCCGGCATGTTGTTTGGCAACATAGCATGCAGAATAACACAATCACAATTATGTCTCAGCATTGAAGTCACTCTCTTAGCATTAGCCACATTAGCTGAAAGATTTTAAAATTGAGGAAGACTTTTTTTTTTTTAAGCGGTAGACTTCTGGAGAAACAGTGCCCTGTTTTTACATTTTTGGCAACATTTCTTTTAAATGTTCCTCTCCTTTTTATTTTTCTAGTAGACAAACACAATTTTGATAAATAAAAATGAAAAGTCAAGGACAGAGATGTCTTGCTGCTTGGAGACGGTGCTATCAGAGACATAAACAACAATAGATTTGCTACATGCAGCTTTCCAAGTGCTACGGTCACTGATATAACAGCACTCCTCCCCCAAGTTATGTCTAAACACACAGGGATTAAACAGCTGATGTTACACGTGGGTGCAGTTGACACGAGGAAGGGGGAATCAGAAGTTTTTAAAAAGGATTTCTCCAGGCTTTTAGACAAACTTGAAAACCTGAAAGTGCAATCCTTTATCAGTGGACCACTCCCAAACATTGACAGAAGGATCAATAAATTCAGTCGGCTGCTTGCATTGAATACATGGCTGTCCAAGGCCTGTGAGACAAGAGGAGTACACTTCATTGATAACTTTAACTTGTTTTGGCAACGTGACGACCTGTTCAAAGGAAAGGGCCCACATCTAAACAGGGGAGGGGTCAGGAGGCTGACGGATAATCTCCTGCACTCCCTGAGACACCTAAATGGTTCTGGGCGCCCTCTTGAACAAAGAAAGGGTCCTCTGAGAACAGGGTTCCCACTCTAAACCAAATGTCAAATTCCCTGACTTTTCCCTGACTTTCACTGACTAAAAAGATGAATTTTCATGACCTATAATGAACGGCAAAACAGGCCGCTGAGCATCGAGCAGACAAAAAACAGCCACAGACAGTGTTTTAAATCCAACCAATTTCAAACTTTATTTACTTGTCTTGCTCACAGATGTGTTTAGTATAATTCTAAGTTAAACACACAAACATAACTTTTTTTCTTCTTTTTTTACACGTTAAATGCATTGATATTTTTCTGTACAATTTCTACAGAAATACATTTATGGTTTCTACTCTTAAGTTAAATGCTCTGAAGGATTTTCTGTTTGTCATCGAGTTCATCATTCAGTCTTTTTATTTCTTCACATTTAGTTTTTGCAGACTGTCTTAGACTGTTTGACTGAGCAATGAATCTAAGATTGCCTACACTTTCTGCCTTTAATGCAAGGCCATCAGCAGATTGCTCCATGGCTGAGGCATCCTTCTGGAGGCGTGCTCTCTTTTTCTTCAGCTCATCAATCTCATCAGAGAGAGTTTTCCTTTTCATGATTAGTTTTTCTGCTCCTTTAAGTTTTTTCTGTTCCTCAAGATGAAAGATGTATCGCTGTCTTGCTGAGGACGCAGACTGAAGTAAGGCCTTATTTACCACAAAGTTATCAATTCCCCCCACTGACCTCAAATGATCACACACAAGACGCTGTGCTTTCCTTCATGTTTTCAAGCTCGATTTGTCTATTGACCGAAAAACCTCGCTCCACTGTTGCATTTCCATGCGAGATCATTAGGAGGAGTGCCACAACATTCCACAGTTTTTCATACACTTTTTCTCCTGCCATTGTTTCATAGAGTAGTGTATCTACCCGACCTGTGACAGGATTGAAGTCAGTGAAATCTGACATTCTCTTGGGCACAGTCTCATTGATGAACTTCCTGTACTGTTTGAGAATATCATCGCAATCATTTTCATCTACTCGTTTGGTCTCAGTGAGCAGTTTAAGGATGCTTTTCAACTTGTTGCTGCATGATGAATCTTTATTGCTTGCCATCCTCCTTGGATCTAGGCAATCCATGTTGCGCACAAGAGTGTACTTTAGTGGAGATTTTTCTTGTAATTTCCCTGCAAGAGTCATTAAGCACTTTCTGCAATCCATCCTGAACTCCAACTCTCTCTTCTCACTAATCTTCTGTGAAGACACCAGTTCCTTCAGCATTTTGTCTGCAGAGAACCCCACATCAACTTTATTTGCATGAATGAGATTGGTTTTGTCCGTGACAACTATTGACATCAGTTTTGATACTGTTTGCATTAGCCATCACATCATGCTTGATAAAACGATCCATAACTGACCTGATAACATTAGAAAGATCAGCAGCCAGAAAAGGAATCATAGGTCTGTCTGTTTGATATAGATTCAAGAAAGGTGCAACCTCTTTTGAAAATGACAAGTGAAAGGCCAACTGTGCAGGCAACAGTGGGTCTCTGCAACCTTCTTTGACAGTAGTATATGATTTAGTTCCAGGGTCGTGGAATTTGCCTGCCTCTACCTCATTCACATATTTCTTCAAGTCTGTCAATATGTTGATCATTCTCTCTGTAACTGGGACATTCTCTACCCATCTTGTTTTACAGAATTTGAGTGGCATAAGAGGATATTTGTCCAACAGCTTTAGCATAATCCTCTCTTCGGCAGGGAATCTTTCAGTAGCCAATAAGCATTACTTAAGAACTGGTCTACATTCCAATTTGAGGCATCTGCACCTTTTTTAAATGCCCCGTGCAAAATATGTAGGCCACAGCTACCCACATTTAGTAACACGGTATTGAAATCTCGTTCAAGTTCAGTTTGTATAAGGTCTTGGAATTTAAAATTGACATTAGGTCCATCCATTGAAAGCTGTACAAGACCTTTGTAATTCAAACCCTCTGTCGACTTGTGGAAGACCTCCACCATATCCTCTGCTGTGGCATGGCCCATGAATTCAGAAGTGAAGTATCGTGTAACTACAGCATTATTGTCCCAAAATCTTAAATGAATGTCCATCTGCTTTGTTTGGGTCTTCCGATTCAAGCTTTCATCAAAAAGAAAAACATATCCATCCTTAAGAGACCTTATTCTGTCCATCAGAAGTGACTTGCAATATGGTGCTATGCCAAAAACAGTCAAATAAGATGATTTAGTCTCTCCACATTGAAAACTGCTGGCAATGTCACTATCCAGGAACATTCTTTTAAACAAAGACCCTATAAAAGAAAAAAAAAGTGCAACACTGTAATTTACCATATATGCCCCAAATATAAGCCTACTCATAATATGAATTTAAAACCACAACCCTATGAATAAATTCAAATGTAATATTGAACCATTATAATCCTAATTGTATACTAGGTCTAAAGTTAGTGCGGCTTAATACACAGTATTATACTACACCACGACTAGAATACCGCAAACTTAGCTGCCTTTTCACATGACAAACGATGTCCGATAGATCAGAAGTCATTCATTTTCTATGGAGAGTCACAAGGGGGCTGCAAGAGGTGCCAACCATCTGCAGATGTGGAATTTTCAGATCTGATTTGAGCCGTGGATATATTAATATTTGAACTTGAATGACGTATGCAACCAACCGACTGGATGTGATGTATTAAGATCAAAGCTATGAGTGTACAGTTGAAAAAAATGATGTTTTCATTAAAATGTTGTTCTTACTAGGCTATTTCTGTAAAATGGTTATGATGGTTATTAACACTACCAGTCAAAAGTTTTGGACAGTAAGATTTTTTTATGTTTTTTAAAGAAGACACTCCCCAAGCCTGCATTTATTTGATCCAAAGTACAGCAAAAACAGTACAATTTTAAAATAACTGTTTCTGTTTTAATATACAGTAGTCAACATTTGAAGTGGATCAAAAAAGTGCATGAAAGTTGTCCTAAGACAAGAACTCTTAAAAATCTTACTGTCCGAAAACTTTTGACTGGTAGTGTAGGTCTGAAATAATTCTTTGATAAATATTATTTAAGTCCTGGAAAACCCATAATTTTTGTCCTTCAGAAGTAATGTTGGTAGTTTATCTAATGTGCAATATATTGATTTATTAATTCTAAATGAATGAAGGTAAGGGCTGCGCATGATTAATTTTAAAATGATGTGCTACTGCCACTAGGGGGCGAAATGCGACAATCGTATCCTAATGTCGTGTGCGTGACCCTTTTATAATTCTTTTTTTTTTTTTAGCTTACCTTGTCCTAACCTGACGTGACAAAGCTACAAGATGACAAAATCAATCATAAATCACAGCCAATCATAACCGTCGTGGGCTCTGTTCGCAGCTAAACACGAAAACCAAACGGAATTAAACAAAATTAAACCATAAAAAATTATTCAAAATACATAAGTGACTGATACAATCTTTGTAATGAAATGCACTTGTTTGAGCTTAAAATGATCTGAGCTTGAATATCATTTTGTGAGACTTTGATTGCCACTTGCACTATGAGAGCAACAATGGATAATTTACCTCAGATTTTGAAAAGAAATTAAAGGAAACAAGAAGGTTCAAACTGAAATGCACAATGAAGTATTTGTTGCTTAATGTCCTTGTTCCCTCTGTATGGGCTGAACTATCAGCTGCAAAATAACAGAAATATCAAACTATTTAAAAAATAGAATCTTTTGTCATGTCGCGGCAGGTTAGGACAAATGATTAACATGTAAAAATGTATTTTATCGCGTGTTGTCACGTCGCATCTGTTTAGGACACGGTGCTAAATTCCCAAACTGAAACGAAGCTGGACTGGAAGTTAGATTGAATTGCCTCATTTTATTTCAAGGGCCTGTTGTATCATTAATACAACATTGATTAAAACATTAACGATTCATTACACACATATATGAGTTTACATACATGGCTAAATACCGGTTGCATAGGCTAAGAATTTGTCAAGAGTTAACAGTAATTAGCTTGAAATTAGCAACATTTTCAATTTTGTCAGCGATCACTTATGCTGCCTAACCTAGGCTAAACGTTACACTTACACAAAAATACACGTTACACAAAAATAATCTTTAATTAAAGCCGCAAGCGGCGATAAAGGCCCTCGCCTCCCTTGAGACCGCGGGGACACATGCACTCGTGCTTTAAAGCGTAAACTTCACGGTAAAAGGATTCTGAGGAGTTTTCTAAGACTCTAGCCGTGGCTCTGGAGGGGCCTCCTCTAAAGGAAGGATCCTGGCAATTGGAAAATGGCATTTATTTCCCAAAGGTTGCCTCTTCACAGACTCATTACGACCACAGCCACAAATGTATCAAAAAACAAATTGATAATTTTTTTTGGCACACGTGTCTAGATGATACTCACCAAATTTGGAGCTGTTTAGATGAAAAGCCTTTAGCACAAGGGGTGCGATTTAGGTGGTCACGCATTCCACCCAACATAGTAGATTTCCTGTTGAGTTTACGATATGGCTGTAATAAACTTTTCAGTTTGCCCTGAGGTGTCCTATGGATGTACCAAGTTTCATTTTTCTACGTTGGAAAAAAGTTACTTTCACTTTCCATAGGCCCGATGTATTTTGACTTTTCTAGGGGTCGCCACTGAGTCATTTTTCATATTTTTTTTTCGGGGACTTCAAATACATAAATTTTTCGCTGGGCTTGAAATCTGGGACCAATAAAAATGACTTTTAGTTGTATGTTTACTGGGTTAAATTGAGGATCATTTTGCAGAAAAAATATGATAAAAAAAATATATACCGAATTATAATAAAAAAAATATAACTCGAGCAAAAACGTCTAGAAAAACACCTGTCTATTTTACATACATGTGTTTAGCTCATTTTGCCCAAGTTTGGTGTCTGTGGAATGAAGCAGCTATTTTCTGTGTTCTTTTAAAAAAGAGGTGTATTTTAAGTCGGTTCACATTTTCAATTCAAAATGGCCGCCTTCCGTGTGTGATAGGGTGTGGTCCCCATTGGCTTTTTTGTTCATAAGCCCATACTGGATGTGTGTACCAAGTTTCATTTGCCTACGACAAACTAAAATTTTCACTTCCCATTGACTTTTTCCACATATTTGGGACGTTGCTATGGCAACACATTTATAGATAGGGGGTGGTTGTCATTGGCTTTTATGCTCGTCATGATATAAGAGATGTGTGTACCAAATTTCATGTCTCTATGACAAACTAAATTCTTGGGTCCCATTATAAGTTTGTAGGGGGCGCTGGAGAGCCATTTCTAAAGATAATCCTTTTATTTACATATCTTTGTGTTCAGGTCATGAATGTGCACAAACGCCTTTTTGGGTCCAACTCGATCCGAGAAGGCGTTTGAGAGTTAAGAGACGTTTATTTTCACAAAAATGGCCACCTCGTTACAGGCTTGCCACACCCATACCCGATAAGATATCAACAACAAAGTCACAACTTTGGTTGGCACATGTGTCTAGATGATACTCACCAAATTTAGGGCCATTTAGATTAAAACACAATGATTTGCATCTTTCTGCGCAAGGGGTGCGATTTTAGTGGCAGCGCGTTTCACCCCCACATGGCGGACTTCCTGTTAAGTTTAGGGTGTGACTGTCATTGACTTTTCTGTTTGCCCTGAGGTGTTCTATGGATATACCAAGTTTCATTTTTCTACGTTGAAAAAAACTTACTTTCACTTTCCATAGGCCCAATGTATTTTGATTTTGTAGGGTCGCCACTGAGTCATTTTTGTATTTTTTTCTCGGCGACTTCAAAAACATAACATTTTCGCCGAGCTTGAAGTCTGGGACCAATAAAATTGACTTTTCGTGCATGTTCACTGGGTCAAATTTAGGATCATTTGGTCGGAAGAAAGATAAAAAAAAAAAAAAAAATGCGAGCAAAAACAATAGGCCCTCCCGGTCATCACCGGCTCGGGCCTAATTATAACTAACAGTTAGCTAGCTAACATTATAGCTGCATACCACTTAGTTCTGATGACTTGTATGACCAGTGGGACTCAGTAAGCTTAAGGCACCACAAGATTTCAGCCTCCAGGGTCTTTGCTGGTGTTAAGCCGAGGACGTGCTCCACTGTGTCTCACACTGCCGTCACTGCTGGGGGTGGAGCGGCTTCATTAGCTGATTGCGGTTCTCTTGAGCTATATGGGCAGGCTGCAGTAGAGCAGTGATGGGCACTTGGACCGAAGATGATGCTCCTGTCGGCTTCATACGAGTAGTGTGCTTCTTGCTGTTTGCGTGGCTGCGAAGTGCACCCTCACCCATATTTGACAGTTCAATGGTAGTTTTACAAACATTACATTTTGCTTTTCTGTCGTCTACTTTTAACAGCCAGTCTTTAAATTGATCATTTTGTAGCCAAAGCTCTTGAAATTTACATTTTCCAGGCATGTTTGCCTTAGTCGAATGCAGTCACCCGTACCTGTTAACTAAGTGATTTCTAATTGAGCGGCAGAGCGGGAAGGGAATAAATATCGCGCTCAAAATAGCCTAAGCACAACAATACAGAAAGATGTGTGAAACAGCGCGATAAAAAAAAAATCGGTATAGAAAAATTACATTTTGATAAATGGAAACTAAAAAATGCAACAAACTAAATTCCCTGATATTCCATGACTTGGACAAAAAATATATAAAATTCCCTGACTTTCAATGTCTGGAATAGACCTTTTAAAATTCCATGACATTCCAGAAATTCCATGACCCGTGGGAACCCTGTGAGAAGCTATCAGCCACTGAATGAAAAAAGCACTCCTGCCTCACCAGCCAAGGATCCTCCTCTGACTCTACCACCATCAACACCTCCACTGCTTAAATGGACCCCCCCCCAGTAACATCAACACCTTCTGCGGACCTCACCATCCCTGTCCCATCTCCGGATTCACCAATGGGATTTCCAGAACACCTGGAAATTTTTGTAAAATCTGGATTAAGATGATACCCCTTACACCTAACTTGGCCAGGTCACGGGTTCTATCATCATCACTAAAAACATCACCCCCAATTCCACCCAGGAGTACCACTTCTCCACCTCGGCCACTACCTAGAGTCCAATACACCCCTGTCAGACCCCCTCCACCCCCTCCCACACCAGCTCCTCCCAGACTGGCTCCTCCCTTGACTAGCATCAAGGCTACTATCAGTGATTAGGACACTGAAGTCGCAGATTGGAGAAGAGAATAACAGTTAGATTGTCTAATCAGACGAATCTGATACAAATCCCCTGCAAACAGATAAAGTCAGGTCCTGCTCAAACACACTTGCAGTGTTCAATGTCAGGTCTTCGGGAAACAAATCTTTTTTAAATAATGATTTTATAACTTCAAATAAGCTTGATTTTATGTTTTTAACAGAAACATGGTTAGACAGCTGGACTGGAAATGCGGTCCTTATTGAATCCACCCCATCGAATTTTACATCCATCCATCCATCTTCTACCGCTTATCCGGGGCCGGGTCACGGGGGCAGCAGTCTAAGCAGAGACGCCCAGACCTCCCTCTCCCCAAACACTTCCTCCAGTTCTTCCGGGGGGAAACCGAGGCATTCCCAGGCCAGCCAAGAGACATAGTCCCTCCAGCGTGTCCTAGGTCTTTCCCGGTGTCTCCTCCCGGTGGGACATACCCGGAACAGGTCTGACTTACTGCCGGCAATGCGAACCAAGCTCCTGCTCCGTTCGTACAGGGACCTGAACAGCCCTTAGCAAAGGGCCCCGGACCCCATACTCCCAGAGCACCCCCCACAGGGCGCCACGAGGGACACAGTCAAATACCTTCTCCAGATCCACAAAACACATGTGGACTGGTTGGGCAAACTCCCATAAACCCTCCAGCACCCTGGATAGGGTATAGATCTGGTCCAGTGTTCCACGACCGGGACGCAAACCGCATTGTTCCTCCTGAATCTGAGGTTAAACTATCGGCCGCATTCTCCTCTCCAGTACCCTGGCATAGACTTTCCCGGGGAGGCTGAGGATTGTGATCCCTCTGTAGTTGGAACACACCCTCCGGTCCCCCTTCTTGAAAAGAGGGACCACCACCCCGGTCTGCCAGTCCAGAGGTACTGTCCCCGAACGCCACACAATGTTGTAGAGGCGTGTCAACCAAGACAGCCCTACAACATCCAGAGACTTGAGGTACTCAGGGCGTATCTCATCCACCCCCGGTGCCTTGCCACCGAGGAGCTTCCCAACTACCTCAGTGACTTCTGCCCGGGTGATGGACGAGTCCACCACCGAACCTTCGGCCTCTGCTTCCTCAGTGGAAGATGTGTCGGTGGGGTTGAGGAGATCCTCAAAGTATTCCTGCCACCGTCCAACAATATCCCCAGTTGAAGTTGGCAGATTCCCATCTCCACTGTAAACAGTGTTGCCAGGGCACTGCTCCCTGGCAACACTGTTTACAGTGTTGCTCTATCTGATCATTTTTGTGTCTTTTTCCATCTGTCCATAATTCCAAAAGTTGCTGTTGGACCTACACTTGTACATAAGAGACACATTAATGATAACACCAGGACACAGTTTATGGAGGCAATCAGGTTTGAAAATGCCTCATCAGGTCAAGTTGATGATTTGTTGAATTGTTATACTTCAGGTGTTTTAAATGTTATGGACACCATTGCTCCTGTTAAGGTTAAAGTGATCAGGACGAGGCAGAAGGCTTCATGGAGCAATGCTCACTCTGTCAGGGCACAGAAAAGGGAAAGCCGAAAAGCCGAAAGAAAATGGCGTAAATTGAAACTCTTAATTCATTAAGAAGTATACAAAGAAAATTTGCATGTTTTCAATCAAACTTTGCAAAAAGAAAGAGAAATATTCTTCTCAGAGATCATCAACAACAATAGTAACAACCTGCGTGTCCTGTTTGCTACAGTGAACAGATTAACAAACCCTCCAGCTCCATTTCCTCCAGAATTAGTTTCCACCACTAAATGCAATGAGTTTGCATTGTTTTTCAATGACAAGGTTCAAGGCATTAAACATGCTACAGTCAACAGGACATACAACAACACTGCAGCCACCTAGGAGACTCGCAGTCTCCAGCCTGAGTTCATTCCGCTGCTGCCTCGATTTATTACCCACTAGATTTCTAAAATCAGTACTAAGCAGTTTGTTACCACAACTCACTGATATAGTCAATAATTCCTTACAGTCTGGAACATTTCCAAGGGCCTTAAAAACTGCTGTCATTAAGCCTCTCCTAAAGAAGAGCAGTCTTGATGGTACAGTGCTCAACAACTATCGGCCCATATCAAACCTGCCATTTTTAGGGAAAGTCATCGAAAGAGTTGTATATCAACAACTTAATGACTTTCTATTACTTAACAACTGCTTTGATCCCTTTCAGACAGGATTCAGGCCCCATCACAGACTGAGACTGCACTTATCAAAGTCACAAATGACATCCGTATGAACACTGACGCAAGCCTCTGTCTTAGTTCTGTTGGACTTGAGTGCTGCGTTTGATACAGTGGACCATGAAATCCTGACACAAAGATTAGAGGAATGGATAGGTATCACTGGAACTGCCCTTAAATGGTTTCAGTCCTATCTTGAAGACAGGAAGTACTTTGTTTCGGTTGGTAACTGTGTGTCAGACCAAATGGCCCTGACATGTGGGGTTCCACAGGGGTCTATCTTGGGACCTCTATTATTCAATCTCTACATGCTTCCTTAAGACCAGTTAATACGCAGCTGTGGAGTATCCTACCATAATTATGCAGATGACACTCAGATTTACATTTCACTCACAGCAGGTGAAAATGGACCAATCCATTCACTGTGTCACTGCATCGAACAGATTGACATGTGGATGCAAAATAATTTCCTAATCATGAACTAATCATCTTTGGGCCACAGAAACAAAGAGAAAGTGTCAGCAGTCACCTCGAGTCTCTTTCTCTAAAATCTAAAAAACAGGTTAGAAATCTAGGGGTCATCATGGACTCAGACTTGAATTTCCACAGTCACATTAAGTCAATTACATCATCTGCATTTTATCACCTTAAAAACATTTCCAGAGTCAAAGGGATAATGTCTCAACCAGACTTAGAGAAACTTATCTGTAGTGTGTAATATAGTGTAATAGGGTGATATTAATTTATGTAAATTAATATTTCGTTTATCAAAAATATTGTCTCGTTGAGGGCAGCTCCCAGAATTTACAGTTCCGGGAAACTGATTATATTTACTAAGTCTCAGTTATCTGAAGGAAGAGAATTCTCTGTTTTCGAATATGTCTTATATAAACAGGAAAACACCAAATCAAAATCTTTAACGTTTTATAGGGGTTTATTGAAGATTACACAAAGTTAACAATGGATTATCATGATGGGGAAGGACACAAGGGACAGTTATTGACATATAATGAGAATAATGATTCACACAGAACAATAAACAATGACATTTACTTATTATAACTTTGTGGAGGAAAAGGATGTTGGACTAATTAAATTATGTTACTTAACTAAGGCTATGTCCACACAAAGCCAGAGCATCCCCTATCCGATCTTTTTTTTTCCGTAAACACGGCGTCGTCTCAAGAAATATCTGCGTACACACGAAACCACTGAAACCGACTGAAAACGATGTAGTATATATGCCAGACCAGTATGGGGCGCTGTAATTCTGCCACAGATATACACTATACACGGAGAAGAAGACTTTGAGCATGCGCATAACCTTGCGCGCTGCAGAAGAAGACGAAGACCTAAATATTTATTTTCTAATAAAAACAAGTTCTCAAATTGTTGCAGTCATTTATTTAGAGTGTAGTAATTGGTGCCCTCGTGTTTGTTGTTTGCTCTTCAATATACGGACTGAGTTCTGAGTGCTTTGGACATGCGGAAATTCTCTCTCCATTCATTTTCTCCAGGTTGCTCTCCTGGTTCTCTTTCGCGGTGGATCTAAGAGCATGTGGCGTATGGTGTTGTCCATTATCGCTTGTTGCTCACCACAACTGCATAGAAGCAATCGATTTTGCTGTAATAAAGCTAGTAGGCTTAGTAGCTTCTGCAGCACAAACTCAATCATGTAGTCCGCCATTATTGTTGTTGCTGTTACGTGTGACGAGGCCGACACGTGATGCGATGACATCATCGTTTTCACAAAATATACGGATTGGCTGTACACACGAAACACGGGTGTCGTTTTCAGATTTATCCACTTTAGAACCCGGTTTCTAAAAATAGCGGATTCAGTCTCCCAAAACGCCAGATCCGTGTGGACGAAACGCCAATACGATAAAAAATGTATACGTATACAGTGACTCGCGTCTCCGTGTGGACAGCCCCTAAGGGGCAGTTACGGATTTTAGCGGGGATAGTATAACGGTACAATGACTTGAGCTTATAAAATACAGTTTAGTACGCCAAACCCCCTTCTGTGTTCACCGTGCGACTTACGTGTGTTGGCTGGTATGGGCCCAGTTTGATTTTTGTCAGACATCCAAAGGGTCTCTTCAAAGCTCTGGCGCTGTGCGTCTGGGTTTGGAGGTACCGCGTCCACGAGAAGTCCGTCACGTGACGATGCGAGCAGCTGGTTAGCTGTACTGCTGGTGTAGGTGGAGGCGTTACTGTATAAAGCTCTCTATTTCTGCCGTCAGCATCAAGCAGAAACAGATTAGAGTCTTTGAAAAACTGTGGCTAGACCACTGAAAAAGGGTCTTAAAAGTTGTTTCCTCTGGCTTAAAACTGCATTGCAGGATTTGGTTCGGTCCAGGATCCCTTGAGCAGGTGCAAGTCTTAGTACAAAACTACATAAATGTCTTCCTCCTTACAGAATTTGCTTAGTCTTGGGAACAGCTTAACAAAAATGGAGTTTCAGAATAATCACTACGCGTAGGCTTTAAAGAGGAAAATTTACGTTTGCACGGTGTGTGCCACGTGGCTAAGAAACCTGAAAGTTACGAAGTAAGTTAAGAGGCTAGAGAAGAGTACATACGAGAACAGGGTTGCAAGAGAAGAGAGGAACACAAGAGAGAGATTTTCGGTGCGCGCAAACTTTTTGTGCTGGCCGAAAAGAGGCGTGTTTTCGACACGGCCTAGGGTGTGTGGCTTTGGTTTAGCTAAGTTTGTCAAAATGTTCGTTTTTTTGGTCTCCACAAAGTAACATAAAGTTTTAAACACATATAAATCCACATCGCTTTGCATCGTAGGATTCATACATAGAAAATACATCTTTAAGCATTTCAGGAAAACATGTATTCATTTCAATTTATTAACACTGCAAGCTGGAAACTTTTAAGGAGAGGAAAGATAAGAGGGAGTCTTCTTGTTCTTTGTCAGGGAGCAACCCTGTAAGGGACACGTTAATCCAATCATTTAAACATTTTCCTTTTAATTAAAACAAGAATGTTTATGTGAAGTCCAAGTCCTTTTGTCTGTTCGGTCACTAGGTGGCGGCATGTGACCATCACAGAAGTCTCAAGGTTTTAAACTTCAAAGCGCATTCCAGTGTTCAATCAGATGGTCATAAAATGTTCTCGGGCGAGCTGGATAAACAGTCTTATCTCAAAGGATTTACGATTGTCTTGTCAGGGTGCTGGGTACCACGCCACCTAGGAGTCACTCCAAGACTTAATAACAACACTTGGCCATCTGGGCTTATTTAAAAAAACACGTTCAATCTCTCATTGCCAACCAATGTGTATTTTTAACATAATATTTTGAACATTCAATGAATTGACAGATGCACTTCCACTTACAATTTACTTTTATTTTTCATTACAATTCATTCACTTTAAATAAATTATAATAGAAAAATTATAGGATTAACAGGACTTGTAGTTGCTCAACCCCACAGGAACAAAAAAAAGTCTTAACTCACAACCCCAGAGGTTCACGGAACAAAAAGGAAGGATGGTGAACTTGCAAGGCAGGCGCAGGAAAAAAAAAAAACTTTGGGGACACCTTTAGGACTCAAACCTTTTCACCAGCATCTGAATCAAATAAGGAAGAAAGATAAGAGACAGAAATAAAGCAACATTCATTTTTATGATAAATGGTTTTTCAGTATAGACAGAGGAGTGCAAACCCATCACCATCACAAGGTGACAACAATGCAAAAAGGTACCAAGATACAATCCTATGCAAAACAATGACATATTTTGACCTAAAAGGCTACTGTTTCCTAAAAGTGACACATTTGCACCCCTGTAGACAGTCCACCAATGTTCAAAATCAATTAAACTTCATCTTAGACAAATGGGGTCTTACATAACTAGGTTTCTTACCTTCAGGTTTCTTCTTGAACTTGTATTTCTTGTTGGAGCGTACAGCATTGAGGATAACCTTCTCTTTCACTCCATAAGTGTAGAAGTCCTTGCAACTGAATTTGATGTTGCAAAGGTCACAAAAAGCCCTCTTGGTATCCCCCTCAACACCTTTCAGCCACAAATATTAATTTTCCCAGTCTTTCTTGTACCCACACCTTCTCTTTTTAATTGATGATGGCAGTGCCTCAGACTCCATTTTTCAAATTGCAAAGCGCGCATCTAAAAGTTCACTGCCAGCGTGTCTGGTATGCACGTGCGTGCGGCATGCGCTGTCATGACAACAACGAAAGACGGGTGGGTGTGGCAACAGCGTGCTGAACTGTCAAGTAATGTTCGTTTGGCTGCCTGGGGCATATTTATAGGGCTTCAGGTAGTCACTGTGTTGTCTGGTGACATGGTGTGTACCACACTCAACATGGACCAGAGGAAGCGAAGGAAAGAGTTGTCGCAGGAGAATAGAAAGAAAATTATAGACAAGCATGATAAGTTAAAGGCTATAAGACCATCTCCAAGCAGCTAGATGTTCCTGTGACTACAGTTGCACATATTATTCAGAAATTTAAGATCCATGGGACTGTAGCCAACCTCCCTGGATGTGGCTGCAGGAGGAAAATTGATGACAAATCAAAGAGACGGATAATCCGAATGGTAACAAAAGAGCTTAGAAAGACTTCTAAAGAGATCCAAGGTGAACTCCATGCTCAAGGAACATCAGTGTCAGATCGCACCATCCGTCGTTGTTTGAGCCAAAGTGGACTACATGGGAGACGACCAAGGAGGACACCATTGTTGAAAACAAATCATAAAAAATCTTGACTGGAATATGCCAAACTACATGTTGACAAGCCACAAAGCTTCTGGGAGAATGTCCTGTGGACAGATGAGACAAAAATGGAACTTTTTGCCAAGGCACATCAGCTCTATGTTCACAGACGGAAAAATGAAGCATATGAAGAAAAGAACACTGTCCCTACTGTCAAACATGGAGGAGGCTCTGTTATGTTCTGGGGCTGCTTTGCTGCATCTGGCACAGGGTGTCTTGAATCTGTGCAGGGTACAATGAAATCTGAAGACGATCAAGGGATTCTAGAGAGAAATGTGCTGGCCAGTGTCAGACAGCTTGGTCTCAGTCGCAGGTCATGGGTCTTGCAACAGGACAATGACCCAAAACACAGGAAAAAACACCCAAGAATGGTTAAGAGGAAAATAGGATAGCCTCAAAAGGTTGTGCAACAAAATATTAAGTTAGGGGTACCAACAATTTTCTCTAGGCCTGTTCCATGAGTTTATTTTTTAAAATAATTCCGGTGAAGCATGGTTGAAAAGCAATGTCTGACTATTTAATATTACTTTTGTCAGAATAAAGTTTTTTCTGTGACCATTGTGAGTTTTTCTTTCATTGACCGAAGGGTACCAACAATTTTGTCCACGTGTGTATCTCCAGCAGGTTAGATTACTGTAACGGCCTGCTCACTGGTCTCTCAAAACGAGGGTTAAGACCGCTGCAGCTTATTCAGAACGCGGCTGCTCGGGTTCTCACCAAAACCAGGAAGTATAACCACATCACGCCAGTTTTAAAATCTCTGCACTGGCTTCCTGTTGCACAGAGAATAGACTTTAAAACAGCACTGCTGTTTTACAAGTCTCTAAATGATTTAGCACCAGAATATATCTCTGACATGCTAGTTGCTTATGAACCTCCTCGGACGCTGAGAACATCTGGGACAGGCCTTCTGCTCGTGCCCAGAGTTAGAACTAAACATGGTGAAGCAGCGTTTAAGTTTCATGCAGCAAAAATCTGGAACAGCCTCAACTTTAACAATGTTCAAGGGGAGGTTAAAAACCTTCCTCTTTAGCTCCGCCTACATTACAACTTAAAGTGTTTTTTAATGTGCACTCTTCTTTTAAAATGTTTTTAATTTTTCTTATGTTTCTTAATCTAAATCTTGTAAATTGTCTTTCATTCCTGTAAAGCACTTTGAGTTACCCAGTGTATGAATTGTGCTATATAAATAAAATTGCCTTGCCTTGCCTAAAGGGCCACTGTACTATGCCCACATAGTAGCATTTTAATACTATGTGGGCATAGTAATAATACAGTCTGTATTAAAAGAATTGATACATTTTGTGTGGATAATTTATAGAATTATTTTAATACAGACTAAAAAACTAAAGAACCTGAAAATGTATAAAGATTCTATTTGTTTTATGAAATAAACACAAAATACACACTTCCAAGAGGTTTGTAACATGTGCATGTACTGTGTGTTTCAGAGATGACTCCTCTGCTCAAAGGAAAAGATGAGACCGGTGTTGTCTGTGAATAATGGACTGCTGTTGGGGCACAAACATTCACCAAGACTGGAAGAATGAATGTACTAGGTTTTGGATGTAACGCATTTACAAAACTGTCCGTAAGAATAATAGCATAAGTGGAGAAATTCCTTACTATGTACTGATTGTTCTCAAAGCACTGAGCAGAAGCTAATGCAAAATGACGCAATAAGACGTTGTCTTTGAAAGATGCAAAATTAATTTATTTGATGGATTGTGTATTTTTTGAGGGTCCTCCTGAAACTGACAGTTAACTAACTTTCTAATACTTTTTTATTTATTTATTTGCATTTGTCATTGTGGAAGAATGTTCTTTTACCTGGATGAGTTTCAAAGTGGTGTGCTGTAAAGAGGAGTGCTACTTGATCGTGTGTTTTTTAATTCATAATTTTGTTCAGAGGCAGAAATGACTTGTGTGAACATGCTTATTATACATGCAGCCTACTGCGCTGTGAGTTGTCTGCATTTTTTTTGGGCCTTTCTGTACTTTCAACTAAACGTGAGCCGAGGTCCTGCTTCCATGATTTTTTTTTTTATTGTAAATGAATGTCTAGGGATGGGTCGATAAAGCGTTTTAGGTTATACCGTGGTATTAAACTGCCACGGTATCAATACCGTTATATACAATAATAAATAATGTAATATAAACTGATGATGCACAAATGAAAATGTTACATTTTTTAAAGAACCACTGTATTTAACATTATTTTTCTACTTATCCCATTTTAAAGCTGGAGGTAAACTTAATTGATTAATTACATAATTGGTGCACACTAATGCAGGCTTCCGTGGGGGCGGCAGGTGTGTGGGGGGTGCTGTCGCTGAGCGATAAAGATAGGTTTTGGTCAAAGACAGACAGAGCCTGGACTCTGGGATTAGATAGAGTTTTTCGAGAGTCACGCAGTGATGCTCTTTTTATTTGCACATTTCATGTGGATTATATTATACTATATTGCATTAGTTTGGGCTTTTTGTGGATAATTACATCACAGACTGTTCATGAGGCGAGGAACATTGATACTTTTAAAGACAGGCAGGTAGGCTAAGTCTGAACAGTGCTATATTTTTGTTGGTGTTTGATGGGGTTCACTGAGAGCTACATGGAAGCGCATTTCAGTTCACCAACTATTTCTTTTGTGTCTGACACACACGGTTTAACTGTATGTTGCACAGTCTGCCCCTTAGTGGGTAGTATTTTACATTACACCACATCCACCTTTACTGAAGTCAGGTTGGCTTTTAAGTGTATCTCTTCACAGTAGTAAGAAGACATATTTTGGAACATTTTACCTCATATGTAGAAGTAAGTAAAACAAAAAAAGAAAACAGTACTTGCCTTCCAAAGCACAGAGGACTGCGGTCGCAACAATCTTGCTGCACAGTCAGAGATGGAAGCAGCTGCAGAGCCAGCATAGGAGACGGAGGAGGAGGCCCAGGAGAATCCAGCGCCATCTTCATATCAGCCTGAAGAAGGAATGTTGGCTCTGATGAGGGAGTTTCGGTCAGGTCAGCAACATCGGGAAGAGGGTTTATTGGCAAAGCTCTGGGGACCAAGAGCCTCTCTCCCAGGGACAAGGAGGATTCCAATTCCACACCTACCAACCACGCCAACTACAATGACAGGCAATAGGCTCAGAATAGGACTGCCCACCCCTGGAGGCCAGGGTTTGCTATTCCATGTGAGTTGCATGGAAGTTGCCGAAGCATCGGAGATACTTTTGCACTATGCCCCAGAACCTGAGGACAAACCAAGACCTGGGGGGAGACATTACAGTGAGCCCAAAATGGTGCGGACACGGAAAATTATCTGCTACGTTTCAATTGGATAGGTAAGACTTGGAGGTGACCGGAAGATGAGTGGGCTTGTTGACTATACTATTGTGTTGTGTAGGAACCAGGACCAGGAGTTCAATCCATGGACTGTATCAACACAAGGGGTGACCCCACTAAATGTCACGGTCTGACAATTTATGCCGTAAACCCCCTCTCTACAGACTCTCAGAAAGTGTTGTCTTTACTGGAAAAAAGACCCGTTAACACCCATCTACTAATTCGTAGCAGATGGTCAGTTGTTTTCTTAAGAACAGGAACTCAGTGATAACCCTAATTAACGACTTTGTTTTTCTACATTCCAGAGCAGATCAGGGTGTTATCTCCAAACCTTTAGACTGGCTGGGCATAGGATGTGACAGTTATGGCTCTTTGAAATACGATTTTTGTGTATTGGTACCATCCAGACACTAATGGAAAGACCTTTGAGGTCAAGGAATCTGAGCTTTCTGGATGATACAATACTGCCATCTAGTGACGGTATGGATGAACGCCGCTAAGTCTTTCAACGAACCAATGACTCGAACTCTTTTTCCTTTATTAGAAGAAAGGTTTTCAAGGGACATTGTGTTATTGTGTTTATGCCATTAAAAGTGTGTAACTAAGTATATTGTGTTATTCTGTTGATCTTCGTAATGCTCCTTACAGGATCCAGAGTCATAACGAGAAGAATAGACCCTTCTTTCATCAATCTCACAAGTTTACAGTTAATAAAATTGTTGAATGAATTTATGTGTGTTGCAGCATGCGTAAAGATGCATTCTATCGGTATAAATCTGCAGTGCCAATGTATGGGTATGCTTATGATTGTGAAAACTAAAATTCAATGTTACTTTGTGGAAGATCAAGGGTTATTTCAATTAAAATTAGTTGGAATGACATTCCCCTCCCGATCATAAGCCAAACGCCCCCAGGCCGTGTCGAAAACATGCCTCTAAACTCGTGTGCTGCGCCGGAAATCACGCTTCCTCTCTTTTGTCTATCTTGCTTTCTTCCCTCCTTCTACTCGTTTTTGTTCCGCGCAAACCTAGTCCGCTTCGGACTTCTTTAACTATTAACTTACTTTTAAAATTTTTCTAGACACGCTGCATGCGCCGTGCAAACCTAATTTTTCCTTTTAAAGCTTCGCACATTGCCTATTTTGACGTCATCCCCCGGAGACGGAAGGCAATTTGTAGTCCTTTTACTACAACGGGACCCCGGACTTGACCAAGTCCCGCTCAGCCGCTTTAAGTCGGAAAGTTGTGAAAACAACTCCGAAAAACCTTTTTCAGTGATACATTTTTGTGTTAAAAGTCTCTGGCCTCAACCACTGGTTAGAGGCCCGCCTCAGGCTCAAAGACAGTAACAGAACGCCTTCTCTACCTTTACTAAGGAGCTCCACGGCTTCTTTGGGGTCAGCGTACACTGGCCGCCATCTTGTCGCTCGGCAACAACCAGCTGAAGCAGCCGCTCAAAAAGTTCTGGAGCATGACTTTGGACCCTTTTGGCCAGACCGCTGGATCTCGGGACGACTAGAGTGAGTGAGCACGTGACACTGATGTTTGGCGTTATAAAACTGTACACTGTCTTGAGTACATTTACATTTACATTTATTCATTTAGCTGACGCTTTTATCCAAAGCGACTTACATTGTTCTAATGTAATTACCAGTGTTACAGTCACTGGAGGCAAGGTGGGTTAAGTGTCTTGCCCAAGGACACAACGACAGTATGAACTGTGGGGAGAGTGGGAATCGAACCGCCTACCTTCTGGTTGAAAGACAACCACTCTACCCACTGAGCTACTGCCGCCCCGAGTAAAGGTCCATTCAGAACTTCGATTATATCCACAAAGTCACCTACCTCCTTCCCTATGCCTCTTTCTAATAGTCTCGTAATCAAGCTTCCCAGTCGAGTTTTAGCCAAAACTTCCGTTTGCCTCCACAAAGTTCTAATCAGTAAATGTTATTGTTTATTATTCTGTGTTAATCATTCTCATTATCCGTCAATAATCTTTTCCTCTGTGTCCTTTCCTATCATGATAATTAATATGTTAACTTTGTATAATCTTTAATAAACTCCCATAAAACGTTAAAGATTTTGATTTGGTGTTTTAATGTTTATATAAGACATATTCGAAAACAGAGAATTCTATTCCTTCAGATTAATTGAGACTTAGTAAATATAATCAGTTTCCCAGAACTTTATTCTGGGTGGTGCCCTCAACGAGACAATAATTTTGATAAGATATTAATTGATAATTTACATAAATTGTTCGGTTCTTTAGGTCACTAGGAAAATAAACAATAAAAGAAAAAAAAAAAAAAGATATATATTATATATTGGTAAAATTCACGGTTATAAAAAGTATACTTAAAAGATTGGGAACAGTAGGGTTTATTTAAGTAAAATATTTACATTATAATTGTTTGTTGCGTGATGGTGCTTGGGGTGTCCGCATGCGCAGTTGAGCGGAAGCTTCTTTATAAACAGAGTGGCGTCTTTTGTGATTGACAATCCATCATCAGGAGCACACAGCCCGTTGGTATGTAGCGAATTTAGAACCTTTGAAAGTTTATTATAAACTTAGATCTGATGTGCTTTGATTCAGGAGTGTTTAAAGTTTCATATTTGTGTAATTGTCAACGTTGGCTGCGTTCAGTTTGTGCTGAGAGACTTGATTTGTGTTTGGGTTGGTGTGTGTACTGTTCAGTCCCTCCGTAGCGATATGTTTAAACGCTAGATAATTAGCAGATTGCCAGGGGTGGATAACGGGTGTGTAGTAGGCAACAGAGTTGCATCAATGTAGTAAAACTTTGAACTTTACTGTTATGATTAATGCGCTTTACCCTGCCGACTCGTGTAAAAGTTGTATTCTGTGCTCAAGTGCTGCGCAGATGCGAGGCGCAAGTAGCGCTATGCATGATGGGAAATGTAGTTTCTGCGGTGTCTATACTGCTGTGTAGAAGAATGTATGTTAGTATGTTCTTATTTACAGCTTAAATAGACCTAGTTAGGCCCGAGCCGGTGATGACCGGGAGGGCCTATTGTTTTTGCTCGGATTTTTTTTTTTTTTATTATTTTTTATTTTTCTTTTCCACCTATGATCCTAAATTTGACCCAGTGAACATGCACGAAAAGTCATTTTATTGGTCCCAGACTTCAAGCTCGGCGAAAAATTTATGTATTTGAAGTCGCAGAAAAAAAAATACGAAAAATGACTCAGTGGCGACCCCTACAAAATCAAAATACATTGGGCCTATGGAAAGTGAAAGTAACTTTTTTCCAACGTAGAAAAATGAAACTTGGTATATCCATAGGACACCTCAGAACAAACAGAAAAGTCAATGACAGTCACACCCTAAACTTAACAGGAAGTCCGCCATGTGGGGTGAAACGCGCGGCCACTAAAATCGCACCCCTTGCGCAGAAAGATGCAAATCATTGTGTTTTAATCTAAATGGCCCCAAATTTGGTGAGTATCATCTAGACACGTGTGCCAACCAAAGTTGTGACTTTGTTGTTGATATCTTATCGGGTATGGGTGTGGCAAGCCTGTAACAAGGTGGCCATTTTGTGAAAATAAACGCGTCTCTTAACTCTCAACGCCTTCTCGGATCGAGTTGGACCCAAAGTGCACATTCATGACCTGAACAAAAAATATGTAAATAAAAGGGTTATCTTTAGAAATGGCTCTCCAGCGCCCCCTACAAACTTATAATGGACCCAAGAATTTAGTTTGTCATAGAGACATAAAATTTTGTACACACATCTCTTATGTCATGACGAGCATAAAAGCCAATGACAACCACCCCCTATCTATAAATGTGTTGCCATAGCAACGTCCCAAAAATGTGAAAAAGTCAATGGGAAGTGAAATTTTTAGTTTGTTGTAGGCAAATAAAACTTGGTACACACATCCACCATGGGCTTATGAACAAAAAAGCCAATGGGGACCACACCCTATCACACACAGGAAGGCGGCCATTTTGAATTGAAAATGTGAACCGACTTAAAATACACCTCTTTTTTAAAAGTACACAGAAAAAAGCTGCTTCATTCCACAGACACCAAACTTGGGCAAAATGAGCTAAACACATGTATGTAAAAGAGACAAGTGTTTTCTAGACTTTTTGCTCGAGTTATATTTTTTTATTATAATTCGGTATATATTTTTTATTATAATTTTTCTGCAAAATGATCCTCAATTTGACCCAGTAAACCAACAACTAAAAGTCATTTTTATTGGTCCCAGACTTCAAGCCCGGCAAAAAATTTATGTATTTGAAGTCGCCGAAAAAAAAAATACGAAAAATGACTCAGTGGCGACCCCTACAAGAGTCAAAATACATTGGGCCTATGGAAAGTGAAAGTAACTTTTTTCCAACGTAGAAAAATGAAACTTGGTACATCCATAGGACACCTCAGGGCAAACTGAAAAGTTTATTACAGCCATATCGTAAACTCAACAGGAAATCTACTATGTTGGGTGGAATGCGTGACCACCTAAATCGCACCCCTTGTGTCTAAAGGCTTTTCATCTAAACAGCTCCAAATTTGGTGAGTTTCATCTAGACACGTGTGCCAAAAAAGTTATCAATTTGTTTTTTGTTACATTTGTGGCTGTGGTCGTAATGAGTCTGTGAAGAGGCAGCCATTTCTTTGGGAAATAAATGCCATTTCCCAATTGCCAGGATCATTCCTTTGGAGGAGGCCCCTCCAGAGCCAAGGCTAGAGTCTTAGAAAACTCCTCAGAATCCTTTGGAACTTGTAACCTTGTACTTTTAGACAAGTAATATTTACATTTTGCCTTTTTAAACAGGGGGGTGCAGCGATTCCTGAGTCATCTCAAATCTCCAGCCAGTACTTTGTTTTTCTCGCCTTAGCCCAAGCACAATCTATTATTTTCAAAGGTTCAGACAGCTCCCAGGAAAACCAGGGATTGTGGAGACCTTTAACTCTAAATTACAAGGTGGTGTAGCAGGCCCCAGCAGTAGCACAGGCCCGGTTATTTGACATTACCGTGAAGTTTACGCTTTAAAGTACAATGAAATGCAATCCTCCGAGTGCATGTGTCCCAGCGGTCTCAAGGGAGGCGAGGGCCTTTATCGCCGCTTGCTTTAATTTTATTATAATTTTTCTGCAAAATGATCCTCAATTTAACCCAGGAAACGTACAACTAAAAGTCATTTTTATTGGTCCCAGATTTCAAGCCCAGCGAAAAATGTATGTATTTGAAGTCCCGAAAAAAATACAAAAATGACTCAGTGGCGACCCTAGAAAAGTCAAAATACATTGGGCCTATGGAAAGTGAAAGTAACTTTTTTCCAACGTAGAAAAATGAAACTTGGTACATCCATAGGACACCTCAGGGCAAACAGAAAATTTTATTACAGCCATACCGTAAACTCAACAGGAAATCTACTATGTTGGGTAGAATGCGTGACCACCTAAATTGCACCCCTTGTGTCTAAAGGCTTTTCATCTAAACACCTCCAAATTTGGTGAGTTTCATCTAGACACGTGTGCCAAAAAGTTATCAATTTGTTTTTGTTACATTTGTGGCTGTGGTCGTAATGAGTCTGTGAAGAGGCAACCTTTGGGAAATAAATGCCATTTCCCAATTGCCAGGATCCTTCCTTTAGAGGAGGCCCCTCCAGAGCCACGGCTAGAGTCTTAGAAAACTCCTCAGAATCCTTTTACCGTGAAGTTTACGCTTTAAAGCACGAAATGCACTCCTCCGAGTGCATGTGTCCCCGCATGTCTCAAGGGAGGCGAGGGCCTTTATCGCCGCTATGCGGCTTTAATTAGGCCCGAGCCGGTGATGGCCGGGAGGGCCTATTGGTTTTGCTCGGATTTTTTTTTTTTTTTTTTTTTTTTTTTATCGATCCTAAATTTGACCCAGTGAACATGCACAAAAGTCATTATATTGGTCCCAGACTTCAAGCTCGGCAAAAATGGTGTGTATTTGAAGACGCCGAAAAAAATACGAAAAATGACTCAGTGGCGACCCTACAAAATCAAAATACATTGGGCCTATGGAAAGTGAAAGTAACTTTTTTCCAACGTAGAAAAATAAAAACTTGGTATATCCATAGGACACCTCAGGGCAAACAGAAAAGTCAATGACAGTCACACCTAAACTAAACAGGAAGTCCGCCATGTGGGGTGAAAGCAGCGCCACTAAAATCGCACCCCTTATGCGCAGAAAGATGCAAATCATTGTGTTTTAATCTAAATGGCCCCAAATTTGGTGAGTATCATCTAGACACGTGTGCCAACCAAAGTTGTGACTTTCTTGTTGATATCTTATCGGGTATGGGTGTGGCAAGCCTGTAACGAGGTGGCCATTTTTGTGAAAATAAAACGTCTCTTAACTCTCAAACGCCTTCTCGGATCGAGTTGGACCCAAAAGGCGTTTGTGCACATTCATGACCTGAACACAAAAATATGTAAATAAAAGGGTTATCTTTAGAAATGGCTCTCCAGCGCCCCTACAAACTTATAATGGACCCAAGAATTTAGTTTGTCATAGAGACATAAAATTTTGTACACACATCTCTTATGTCATGACGAGCATAAAAGCCAATGACAACCACCCCTATCTATAAATGTGTTGCCATAGCAACGTCCCAAAAATGTGAAAAAGTCAATGGGAAGTGAAATTTTTAGTTTGTTGTAGGCAAATAAAACTTGGTACACACATCCACCATGGGCTTATGAACAAAAAAGCCAATGGGGACCACACCCTATCACACACAGGAAGGCGGCCATTTTGAATTGAAAATGTGAACCGACTTAAAATACACCTCTTTTTTAAAAGTACAGAAAAAAGCTGCTTCATTCCACAGACACCAAACTTGGGCAAAATGAGCTAAACACATGTATGTAAATGAGACAAGTGTTTTTCTAGACTTTTTTGCTCGAGTTATATTTTTTTATCATATTTTTTCTGCAAAATGATCCTAAATTTGACCCAGTAAACGTGCAACTAAAAGTCATTTTTATTGGTCCCAGACTTCAAGCCCGGCGAAAAATTTATGTATTTGAAGTCCCTGAAAAGAATATACAAAAAATGACAGACACCAAACTACAATATCAATGTGTTGGCCCCAAATTCTGTGTCACATAAAGACACATTTAAATACACACACATAAACACACATGTAAATACACACACATAAACACACATGTAAATACACACACACAAACACACATGTAAATACACACACAAACACACATGTAAATACACACACACAAACACACATGTAAATACACACATAAACACACATGTAAATACACACACACAAACACACATGTAAATACACACACATAAACACACATGTAAATACACACACATAAACACACACGTAAATACACACACACAAACACACATGTAAATACACACATAAACACACATGTAAATACACACATAAACACACATGTAAATAGACACACACACAAACACACATGTAAATACACACACACAAACACACATGTAAATACACACACATAAACACACATGTAAATACACACACACACAAACACACATGTAAATACACACACATAAACACACATGTAAATACACACATAAACACACATGTAAAAACACACACATAAACACACATGTAAATACACACACATAAACACACATGTAAATACACACACATAAACACACATGTAAATACACACACAAACACACACATGTAAATACACACATAAACACACACATGTAAATACACACACAAACACACACATGTAAATACACACATAAACACACACATGTAAATACACACATAAACACACACATGTAAATACACACACATAAACACACATGTAAATACACACACACAAACACACATGTAAATACACACACACAAACACACACATGTAAATACACACACACAAACACACACATGTAAATACACACACAAACACACATGTAAATACACACACACAAACACACATGTAAATACACACACACAAACACACATGTAAATACACAAACACACATGTAAATACACACATGTAAATACACACACATAAACACACATGTAAATACACACACACAAACACACATGTAAATACACACACATAAACACACATTTAAATACACACACATAAACACACATGTAAATACACACACACAAACACACATGTAAATACACACACACAAACACACATGTAAATACACACACATAAACACACATTTAAATACACACACATAAACACACATGTAAATACACACACACAAACACACATGTAAATACACACACACAAACACACATGTAAATACACACACATGTAAATACACACACATAAACACACATGTAAATACACACACATAAACACACATTTAAATACACACACATAAACACACATTTAAATACACACACATAAACACACATTTAAATACACACACACAAACACACATGTAAATACACACACATGTAAATACACACATTTAAATACACACACATAAACACACATGTAAATACACACACACACACAAACACACATGTAAATACACACACACACACACAAACACACATGTAAATACACACACACAAACACACACATGTAAATACACACACGTAAATACACATGTAAATACACACACACAAACACACATGTAAATACACACACAAACACACACATGTAAATACACACACATAAACACACATGTAAATACACACACATAAACACACATGTAAAAACACACACATAAACACACACATGTAAATACACACATAAACACACACATGTAAATACACGCACATAAACACACATGTAAATACACGCACATAAACACACATGTAAATACACACACACAAACACACATGTAAATACACACACATAAACACACATGTAAATACACACGCATAAACACACATGTAAATACACACGCATAAACACACATGTAAATACACATGTAAATACACACATAAACACACATGTAAATACACGCACATAAACACACATGTAAATACACGCACATAAACACACATGTAAATACACGCACATAAACACACATGTAAATACACGCTCATAAACACACATGTAAATACACACGCATAAACACACATGTAAATACACACGCATAAACACACATGTAAATACACACGCATAAACACACATGTAAAAACACACACATAAACACACATGTAAAAACATACACATAAACACACATGTAAATACACACACATAAACACACATTTAAATACACACACATAAACACACATTTAAATACACACGCATAAACACACATGTAAATACACACGCATAAACACACATGTAAATACACACGCATAAACACACATGTAAATACACACGCATAAACACACATGTAAATACACACATTTAAATACACACACATAAACACACATGTAAATACACACACACACACAAACACACATGTAAATACACACACACACACAAACACACATGTAAATACACACACACAAACACACACATGTAAAAACACACACATAAACACACACGTAAATACACATGTAAATACACACACACAAACACACACATGTAAATACAAACATAAACACACACATGTAAATACACACACACAAACACACATGTAAATACACACACATAAACACACACATGTAAATACACACATAAACACACACATGTAAATACACACACATAAACACACATGTAAATACACACACAAACACACACATGTAAATACACACATAAACACACACATGTAAATATACACACATAAACACACATGTAAATATACACACATAAACACACATGTAAATACACACACACAAACACACACATGTAAATACACACACACAAACACACACATGTAAATATACACACATAAACACACACATGTAAATACACACACATAAACACACATGTAAATACACACACATAAACACACATGTAAATACACACACATAAACACACATGTAAATACACACACACAAACACACACATGTAAATACACACACATAAACACACATGTAAAAACACACACAAACACACACATGTAAATACACACATAAACACACACATGTAAATACACACATATAAACACACACATGTAAATACACACACATAAACACACATGTAAATACACACATAAACACACATGTAAATACACACACAAACACACACATGTAAATACACACACAAACACACATGTAAATACACACACATAAACACACATGTAAATACACGCACACAAACACACATGTAAATACACACACACAAACACACATGTAAAGACACACATGTAAATACACACACATAAACACACATGTAAATACACACACACAAACACACATGTAAATACACACACATAAACACACATTTAAATACACACACATAAACACACATGTAAATACACACATGTAAATACACACACACAAACACACATGTAAATACACACACATAAACACACATTTAAATACACACACACAAACACACATGTAAATACACACACACAAACACATATGTAAATATAAACACACATGTAAATACACACACATAAACACACATGTAAATACACACACATAAACACACATGTAAATACACACACACAAACACACATGTAAATACACACACATAAACACATGTAAATACACACACACAAACACACATGTAAATACACACACATAAACACACATGTAAATACACACACACAAACACACATGTAAATATAAACACACATGTAAATACACACACATAAACACACATGTAAATACACACACACAAACACACATGTAAATACACACACATAAACACACATGTAAATACACACACAAACACACATGTAAATACACACATAAACACATGTAAATACACACACACAAACACACATGTAAATACACACACATAAACACACATTTAAATACACACACACAAACACACATGTAAATACACACACACAAACACACATGTAAATATAAACACACATGTAAATACACACACATAAAACACACATGTAAATACACACACATAAACACACATGTAAATACACACACACAAACACACATGTAAATACACACACATAAACACACATGTAAATACACACACACAAACACACATGTAAATACACACACATAAACACACATTTAAATACACACACACAAACACACATGTAAATACACACACATAAACACACATGTAAATACACACACACAAACACACATGTAAATACACACACATAAACACACATGTAAATACACACACATAAACACACATGTAAATACACACACACAAACACACATGTAAATACACACACATAAACACACATGTAAATACACACACACAAACACACATGTAAATACACACATAAACACACATTTAAATACACACACATAAACACACATGTAAATACACACACAAACACACATGTAAATACACACACAAACACACATGTAAATACACACGCATAAACACACATGTAAATACACACGCATAAACACACATGTAAATACACACGCATAAACACACATGTAAATACACACGTAAAAACACACACATAAACACACATGTAAAAACACACACATAAACACACACATGTAAATACACACACAAACACACATGTAAATACACACACACAACACACACATGTAAATACACACACAAACACACATGTAAATACACACACACACAAACACACATGTAAATACACACACACAAACACACATGTAAATACACACACACAAACACACATGTAAAAACACACAAACACACATGTAAATACACACACATAAACACACATGTAAATACACACACACAAACACACACATGTAAATACACACACACAAACACACATGTAAATACACACATAAACACACACATGTAAATACACACACATAAACACACATGTAAATATACACACATAAACACACATGTAAATATACACACATAAACACACATGTAAATACACACACAAACACACACATGTAAATACACACACACAAACACACACATGTAAATACACACACACAAACACACACATGTAAATACACACACACAAACACACATGTAAATACACACACATAAACACACATGTAAATACACACATAAACACACACATGTAAATACACACACATAAACACACATGTAAATAAACACACATGTAAATACACACACATAAACACACACGTAAATACACATGTAAATACACACACACAAACACACACATGTAAATACACACACACAAACACACACATGTAAATACACACACATAAACACACATGTAAATACACACACACAAACACACATGTAAATACACACACAAACACACACATGTAAATACACACACACAAACACACACATGTAAATACACACACACAAACACACATGTAAATACACACACATAAACACACACATGTAAATACACACATAAACACACATGTAAATACACACACATAAACACACATGTAAAAACACACACATAAACACACATGTAAATACACACACAAACACACACATGTAAATACACACATAAACACACACATGTAAATACACACACATAAACACACATGTAAATATACACACATAAACACACATGTAAATACACACACACAAACACACACATGTAAAAACACACACATAAACACACACGTAAATACACATGTAAATACACACACACAAACACACACATGTAAATACACACACACAAACACACATGTAAATACACACACACAAACACACATGTAAATACACACACATAAACACACATGTAAATACACACACACAAACACACATGTAAATACACACACACAAACACACATGTAAATACACACACATAAACACACATGTAAATACACACACAAACACACATGTAAATACACACACACAAACACACATGTAAATACACACACACAAACACATGTAAATACACACATAAACACACACATGTAAATACACACACACAAACACACATGTAAATACACACACAAACACACATGTAAATACACACACATAAATACACATGTAAATACACACACACAAACACACATGTAAATACACACACACAAACACATGTAAAAACACACACATAAACACACATGTAAATACACACACACAAACAAACACATGTAAATACACACATATAAACACACACATGTAATTATACACACACATAAACACACATGTAAATACACACATAAACACACATGTAAAAATACACACATAAACACATGTAAATACACACACATAAACACACATGTAAAAACACACACATAAACACACATGTAAATACACACACAAACACACATGTAAATACACACACACAAACACACATGTAAATACACACACATAAACACACACATGTAAATACACACACATAAACACACATGTAAATACACACACATAAACACACATGTAAATACACACACATAAAGACACATGTAAATACACACACACAAACACACATGTAAACAGGGCTGGACTGGAAACGTGTATCTACAGCTACGACCAGTGTAAACGTGTACCTACAGCTACGACCAGTGTAAAAGTACAGCTACGACCAGTGTAAACGTGTACCCAGTGTAAACGCAACAGCTACGCCCAGTGTAAACGCACCTTGTAAACGCGACCAGTGTAAACGCACCCAGGGCTGGACTGGTATCTGGCATATTTTTTTTTTTATTGCATTTTTCATACTGACACTGGGCTGGCCCAATCATCTCTTAACAGGCTCCACCCCTCCTCCTCTGTTTCTTGTGTCAGATGCAGTTAGTGGCTCAGAGCCAGAAATCTGTGGATTTAGGATGGAGAAACAAAAGTGCAAGGGGTTGCGGAGAAGTTGCGGGCCAAAAAAATAAAAATGCTAGAGGTTGATGCCTCAACATGTGCAAAAATAACAGACATGTTTAGTGCTGTAGCTTCAGTATCCAAGCCTACAGTACCTGACGACATTTTGCAGAAACATGGAGGAGAGGTGACTAGCCATGGCAGCGCCGGCGGGACCCAGGCAGAGGAGCAGGTGTCTGATAGTAAAGTCAAGGAGGGACAGAGTGAGCAGGAGAGTGTAATTGAAACAGTAAGCATGTTAGCTTCATGATTAACAGGGAGGGAGTGTTAATCTGTGTGTGTGTGTGTGTGTGTGTGTGTGTGTGTGTGTGTGTGTGTGTGTGTGTGTGTGTGTGTGTGTGTGTGTGTGTGTGTGTGTGTGTGTGTGTGGATGATGATTTACCTAAATTAATGAATATTATAATAAGACAACTTAATCGTTGTTGCCATTATATAGTCTGTCAGATTGTCACCCACTGCACTAGCCACTCAGTCAGCTAAAGTCAAATAACACAGCATAAGCTAGGTTAGCAGAGTTAACTTATTCAATTGAAACTTTGGCTGACTATTCTAATGTTAACCCTTTAATACCCATAATGGCCTTCTCTAGAAAAACTTAAATGATGCCATTTGATTATTTTAATTATTACTCAGAATGGCTGCGTCAAAGCGCCCACGACGAGTAACGCCTGCTATTTGGGGATTAAAACCCGCCTTGCATTTTGAAAGCTGTATATTTTTGTTTAGCTGTATATTCAACGAAGTAGATATTTGCTCATGTTTCTAATGAATTTCCAACATCATTAATATGCAATATTTACGGTGAGTGAATAATATGAATATCATATATTTTTAGGACGTTTTGTGTGAGTAATTTGGTAGTATAGGTTGGTTTTCTTTTTTTTTAAGGAGTATCTCAACAATGAGAGGTAAATCTTGTTTGGTGTCATATTAAAGAGGGTTTGTGCTCTTTAAAACAAAGTAGCCTATACTTGCAATTGTAAACTAGTTTTTCTGCTGTCTGGTTCATTGGAAAAAAAAAAAAACATTTCTTTTTAGAATTAGCAGTATTCTACATCCACATTATATTGGGTTCTAAAGGGTTAACTAGCTTTTATAACATGGAGCACTTTGTCCATCTAGAAATCCTGCTCTTCAAGAATACAGGACTATATAACCAAAATGGATCCTTACTAAGTGTACTTTTAATAACTCTTCCAAATAATTGTAATCCTCTCTCTCTCTGTCCTTATGTTTAGTCAAGCCAGGTTGAGTTAGCAGTGGAGGAGAGAGACAGGGAGGAACCTTTGATCACCAGGGAGTCTGTCAAGAGAGAGTGAGTACACTGGTCCATGGCACTTAGTTCTCAGCTTTGTAGGGGTTTTTGGAATGGAACAGTAGATATGCATATCTACAGGGACCGCAAGGATGGTGTACTAGTTGGTTGTGTCTGACCGATTGTGGTGGGCCGGTCTGAGTAAAAATGCCAGGACCTTGTTTTTGTCCCAGTCCAGCCCTGCATGTAAATACACACACATAAACACACATGTAAATACACACATAAACACACATGTAAATACAGACACATAAAGACACACACACAGACACATGAGACACACATCTACAGAGGAGGAGAATGTGATTTTGGTTTATGAGAGAAAATAATGAGTATTCTGTTAAAGAACAGAGTTGGTTTTGTATTTTATGTGACACGTTAGTGTGAACATTAAAGGTTTGAAGAAGTTAAAGATCCAACACTTGGATCCAAAATAAAAGTAGTGGTTGATGTTTTGCTAAACAATGTTGTGTATCTATTAGTACGAGAACTAATAGAGGTCCTTAATATCAGTGTGGTTCAAACACACGGTATAACGCCAATAAAAGAATGAAAATGATTACTTTGTAATTGGAAGAATTTAAATGTGTCTTAAAGTTGAATTGCGCAGAGTAAGTTTATAAAGATAATATAACTTTATAGTTGGGCCATAAGCTCACATTTAAAAGAAAACAAGGTTACCAGAATCTAAATAAAGAAAAGAAAAAATACTTGAAAAATACTTGGTTATAAATGTCAGTGACAGAGACAGACTGAACTGATGTGTTAAATAAAGTTTATGATGCTTAATTATGAAAACTGTTTGACCTTCTGACAGGTCTGTTGATACAAATGTAGTCCACATTTGAGTTTTATTGAATCTATGAAACATGATTTGGTAAACTAAATGATTGAATGAATAAGATTGAATATGGTTTTTGAGAAGAAAAACTTAAAGTTTAAGTAATTGGAAAATTGAAACGAAGATAGTTCAAATTAAATAATAATCATTATTTTTTTTTGGTACTTTATAATTAAGGTATAGTGTCATCTATACAATAAAGATTTAAACTGTAATGTAAATTGGTAATCTGGTTTTGGTGATTAAAAACATATCTATGTTAAAAAAGTTCAAACTGTTAAAACAATCTTAAAAGGTTTTATTTTAAAAATTAAAGTTAATGAGAAATAAGTAAATAAAAATATATTTCTTAAACTAACAAGGTGAATTGTTAAAGTTTAAGAGCATATGCCAATGGCTCGCTGTGATTTAAGAATTTTTTTGAGTACTGGGACGAACACAAGGTCCTTTTGAACAGAATTGAATTTGTTTGTTTTGGTTTTGTTTTTGACCAAACTTTGGGTCTTTGTAAACTAAAGAAAAAGAAAAAAAGAGGTTGAGATGTTACATTTTATTAGATGAACAGTAATGATAATTACTGATTACAATTTTGGTGAATTTGAATAAATAAAGAGTGTTAGCCGGGGCCTCGTCAGCGGCTGGAGGTCCGTAAGATACCACGCGCAATGAGACACTGGAAGCACGGAGTTGGCATAGACCACTGTTTTTCTTTTTATTTTCTTTCTTTTTCAATAAATATTTCAAAGTGCTAGGTGCATTGTACAAAAGTGCAGTGGAGGAAGGAGGAGCTCAGTCCTCTCCAGCAGTTCCCCCTAATGATAATTTGAGGCGCCTTAAATATGTTCCAACTAACTGAGTAAGACCCAACCCAACCCCACAGGTACATACATTAATTAACATAAGCTTTGCCTAAACCATGTTAATGTCCTCCAAACAAATAAATTGAAGCATAAACCATATTTACAACCCAAAACAATTCACAAACTCTAAAACCAAACACCTATACTTCTTTAAAACCCATAAACCATAAAACACTGTTTCGTTTCTCCCCTCTCCATTCCCCTGCCTTGGTCTGGCCCGGAACCTTTTTAATGTTGGCTGTTCCCCCGGGGACTCTTTTGGCCAGACACATTTCTGGAACGAACTGTCTGTTCGTTACAAAGAGAGACACGTTAATTTTGATTTTACACTTGATGTTTAAAGTTTCTGTTTAACATTGAGTGAGGTGAATTCTTTATGTGGCATCTGAATGCCAAATTAGTGGAAACATGAAAATAGTAATTGATAAAACGCCTTTATGTTACGTTTAAATTAATATGGGAAAAATACAAAAACAAACTGGTTTATTGTATTTAGCACCTGGTGGTGAAACTGAGTTTTACAGAGACAGTATAGAACAAATCTATACTGAACAAAACAATCCTGTAGAAATTTAATTTAAAAGTAAATAGAACAGAACTTTGTTGATTTTATGTTTAGTCTTTCCTTTTAAACGACAGTCACAAAGGTGATGGTGTTTTGGAGGAAAGCAGTGTGAACAGAGCAGAGGCTTTGTGGTGTGTTCAAGCAGCTGAGACATGCTGCTGTTACTGGTTTAACCCCAGAGGGGGGGAATATGATTTCGAAAGGAAATATGAAATAAATTGTGAATTTAAATAATATTTAAAAGTTTGTGAAAATAGATCATGAGAAACCAGTTCTGATCTATATAAATTATTTATGTTTGCATCAACTGAGTTAAAATTTATCTAATTGTGGAAGATACCAATTACAGTTACAGGTAAAGACCTACAACTAATGGTAACTAAAATTAAAACTGAACTAAACAAAGTTAAGTTTTAAATATAACATAAACAAAAGTGATGCTATTTGGAAAACATAAAGAAGATGAATAATTAGAAATGCTAATTAATGAAATAACAATTTAAGGTGGTAATTGGAAAAAAAAACATTCTGTTTTGATTTTATTATTATTATTTTTATCTTTTATTTTATTTAGTTTTATTTTGTGGTGTTTGAGCCATGGTTGTCCCACGTCTCAAAAAGGGGGGAGATGAAGGTTTAAACAAAACTGTGTTAAAGTGCTGAAGGGATGCTTGGTTAACCTAATGGTTAGCATGAGGCTGAAACAACAGTGTTTAATACAGTTAAAAGTTTAAATCAAATAATGAAATAAAGAAAGTTGACAGGACTTTTCTGGAGAAGCACTGGGCGGCAGTAGCTCAGTGGGTAGAGCGGCCGTCCTTCAACCGGAAGGTAGTAGGTTCGATTCCCGCTCGCCCCACAGTTCATACTGTCGTTGAGTCCTTGGGCAAGACACTTAACCCACCTTGCCTCCAGTGTCTGTAGCACTGTTGTATGAATGTGTGTGACTGTAGAGGTGTGTTTGGTGGTGGTCGGAGAAGGTTGAGCGCCGTTTGTATGGCAGCCCCCATCTCTGTCTGCCCCAGGTGTGAATGTGTGTGAATGGGGTGAGTGGTAAGCACATTGTAAAGCACTTTGTGATCTATATCTGTGAAAGGTGCTATATAAATAAAACTTACTTACTTACTTACTGTTTAGTCTGATTAAACCTTTTCAGATTAAAGTAGATTTCCAGCAGACCATATCTGTGGAAACAGGGTTTATCTGCTGTTTCATTTTTATGGTTTGATCATTTTAAGGGCTTTTATGGTTTCGTTTGACGAAAACCTAGGAGGCACCTTCTATGGGTCTATAATGTCAGATAACGTTCTGATTTGTTTGTTTTTTCTTTATTTGGATGGAAGCCAACTACAACAAGTATACCAGTTCAGAAAAGGAGTTTTGACAATTAATATAGCCACCACCAGTAAGAGCTAATATTAACAGAGTTCTTTGAACTTATATCATCTTGGTTTACACCTGTAAAGGGAAGTACACCTGTGAGCAGGGCTAGTGACGGGGGTCACATGACTTCCTGTGACATCACTCTGAACTTGACAAACGTAGAGATCAGGGACAGGTGCAGTGCAAAGCAGAAGTCTGGAGGTTTTGTGAAAGTAAGACCATTAGACCAGCGTTGCCTGCTGACCGGAAACATGCGTCCTTAAAGGATCCTCGTTTTATTTGTGTTCACATACAATGTGACGGAGAACATCGTGAGTGGAAACTCACACTTTAGGAGCCAAACAGCAGCTCCCTCAGGTTCATTTGAGAGCCCCATTTACATCGACGACAGAGGTGTCCTTCGAAGGTGGCCTTAATGAATATAAGGCTACAATTAAATTAGCATTAGGATTTGAATTTTTGAAAACAGGACTAGTTACAGCAGAACTAAAGCCTTTGAGAAAGGACTTCAAACTCTAACAGAGGAATTAGAGTATTCTGGTATAGAGAAATTCATTTTGACCTGGTTTTACAACACATTTGGAAAATTGACTGGGATTATAGAATCTGTATTGAGATACAGTACATGTACTTGTTGTTGAACTTCCATGTCTGATAACTTTTGTTTGTGTTAATTTCCATGTATCCGGAGCTTGTTGGTGAGATTGATGAATGTGGCCATTGCTGGGTCAGCATTCCTGGACATGCACCTGCCAAACGACTAAGGTCAAGGCTTTGACCTCAGATGAACACTTTGATATCTGAGGGACGTTATTGTTTGCATGTACACCAACGGGACAACAGCTCCAGGACGGATCATACTACAGACCTAAGGGCCGTATGGTTCATTGAATTTATTATGCTGAAGAGAATTGATTTTAATCATTATGAATGTGCATATGTCTCACTCCATGTGTTTTTCTTTTTGTTACAGGGACAGAAATGGACAGGCAGGGACAGGCCAGAGATCTTGAGTCCAATGGGTTGACCAGCTCAACCTCTGGCAAATTTTTCTACTTTATTTTGGAGTGACACTGTGTTTTGATTTATGATTTATGGACATTTATGATTTATGGACTTTAAAGAATTGGACTTTGGAGAATCAGTGCATGACTCTGTGGGTTCCCATTTTGATTTGAAACATATCCATTATAATCATTTGTTATGTTTGTTTTGACATGTGTTGTAAGTTAATCATTTGAAGTGATTACATACGTTTGATGCTTGATGTTTGTGTTTTGTCACTGCCTTTGGGGCAAGGGGTGGATAGAAGAGTTTTCCCAGCTTTAGGTCATTTTACCAATTGGTCAAAATGTTCTTCTGGCTAGGTCAACGCCCTGCTGGGTTTTCACTTCTGTCATAGTTTACAACTCACACTCAAGCTAGTAGGTTGTTTATGCTAATGGTTATCAGCATAAAGAGGGGGGAATGTTATAATTTTTATTATTATATTGTTTATATTGTTTATAGTTACTAGGTGCTCATAGTTCTCTACAGGTCATGTCAAATCATGTCATGTACTCCATGTTAGTCCAAGCATGGAGTAGACATAACTAGATAGACATGGGTTGCCAGAGGACTTCTGCACCTGGAGCTGAGGCCTTGGGGAGTGTGTACGAGAGATACACCAGCCCCCACTGCATTGATATAAAATCTCATGTTTTGTTTACTTCTTTAAGCAAAACTCACTCTGTACCTTTGATACGTGTCTTTGCTTCTTCTTGCAAGAATTAAACCTGGCATTTCGCTTTTTATAATATAATCTGTCTCTGTGTCTCTCTGGATAATATAAGGATAAAGAATTCTTATAACACTAAGTGACTAAAAAAAGATTATGTTTTAGCATAAGCTATGTATATATGTTTACATTTACAATAATTTTTTAAGCCCAGATTTATAAATATTAAAATAGTTTATACCTTAGATGTATTAGATGCAACTGAAAAGTGATAACAGCACTAGGTACTACAAGGTACGCTTGCACAATCTTACATTATCTACATAATTATAGCACGTTATTTTCAAAAGTCATTAGCGGTGGGCTTCAAAGCATTGACGGTAGCCTAGCGTAGCGTATTTTCTACAGTCATTGCGTAGTACACCCGGTGAATAATGCAGTTTTACCAAGTTGGCTCATTTACACGTTATATGTAAATGAGCCAACTTTACAATGGCACAGTGGCAGAGTGGCTAGCGCTCCTGCCTCACAGCAAGAAGGTCCTGGGTTCCATTCCCATCCAGGGCAGGGCCTTTCTGTGTGGAGTTTGCATGTTCTCCCTGTGTCTGAATAGGTTTCCTCCGGATACTCCGGTTTCCCCTACCACCAAAGACATGTACAATAGTCCCCCCCCCCCAAACACACATGGGGCCTGGACTCCCCTGCAAAAGAGATTTGTAATCTCAGTGGGACCGTCCTGGTTAAATAAAGGCTAAATTAAATAAAAAAACAAAAATAATGTCAAAGCCATAACATCCTTAATTTGATCACTTAAAAAACATCACAGCTAGCATGAATAAATCTATTGTTTTGCTGTTAAACTATGTTTAATAACCATGTACACAATGGAAATAGTGTTTGGATTTCAGCAAGAAATGACATGATATACACTTGTTGTTGCTGCTGCCGCGAGGGACGCAGTCGAATGCCTTCTCCAGATCCACAAAACACATGTGGACTGGTTGGGCAAACTCCCATAAACCCTCCAGCACCCAGGAGAGGGTATAGAGCTGGTCCAGTGTTCCACGACCGGGACGAAAACTGTATTGTTCCTCCTGATTCCGAGGTTCAACTATTGGCCAAATTGTGATCCCCCTGTAATTGGAGCGCACCCTCCAGTCCCCCTTCTTAAAAAGAGGAACCACCTCCCCGGTCTGTCCAGAAGTACTGGTTGGGGACAGTCCTGAGGACACCTCTGGAAGAAACCAGCTGCTGAAGGTGTGTTCCATTTGGTTCAAAACCCTTTTCTTTGTTAAAAATCTATAAAATTACTTTTATTGTTTAATGAAGTCACCGTTCTTCAGCACATTGGTTAGAATGGATCAATGGTCTGGTTTTAGCAGTTTTACATTTGTGAATATGGAACTTGGCAACAATGACAAGTCCAATTAAAGCCGCAAGCGGCGATAAAGGCCCTCGCCTCCCTTGACACCGCGGGGACACATGCACTCGGAGGATTGCATTTCGTACTTTAAAGCGTAAACTTCACGGTAATGTCAAATAACCGGGCCTGTGCTACTGCTGGGGCCTGCTACACCACCTTGTAATTTAGAGTTAAAGGTCTCCACAATCCCTGGTTTTCCTGGGAGCTGTCTGAACCTTTGAAAATAATAGATTGTGCTTGGGCTAAGGCGAGAAAAACAAAGTACTGGCTGGAGATTTGAGATGACTCAGGAATCGCTGCACCCCCTGTTTAAAAGGCAAAATGTAAATATTACTTGTCTAAAAGTACAAGGTTACAAGTTCCAAAGGATTCTGAGGAGTTTTCTAAGACTCTAGTCTTGGCTCTGGAGGGGCCTCCTCCAAAGGAAGGATCCTGGCAATTGGGAAATGGCATTTATTTCCCAAAGAAATGGCTGCCTCTTCACAGACTCATTACAACCACAGCCACAAATGTAACAAAAAACAAATTGATAACTTTTTTGGCACACGTGTCTAGATGAAACTCACCAAATTTGGAGCTGTTTAGATGAAAAGCCTTTAGCACAAGGGGTGAGATTTAGGTGGTCACGCATTCCACCCAACATAGTAGATTTCCTGTTGAAATTACGATATGGCTGTAATAAACGTTTGCCCTGAGGTGTCCTATGGATGTACCAAGTTTTGTATTTCTACATTGGAAAAATTTACTTTCATTTTCCATAGGCCCAATGTATTTTGACTTTTCTAGGGGTCGCCACTGAGTCATTTTTCGTATTTTTTTTTCGGGGACTTTAAATACATAATTTTTTGCCGAGCTTCAAGTCTGGGACCCATAAAAATGACTTTTAGTTGTTGGTTTACTGGGTCAAATTGAGGATCATTTTGCAGGAAAATTATACTAAAAAAAAAAAACCAAATTATAATAAAAAAAAATAAAACACGAGCAAAAACGTCAAGAAAAACACCTGTCTATTTTACATACATGTGTTTAGCTCATTTTGCCCAAGTTTGGTGTCTGTGGAATGAAGCAGCTATTGTCTGTGTTCTTTTAAAAAAGAGGTGTATTTTAAGTCGGTTCACATTTTCAATTCAAAATGGCCGCCTTCCCGTGTGTGATAGGGTGTGGTCCCCTTTGGCTTTTTTGTTCATAAACCCATGGTGGATGTGTGTACCAAGTTTCATTTGCCTACGACAAACTAAAATTTTCACTTCCCATTGACTTTTTTGACATATTTGGGACGTTGCTATGGCAACACATTTATAGATAGGGGGTGGTTGTCATTGGCTTTTATGCTCGTCATGACATAAGAGATGTGTGTACCAAATTTTATGTCTCTATGACAAACTAAATTCTTGGGTCCCATTATAAGTTTGTAGGGGGCGCTGGAGAGCCATTTCTAAAGATAACCCTTTTATTTACATATCTTTGTGTTCAGATCATGAATTTGCACAAACGCCTTTTTGGGTCCAACTCGATCCGAGAAGGCGTTTGAGAGTTAATAGACGTTTTATTTTCACAAAAATGGCCACCTCGTTACAGGCTTGCCACACCCATACCCGATAAGATATCAACAACAAAGTTACAACTTTGGTTGGCACACGTGTCTAGATGATACTCACCAAATTTGGGGCCATTTAGATTAAAATACAATGATTTGCATCTTTCTGCGCAAAGGGTGCGATTTTAGTGGCATGCGTTTCACCCACATGGCGGACTTCCTGTTTAGTTTAGGGGTGGCTGTCATTGACTTTCCTGCTTTGCGACATAAGAGATGGTGTACCAAGTTTCATTTTTCTACGTTGGAAAAAGTTACTTTCACTTTCCATAGGCCCAATGTATTTTGACTTTTCTAGGGGCCGCCACTGAGTCATTTTTCGTATTTTTTTTTTCGGGACTTCAAATACATAAATTTTGCCGGGCTTGAAGTCTGGGACCAATAAAAATGACTTTTAGTTGTTCGTTTACAGGGTCAAATTGAGGATCATTTTGCAGAAAAAATATGATAAAAATATATACCAAATTATAATAAAAAAATATAACTCGAGCAAGTTTAGAAAAACGCTTGTCTATTTTACATACATGTGTTTAGCTCATTTTGCCCAAGTTTGGTGTCTGTGGAATGAAGCAGCTATTGTCTGTGTACTTTTAAAAGAGGTGTATTTTAAGTCGGTTCACATTTTCAATTCAAAATGGCCGCCTTCCGTGTGTGATAGGTGTGGTCTCCATTGGCTTTTGTTCATAAGCCCATGCTGGATGTGTGTACCAAGTTTCATTTGCCTACGACAAACTAAAATTTTCACTTCCCATTGACTTTTTCCAAATATTTGGGACGTTGCTATGGCAACACATTTATAGATAGGGGTGGTTGTCATTGGCTTTTATGCTCGTCATGACATAAGAGATGTGTGTACCAAATTTCATGTCTCTATGACAAACTAAATTCTTGGGTCCCATTATAAGTTTGTAGGGGCGCTGGAGAGCCATTTCTAAAGATAACCCTTTTATTTACATATTTTTGTGTTCAGGTCATGAATGTGCACAAACGCCTTTATGGGTCCAACTCGATCCGAGAAGGCGTTTGAGAGTTAAGAGACGTTTTATTTTCACAAAAATGGCCACCTCGTTACAGGCTTGCCACACCCATACCCGATAAGATATCAACAACAAAGTCACAACTTTGGTTGGCACACGTGTCTAGATGATACTCACCAAATTTGGGGCCATTTAGATTAAAACACAATGATTTGCATCTTTCTGCGCAAAGTGCGATTTTAGTGGCAGCATGGTTTAATTCCTGTTAAGTTTAGGGTGTGGCTGTCTTAGACTTTTCTGTTTGCCCTGAGGTGTCCTATGGATGTACCAAGTTTCATTTTTCTACGTTGGAAAAAAGATTACTTTCACTTTCCATAGGCCCAATGTATTTTGATTTTGTAGGGTCGCCACTGAGTCATTTTTCGTATTTTTTTGGGACTTCAAATACATAAATTTTTCGCTTGAAGGCTGGGACCAATAGAAATGACTTTTCGCTCATGTTCACTGGGTCAAATTTAGGATCATAGGTGGAAAAGAAAAAAAAAAAAAAAAAAAAAATCCGAAAGCAAAAACAATAGGCCCTCCCAACTCGAGCAAAAAAGTCTAGAAAAACACTGTCTATTTTACATACATGTGTTTAGCTCATTTTGCCCAAGTTTGGTGTCTGTGGAATGAAGCAGCTATTGTCTGTGTTCTTTTAAAAGAGGTGTATTTTAAGTCAGTTCACATTTTCAATTCAAAATGGCCGACTTCCCGTGTGTGATAGGGTGTGGTCCCCATTGGCTTTTTTGTTCATAAGCCCATGGTGGATGTGTGTACCAAGTTTCATTTGCCTACGACAAACTAAAATTTTCACTTCCCATTGACTTTTTCGACAAATATTTGGGGACGTTGCTATGGCAACACATTTATAGATAGGGGGTGGTTGTCATTGGCTTTTATGCTCGTCATGACATAAGAGATGTGTGTACCAAATTTTATGTCTCTATGACAAACTAAATTCTTGGGTCCCATTATAAGTTTGTAGGGGGCGCTGGAGAGCCATTTCCAAAGATAACCCTTTTATTTACAATATCTTTGTGTTCAGGTCATGAATGTGCACAAACGCCTTTTTGGGTCCAACTCGATCCGAGAAGGCGTTTGAGAGTTAGAGACATTTTATTTTCACAAAAATGGCCACCTCGTTACAGGCTTGCCACACCCATACCCGATAAGATATCAACAACAAAGTCACAACTTTGGTTGGCACATGTGTCTAGATGATACTCACCAAATTTGGGGCCATTTAGATCAAAACACAATGATTTGCATCTTTCTGCGCAAGGGGTGCGAATTTAGTGGCCGCGCCTTTCACCCCACATGGCGGACTTCCTGTTAAGTTTAGGGTGTGACTGTCATTGACTTTTCTGTTTGCCCTGAGGTGTCCTATGGATATACCAAGTTTCATTTTTCTACGTTGGAAAAAAGTTACTTTCACTTTCCATAGGCCCAATGTATTTTGATTTTGTAGGGGTCGCCACTGAGTCATTTTTCGTATTTTTTTTTTCGGGGACTTCAAATACATAAATTTTTTGCCGGGCTTGAAGGCTGGGACCAATAAAAATGACTTTTCGTTCATGTTCACTGGGTCAAATTTAGGATCATAGGTGGAAAAGAAAAAAAAAAAAAAAAAATCCGAGCTAAAACAATAGGCCCTCCCGGTCATCACCGGCTCGGGCCTAATTATAGAAACGTTTCCAAAATAAGTATGAAGCAGTACAAAAAAAAGAAAAGCAAAGAAAAGTTGTTCTTCTGTTTTAACATTCATACTACAAAAGGTGCTTTGATTATCCTTACTATTAAATTTTAAGTGCATTAATTCCTTGCAGGGATAAATATTGTTTATCTTATCATTATCTTCATTCATTAAGTGAACAGCTTTCTTTTTGGGTGGAATAGGAAATTTAACATAGATGCAGGGCCGGTGCAAAGTGGATTGGGTGGCAGCCGAAGGCGGAGGCCTCGACAACCCAATCCCCGGGCACGGAATCTGGCGCTAGGGACATGGAATGTCACCTCGCTGGCGGGGAAGGAGCCTGAGCTTGTGCGGGAGGTGGAGAGATAACGACTAGAGATAGTCGGGCTCACCTCCACGGACAGCTTGGGCTCTGGAACCCAAATCCTCGAGAGAGGCTGGACTCTCCACTACTCTGGAGTTGCCTGCGGTGAGAGGCGGCGGGCTGGTGTGGGAGACGAGAGGGTCGCTTTCCTGCGCCTTCGGGTCGGGGATAGGTCTCTCACTGTTGTTTGTGCTTACTGGCCAAATGGCAGTGCTGAGTACCCGGCCTTCTTGGAGTCTCTGGGAGGGGTGCTGGAAAGTGCTCCGACCGGGGACTCCGTCGTTCTACTGGGGGACTTTAACGCTCACGTGGGCAGCGACAGTGACACCTGGAGGGGCGTGATTGGGAGGAACGGCGCCCCGGATCTGAACCCGAGTGGTGTTCTGTTATTGGACTTCTGTGCTTGTCACAGTTTGTCCATAACGAACACCATGTTCAAGCATAAGGGTGTCCACCAGTGCACGTGGCACCAGGACACCCTAGGTCGGAGATCGATGATCGACTTTGTAGTTGTTTCATCTGACCTCCGGCCGTATGTCTTGGACACTCGGGTGAAGAGAGGGGCGGAGCTGTCAACTGATCACCACCTGGTGGTGAGTTGGATCCGATGGCGGGGGAGAAATCTGGACAGACTCGGCAGGCCCAAACGTACTGTGAGGGTCTGTTGGGAACGTTTGTCAGAGCCCCCTGTCAGAAAGATCTTTAACTCCCACCTCTTGCAGATCTTCGACCAGATCCCGAGGGAGGTTGGAGATATTGAGTCCGAGTGGACCATGTTCACCACCTCCATTGTCGATGCGGCCACTCGAAGCTGTGGCCGTAAAGTCTCCGGTGCCTGTCGTGGCGGCAACCCCCGAACCCGGTGGTGGACACCGGAAGTAAGGGATGCCGTCAAGCTGAAGAAGGAGACCTACCGAGCCTGGTTGGCCCGTGCGACTCCTGAGGCAGCTCATAGGTACCGGCAGGCCAAGCGGACTGGAGCCCGGGTGGTCGTGGAGGCTAAAACTCGGGTCTGGGAGGAGTTCGGTGAGACTATGGAGAAAGACTATAGGTCGGCCTCGAAGAAATTCTGGCAAACCGTCCGGCGCCTCAGGAGGGGGAAGCAGTGCCCTGCCAACACTGTTTACAGTGGAGGTGGGAACCTGCTGACTTCAACTGGGGATATTGTTGGACGGTGGAAGGCATACTGAGGATCTCCTCAACCCCTGTTATCCTGTCCTGTTGGCTCCATCAAGTCAGGACCTTCAGTATGCACTGGGACGGTTTACAGCGTAGTGTGAAGCAACTGGGATGAGGATCAGCACCTCCAAGTCTAAAGCCATGGTTCTCAGTCGGAAAAAGAGTGGCTTGTCCCCTTCAGGTTGGTGGAGAGATCCTGCCTCAAGTGGAGGAGTTCAAGTATCTTGGGGTCTTGTTCACGAGTGAGGGAAGGAGGGAACGTGAGATTGACAGACGGATCGGTGCAGCTTCTGCAGTGATGCGGTCGATGTACCGGTCTGTCGTGGTGAAAAAGGAGCTGAGCTGTAAGGCAAAGCTCTCGATTTACCGGTCAATCTACGTTACGACTCTCACCTATGGTCATGAGCTTTGGGTCATGACCGATAGAACAAGATCCCGGATACAAGCGGCCGAAATGAGCTTTCTCCGCAGGGTGGCGGGGCGCTCCCTTAGAGATAAGGTGAGGAGCTCGGTCACTCGGGAGGAGCTCAAAGTAGAGCCGCTGCTCCTCCACATCGGGAGGAGCCAGCTGAGGTGGCTCGGGCATCTGTTTCGGATGCCTCCTGGACGCCTCCCTAGGGAGGTGTTTCGGGTATGTCCCACCAGGAGGAGACCTCGGGGAAGACCTAGGACACGCTGGAGGGACTATGTCTCTCGGCTGGCCTGGGAACACCTCGGTATCCCCCCGGAAGAGCTGGAGGAAGTGTCTGGGGAGAGGGAAGTCTGGGCGTCTCTGCTTAGACTGCTGCCCCCGCGACCCGGCCCCGGATAAGCGGTAGAAGATGGATGGATGGATGGAACATAGATGCATCTAATACTTTTTATTATCTCTGGCAGAAAAACCTTCCAATAGGCTTTTTCTCCACAGAGTGGAGGGAAAGCATTCTTTGGACAGCACCATTTCAAGGAACCTGTATGGACCCAGATGAGTGCAAGTGAAAGTTTGGCACTGAAACATTTGCATTCAAAATGTTTTTATAACAGCCAAAACAAATTTTTTTATTATTTTGGTTGAATTTTTTTTCCAATGTTAATTGCAATGACAATATGATAATTTTCAATCAGTCTGTTTTTCAATATAAAACATTATTTTTTTCAATTCCAATCCTCTTTTTGGACGATGTTTGTCATTCTCTTAACATGCCTCCTCGATGCCTTGACCCTATGCTCACCCCGGAAGGTCTCTGTGCGCCATCATAACCACTGCCCCAAAGCTTTTAACGCTGCTCTGAGCAAGGCCGGATTAACCATTAGGGCAACTGGTCACTTGCCCAGGGGCACAGGAGATCTTATTGGCCCTGGCAACCATCAAATAGGCTATTATGTTAGAAAAAGTCACGTTATAAACACATTAATCACTTTCCTAATTGTTTGCACTTTTGCAACCCATTCAAAATATTATGTTAAATTCCGTCAAAAACAGCGTCTGTAGCTTCCTGCGCAGCGAGCGAGGGCGAGGTGTCACGTGATTTGACATTCTGAAATTTGAAATCCGTGGGAAGATGGAGAAGCAGTTAACCGGGAGCGCTAAAAGAAAATTAAAAAGAGAAAAGGAATTGAAATTAGTCGACAATTTGAAACATATTCCAAAAATAGCCATATTTTTTACTTCAAATCAGTGCTCTCTGAGTAAAGGCGTCGTCGATGATAACACTGAGATCCCTCCGTCACCTTTGGCCATGGAGACAGCTAACGTTAATCTAAGTGTTAGGCTACTACAAGTGTGGGAGCTAACAGTGAGACATGGAACAACAACAGCCAAGAGCAGGAGGACAACGAGCATGAACAGCCTCTTCATCATCACGACGAACAAGCAAGTCCAACTGAAGAAGCCAAGACAGCCCGAGCACCGGCCGCACCTTCACGCTCCCGTCAGACCCGGCACTATGGAGAGCCCTGACAGAGACTCTGAGGGAGGGAGCGACACACAGAGGGCCCGCTGCCTTCCATAATCAGGCTGCCAGGTCCCCAGCATCAGTGAGAGAGTCTGGGCTTGGGTGTCGAACCCGCACCCTCACAAATGCATATTTAAAGTCTAGAAGGAAGGCCACTGAGTAATCCACTGTAAGAAATTAAAGAAAAAAATGAATCTTTGATAGCATTAAATGTTTTGAGTTTACACAATGTTTATGTTAATATGGGTTGATTAGTTGTGGTATGAATGTAGGCCTATATTAAAGTTAAAAAGGCCAATGTGTTAGGCTCACCTGTTAAAACAGTATAAAATGTAACATTATCTTTATTATGAAATGTATGAGTACAAAGTCAAGAAGGTCAGTTAACTTAATTAGGCTCACCAGTTAAAAGAAGAGAAAAGATAAGAATTAATGTTTTTAATGTCTTAAATTAACAAGTTTGGGTGTTTATGAGTTCAGTCTTTAAAAGAGGCCAGTTGTAAGGCTCATTTGTTAAAATAAAATTATAAGAATTTACAGTAGTGCATCAACATCAAATGTTGATATAGTTGATTGTGAAACATGAGTTTGACTTTAAACTACATGTAACAGTGTAATGGTTTACTTTTACGCAATACACACTAATTGCCTGCTTCACAATTTCACATTGTAGCATTTTACATTTACATTTAGTCATTTAGCAGACGCTTTTATCCAAAGCGACTTGCATTCACCAGTGTTACATTTACAGATGACGCTTTCATTTAAAGCGACTTACATTAAGGTTCCATTCACCAGTGTTACAGTCACTGGAGGCAAGGTGGGTTAAGTGTCTTGCCCAAGGACACAACGACAGTATGAACTGTGGGGAGAGCGGGATTCGAACCGCCTACCTTCTGGTTGAAGGACAACCGCTCTACCCACTGAGCTACTGCCGCCCCTAGAATTTTAGAAATAATCTTTGTTCTAATTCTAATTGTAAAAAGTTATGGTAAACATTTGTGCATCTGTTCTGTTTCTTGAATGCACTTTAAGCTGAGGCTATTACATACATCAGCACTAGGCCATGCAGAAGCCTAATTGTTAGTTTAGAAGTATAGGCTATATGCTCTTGGTGATAGCGACTTTGCTATTGTTGCTTTTGGGCAGGGGGGGCCCTTGAGTCTTGTTGCCCAGGGCACAGGAAATCGTTAATCCGGCCCTGGCTCTGAGGAGGGTTCTGAGAGGAAACAAGAGACCAGACAAGCTTCCTACACGAAAGTCCAAGTCACAGCGAAGAAAACCCACGCTGTTGGATTAAACGCACAAGTGTTTGGTTTATAAAGAACTTCAGCAGTCTACAGAAATGTCTTAAAGAATGTCATATATAAACTTATGTTTATTTAAAATACCCTAACCCTGTACTACCTAAGGAGGCTGAGGTCATTTAAAGGCATTACAGATGATGTTTTTGACAACTGTTAGTTTTTTTTAAATGAGCGCATATGTAAGAACAGCCCCCCTCCTTTACAGCTAATTTTGAGTGAATGCCTCCCAAATCTCATGCATGACACATTGGAACACGAAAGTTTGTTTACTACTGTGTCGCGTTAGTGGATTCATGTTGGACTCACCGTTTAGAATCGTTTCTAAGTAGCATAACTTAGCATACTTAAAAATGGGAGTTTGGGTAAGATACAATAGTGGGAGTCTAACTCACTTGGCAGTACAGTCTGCTGCTTTACCGTGTCAGAATAAAAGTTTGTATCTTTCCCAAACTTCTAAAAATCTAATATTTTCACCAAAAAAAAAAAAACAAAAAAAAAAAAAGAACAAAAGTTACCTGTCCAGCATAAACCTGGCGATGGACGCATCAGTAGGATGCCCTTTCTGTGTCTTCAGAGCAGGCAACACCAACCACCCCCTGCACAACATCTTCCCTGAGCCCCTTCAGTGACAGGCTGCTGTCCCTGTCCTGCTCCATCAGCTGAGGAAGTCGTTTGTCCCTCTAATGCATCATAACATGCTTTTGGTGCCTTTTAACGCCAAGTGTACATACAGACAGACAACACAACTCAAATTCTTTACTTTATTGGTTAGGGGGAATGTTTGTGCAAGACATTTAATTCCTGAAGGTTAGGCAAAAGTGGAATATTACAATTCAAAAAGGAGAAAGACAGCCCCCTCCCCCACCTAACAAGACATTTGAGTAAAAGGATTCAACTAAAGAAACATGTTGCAGACTGACATCAGACACAGACAATTGTTGGCTTTCCCCTAAACGCGGGCTTCAAAAATTATTAGGAGAGTTTATTTCTGTGAAAGACCTGGACTGGTCTGTATCTCACTGTAGATGTTTGACGTTCTGTTCCCATCTGTACACTCACCTCAGACTCTTAGTTTTGACGTAGGCAACAGTTCTAGATCATCACATAAATCTATAATAAATAAATACAAGTGTGTTCTGTTTTTGACCAGCGGGTAGAGAGACGGAGGGGGGGCTTGGTCACTTTGGTCAGTGAGTCAGCAGCAACAGTTCACACGCACCAACAGTCGTGGCACACTACAGGACTCCAGTCAATGACACAGTATCAGTAGTTCTACTAAGTAGCTTGTTCCCCCAACAGATGAGCACCAGTGCACATTACCCAGCTTCACATCACACACTTCTCCAGAGTAAATCCAGTGGAGGCACTTCATGTGAAAAGGTAGAACCTGACTAAATTGGGCTGTAACAGGCCACAGACTCAACAGGGCAGCTCATTCCCACTCTTTAAATCAAACTTTTTTCCAATCGAATATTTTGCACAGATGTGTTTATCAGCTGTGTATGAACACCACCACTGCATGACACAACTTTAAATTATTAACTAAGTCTGACCTTAATTTAAATGATTTGACTTCTTGGTTACTAACATACCAAAATAATACAATTCTAACTTGCTGCATGCTCCACAGTTTCCAGCACCGACAGCACACTAGAACAGGACAGGTAAACAAATACCAATAAGACAATTGTTTCCACTGGGATGGTACGGTGCGGGTTGGTTCTGGTGAGTTTCCACCTAAAGGGGCCCGAAGAGTCTTTGGGAGGAGCCTAGGTAAACAATGCAGTTAGTAATGGACAATAGATAATCCTCACTCAGGAGAAAACAAGAAGCCAAAGTGAAAAAAAGAAATCATTTTCAAATAAATAACGCCTTGTTCTTGTACTAAACATAATTTCCAACAAATAACATGATAAATGTTGAATGTTTTTAAACAAAGAGAAACAACCCGAGAAAACTAGGGTTTATTCTCAACTGCTCTTTCCAGTTGTACGGCTCTAACTTCACAAATTTAAACTTTTTATTTATTGTTTACACTGCATTAAACACAAACAGAACCTGTGCCTCAGATACTGAGAACCTAAATTATAGGAAACTGATGCAGCTTTATAAATTTTATGTTCAGAGAGAGTGTTTCCCGCAGCCTCTCGCTTCTCTTACTTAAATATTAAACACATCCAAGTTAAAAGACAGGACTTTTGTGGAACTGCATGACATCGTTTCTGTAGCAGACGTTAGTCTTCAGGAGTTATCGTCCCGTACTGACCCGACCTGTACCATATCCCATGGTGGAAACGATCAGTGAAGAAACTTGGTTGATGCTACTGGGTTACTTGTTTGCTAATCATTTTGGTTTCTTATGACATTTATCTAAACCAGTTAACTGGACCAATCAAGCAGTGTGAGTGTAGCTCAATGAAACTGTGCATGTAAATGTAGCGCGTGATCACAAAGAAAATGTTCTTAAACAGAATTAACATCTGCAGGAGCACATTTTGTTCTTCAAAAACAGATGTTCTGATCAGATATTGTTAGTATTAAATATATAAATGCACAATGAGTCATCAGAGTTTATCTGCACTGCTCTAGAAAACACCAGGATTAAAAAGTTTATATATTTTCCATTCCTTTTTGTGTTTTATGCCTGTAGCACTAGCAGGTTTCACAGCGCCCCTACTGGCCAGGCACACATGCCGAGTGTATATGTGTGACCATATTGATTACACTACGGGCCAGCACTTGCATTTTGTAAACGTCCCCTAGGATTATATTCAATAGCAGCTTCAAGGGACAGGCACATCAAAAATTACCACCAGGAACAAAAAAAAAAAAAAAACTACAATGTCATCAAGTATAAAGACCAGCAATTGAAATAAGCAAGTTTGCATTGTTTTTCTTCAAAGGTTTTCATTGTGCCAAATATCTTCAACCTACAGTTGTGGTCACAAGTTTACACAGAATTTGTGATTTTGGGCTATTTTTCAGCAAATATGAATGTTTTTTTTTCTTTCACTCAGTGGTTGGGTGAAGCCATTTATTGTGAAATCACAGTGTTTACTATTTTTAAATTCTAATGACAACAGAAACTATACAAATAACCTGACAGAGCCTTGCATCTTTCATCCAGAGCTGCACTGATGTTTTCTGTCTGAGTCATGGAGAAAACAAAAGAAATGTCCAAGGATCTGCGGGAAAAGGTAACTGACCTGTATAAAACAGAAAAGGGTGCCAATCAGCAGTGTTCAAACTCTAATTAAGAAGTGGAATTCTGTTGAACACAAACCAAGGTCAGGTAGACCAACAAAAGTTTTAGGAAAATTATTTGGGATGCAAAGAAAAACCCACAAAGAACTCCAGCTGAAATACAGGACTCTCCAAAAAACGTTGTGTGGCTGTTTCAAGGTGCACAATAACAAAGCAAATAAATAGGCTGCATGGTTGAGTCCCCAGAAGAAAGCCATTACTACTCAAATGCCACAAAAGCATTTGGCCAGTTACCACAGAGACAAAGTCTAAAACTTTTGGAACAAAGTTATTTGGAGTGATGAGACAAAAATTTAACTTTTTGACCACAACCATAAAGGTTACATTTGGAGGAGTCAACAAGGCCTATAATGAAAGGTACACCGTCCTACTGTGAAACATGGATGTTTTGGGGATGCACAGGAAGGCACAGAAAAAATGATGGCAAGATGAATGCAGCATGTTTTCCGAAAATACTGGAGGAACATTTGCACTCATCAGCCCAGAAGCTGCACATGGGACGTACTTGGACGTTCCAACATGACAACGATCCAAAGCACAAGGACAAGTCGACCTACCATTGGCTACAGCAGCAGAAAGTGAAGGTTCTGGACAGGCCTCAGTATCATTGATCCACTCTGAGGAGATCAAACGTGCAGTTCATACAAGACAGACCAAGAATGTATAGGAGCTTTATGTCAAGAAGAATGGGCAGCTTTATCATCGGAGAAAATAAAAGAGCCTCATCTACAACTACCACAAACTTCAAGCTGTCATTGATGTTAAAAGGCAAATTAACAATAAAAGGGTGAAAGAAATGTTTTTCTGTTGTCATTCATATTCTCTGAAAAATAGCCAAAAATGACAAATTCTGCCAGGGTATGAGCACAACTGTAAGTTTAAATAAGTATTTTGTGAAAAACTTCAAATAAAGTGTGGCTGCAAACAGCAGACCATCTGCAAGGTCTGCATTAACACAAGTCCTATGGCATCTACTGTGAAAACACCTATGACTTCCGGATGCAGTGGTCCAAACAATAAATAAATAAATCTACTAAAATAGCTCAAATACATTAAATACCAGCAATAGCCCTGGTCTAAACACATATGCATTCAGCTTAACACTACTCAAACGATAATCTCTTCTTAATAGACAAGTAACATTTAAGACAGTGGCGTGGGTATTTATATACCAGGAGTGTCCAGATACCAATACCAGTACTCGTAACTTTCTTTCAGAGCTTCTTGTATTTATACTTCTACAAATCTACAAGAGAAAAAGGCAATTGTACTCTCAAAAAGAGAATTAACAGGTTATAGGGAAAATGAAGCATGGCACTTTACTTTGGTTATGGTTCACTGTATGAACGGTGTGATGATATGGTTCAAGTACTCAGTGTGAGATAGATGGATAAGATAGATTCAGTTGTAAGTACTCATACTGGAAAAGTGGTATCAGAACATCCCTAGTCAAATTACCCAAGCATTGATAAACATAAGTCACTGTAGTTATTATGGCATTTTTGCCATGTCAGCTAATGATGATGGGCCATTTCTACCAAAGATCAATCCTGTTATAATTCCCAAATTATCTGATACTCAGCATGATTTTAAGCAATTACATTGGGACTTCTGGTAGAAACAAGCTTTACAGGAACTATGATTTAAGGCTTTTTCAGAAGGCTTGAGGAAAAGAGCCGTATATGCTTAGATTCAACTCCTCCCCAAAAATGAAGTGGGTACATTGCTTTGTGGCCCACCAGCAAAACAAACCTGCAGTAAGTGTTCTTATTTTACATCAGCAGAAATATACAGGATAAGGCCAGTGAGTCGTGGTCAAGCAGTGAACCATAAGCCCCGACAACACAGTCCACACCACAGCCGTTTGCATTACAGTATGCAAGGACACATGACTACAGGAGCTTTACATCACCACATTGCATTCATTGTACAGTTTGCAAGTGATCAATTGGCTTTTCACATATAACATTAAGAGTTTTGAACCAAACATGGGTAAAGCATCTGAGGTATTTATAGCAACTTTCTTCAAAGTATGCCCATCTACAGAAAAAAACGTAACAAAATTGGATTAAAACAACTACTTCACAGCGGCTATTAAAACATGGCACAAACCGAATGGTGAAATTGTTTAAGCTGGTGCTGGCTTTTTAGCATTTCAACAAATTCACCTCAACAGTAACACTGGACCCTGTAGTGTTCCTGGCTCTTCATGGTGTTTTGGACAAAAAGAAGTGTATACCTCAACTATTAAAGCAAATCCCTGCAATAATCGTAACAGTTGCAAACAAATGTGTTTTTTTCTGTTCTAATGGATCACAAAGATTTGAGGAGGATTAACAGAGAATAGTAGCATTGTTATGCAACAACATCCTTAATCATTGCCCTTGAGCAGTTTAAAGGTTAAAGGCCACAAATACATATGCTGTGCAAATATTCTGATATCTGGGATTGTATCAGAATCCAAACAAAGAATTTTAGGTTTTGATGATCAGGGACCAGAATGGTTTGACAAATTGACTTCTCTGCAGTCAGTGTTGTTAAATAAATAGGACTAGTCATTTAGGCCATGGACACAGACAGAACTATAGATCTTCTTGACACCAACATGAAAGAACATTCTGATATTTAGATTTGTAGTTTGAGTGGACGTTTTCATATTTAATTCTTTTCCTGGGGGAGGGGTTAAGAACAAAGTCACAATGCATACTTGTCCCAAGTAAAGACTGAGCAGTAAGCACAAGAATGAGAACAACAAGAGCCGTTTTACAGCAGAAACTCCAGCTCTCCTTTCAATCAGGGAAATTTACATTTTATTGTGGGGTATTTCCCACCATTTTCTGAAGGATTGTAAAGCCATAGAAATGTTAGTTTTGATTGTTGCCCCTATGTGTAAAGAGCTTACCGGGCGTCTTAAGGGCTCATCTTTCTTCTGTCTTGAGACATGTTAATAGTGGGACAAATTACAATTTTTAGGAAAAGGAATTGTAATAAATTATAACTTCAATTTATCACTTAACAGATCATCAAAACATAAACATGTTTGGTTCAGATGCAAAAAGTATTGCTTTGATATGGTCTGCTTAATTTATGTTTACACTACGTGCACAATAATTGATCACTTGCAATAAAACATAACCAGAGAAAATAAAAGTAGCGTTTATAAAACCTAATGAAGCGCTAAGTCCAGCTGATCATACTTCATCTGAAGCCTGGGTGATGGGCATGCACGCCCCCACTCGCGCTTGGCTCCTGGCCGGGGTCCAGAGCTGACCTGTGCATCTTCTCCATCACATCCATGCTCTGGTCCCGAAAGCCCGGCATCTGGAAGTCCCCTGCCAGGAAATCCACATTGGGTAGCAGCCTGGGCTGGCCACTCATATCTTCTTTTCCCAGTCTGTACTTAGCCCCGGGAATTCTATCCGAAGAAATGGCAACCCGGGGCCCTTGGAAGGCTGCCAGATCTTGAGGACAGGGTGTGGTGTTGCTCGCTGTGGCACTACCCCAGGGTCGCTGCAGGTAGTGACTGTTCATGTAAGGCATAGAGGTCCCAGGACAATTATGTGGAGACAAAGCCCGGGGTTTCTGTGGGTGTTTGAGGGGAAAGGACTGTGTAGAACCAGGGACTTTGTGGGGATAGCTGAGGCTCTGAGGAGGAGCAAACCCACATTCAGTGGGAGGCTCCATCCTGGGGTTCTTGCAGGGATGGGCGCCTTCTGGGGGTTGCTGCATGTGGACCAGCTGGTGCTGGGCCCAGGAGCGGTGCAAGTGGTGCTGGATCTTCTCCGATTCACTGTGAAAGCTCTGCATCCCGTTAGGAGCGCTCATGTTGGGGGTGTAAGCAGGGGTCTTGTCCAGAACCCCTACCACAAGGCAGCTGGACGCAGGGCCTAGGGTTGGGGTGTGGGCCACTCTAGAGCTGGCGTTGATTAGCAGGTTGCGGCTGATGGGACTGGGGTTGGCGATCTGGCCCTCGCAGACAGAGGTGGCCCCCATCCCGGCGCGCGCCTGGCACAGTTGGTTGATTTGGTGCACGATGCTGCTCAGGTCTTCAGGCCGGTTCTGGTGCAGACTCGCTGCCATGGACAGTGGGATGGTGGAGGTAGATACTGTTACATTTGGAGGGGCATCGGTGTCAGGCAGCTTCCGTGGTCCGTATTGGGATGAAGGGGGTTGTTGAAGGCTGTGGGCCATTACGGTGGGTCCTCCAGGGGGGCCTGCAAGTGAGCCCGTGGATGGCCCCACAGTCATGGTCTGAGGGAGGGGACGGGATTGCTGCAAGTTGAGCGGAGCTTCAGACATGTGGCGGAGCTCCCGAGCCTGGCCTGTGGGCAGTAAAGCTCGTGGAGCAGGCCCTTGGTCCTTGTGTGGAGTGTGGAGGTGGGGCAGATGTTGTACTGGGACGGACAGCGCACACTGCTGGGGCAGGGGCACACTATGCTGCGTCTGAAGTCCTGGGGGGTACGAGGGCCTCTGCTGGGGGGTCTGAACCTGGGATAGGCTTTGCTGCCGCTGCAGTGTCACAGGGTGGGACATCCCTTGCTGCTGCAGAGGGTGAGGCACAGTCTGGGGCTGCTGTAAACCCATAGGGTGAGGCATAGGGGGCTGCTGTAGCCCCTGTGGGGGCCCAAGGCTCTGCTTCTGAGGGGCCTGTTCTGCCGCCTGAGGAGGGCCCTGCATTTGAGTGCCAGGCTGAGGAAGGTTTAAAGTGCTTTGAGAGGCATAGGGTCCACTGTGGAGGTTCATCCCTGCTTTGTGGAGCACACGGCTGCGGGTCCCGTAGGGCTCTTTAACAACACCTTTGACAGGTATGTGGAGGATGGCCAGCAGGCCTGTGCTGGCGCTCACCTGAGAGGGGTAGGTACTGTGGCGCTGAGCAGACAACGATGTATCAAGCCCGTTCACTGTGCGACGGATGTGCTTCCTTTGAGGTACTTTGACACTGTTGGGGAAGATCTGGATGGTCAGAGGGTGGTTGGCAACTTTCTTAGCATACGCATCCAACTCTGCAGGGGTTGGGTAGCCCGTAGATCTCATCTTCTGTGTAGTTTCCCCTGAAATGCACACACATTTCTTTTACATGTTCAGCTATTTAAATTAGTTGGATATATCTAAAAAAAGAATTTATAAAACACAACAGAAGTTACATGTAAGTTACTAATAAAAACATATCTTTTACTGTTCAACGCCTCAGCCTCCAAAGTCACTACACAGGAGACTTATTTGCCCTGCAGCTAGGGCTGGTCAAAAAGAAATATATATTTTTGAAAAACTTTTAATTTAAAAGTTCAGGTCAATTTCATTTTTTCTCTAAATCTACTACATATTCTTTTGTTTGGGCCCTTTGGGCCCCCCAGTTCTGCGTGAGCTCAGCCCTCCGCCGCACGTAGGTACACCAACAACATGGCAGCGTCAACGAGCAAAGAAGAACTGCTCACTCCCATGTAAAGAATTAAGTCTTCATTAAGCCTATGCACCGCAAACGACGCCTTGCTGCAAAGTATACCTTAAAAGCACTGTTGTTTGGATTCTATGCTAAAAACATTAAAGCATGTAAAAAAAATTATTAATCCAAAAAATTTGGCAAATTTAACATTTATAAATGTAAATTCTCATCTGCATCCCTTTACTCTTTCGACTCTGGCCCAACAAATTGGAATTGCAACGGACATTAAGTTAGCAAGGCAACAATCTACGAAGAAGTGAACAAACGAACATGGCGTGCATAAACAGCTTCTTTTAAAAGAAACACTCTTTTTTAAGAGGGACATTGCAGTCTTAAACATCTACAAAATTAATATTGCAGCTGATGTGATGCATATAAGTTTATAGCAAATTCTAATTCTCAACTCTTGTCCCTGGTTGGGCTTTTGTTCTACATTACACTATTATTACAACTTACACTTTGTGCAGAATTAGGCAAGTTGTATTTTTGAGGTTTAATTTTGGTATTGTACTACAGAGCTCTTGGTCAATCCAAAATGTTAACAAACCCTCAAACCTGAACATTTAAGTAGTAGAAGTGAAGTTTTGTCTTTCTTAAGAGAATATCTACATGTACACCATTATTAGGCAACTATTAGTGTAGAATTAATATTCAACTAAATGAAAAACTTTAGATTTTCCCATCTGACTTGTTTATTTTCACCTGTTAAAGAGAATAATAAATAAACTCAAAATTTACAAATAAATATTTCTGAAATTAAAAAAAATAAAAAATAAACTAACTCAGTCACCAAGATAGCCACCCTTCTTTTCAATAACAGTCACAAGCCATTCACAGTCAGTCAGTTTCTTGATCTGGTCAGAATCAACTTTTTGTGCAGCCGCAACCACAGCCTCCCAGACACTGTTCAGAGGTGTACCGTTTACCTCACTGTAAATGTCCTGCTTAAGAAGGGCCCAAAAGTTGAAGGGGCAATGTCATTAGTTTTTCATCTTTAAGGCCTTTATTGGTCAGACACACAGTGGAGAACTTTGATGCATGTGATGGAGCATTGTCTTGTATAAAAATCAAGTCTTCTTGAAAGATGCAGACTTTTTCCTGGACCACTGTTTGAAGTAGGTATCTTCTAAAAATTGGCAGAGTTGATTTTGACTCCATTTTCAACCTGAAAAGGTCCAACTAGCTCATCTTTAATAATACCTGCCCATACCAGTACCACACCTCCACCTGCGTCTGGGTCAAAGTGGAGCTCTGTGTCTGTTACTGATCCAACCACGAGTCCATCCATCTGGTTCGTCAAGAGTCACTCTCATCTCATCAGTCACAAAGCCTCTAAAAAATCTGTCTTCAGATATTTCTTGACCCATTCTTGACGTTTCAACTTCTGTGTCTTGTTCAGAGGTGGTCAGGTTTCAGTCTTTCTTACCTTGGCCATGTCTCTGAGATCTGAACACCTCATACTTCTTGACACTCCAGGGAGGTTGCAGTTGTGGAATATGGCAGCACTGGAGGATAATAGGTTACTGGTAGCTTCACGTTTGATTCTTCTCAAATCTTTAGTGGTTAATTTGCGTCTTTTCTTCTCGACACGTTTCTTGCGACCCTGTTGACTATTTGCTACAAAACCTTTGATGGTTCTGTGATCACGCCCCAATATCTTAGCTATTTCATGAGTGCTGACTTTTGACTTTTCAGAGTCAGTTAAATCTCTTTTTTGGCCCATTTACCTGAGGAGATGAATCTGTCTAATAATTATACACACCTTGATGTAGGGTGTTGATCTCCTTAGGCCACACACTCCCTCGTTACACAAATACACATCACCTGCATTAAATCCAATAAGGATTCAAGTCAATACAGCTTGGAGTTAGAAATTTTGGATAAAATTATATATTTTTAAGGTGAAGACGTTTCGTCTCTAATTCCAAGAGACTTTATCAATTCTCAAACCTTCAGGTTTTGTTGTTACAGCTGGAACACCACTGGAGGGTAAGGGGGGTTATGAATTGTGGGGAGACCGGGAATCGAACTGCCTACCTTCCGGTTGAAGGACGACCGCTCTAACACTGAGCCACTGATACCTTGTGTTGTCAAAATTGCATTGTTTTCCTCACTTCATAGTTGCTTCAGATAAAAATGACAAAATGTAAGGTTTTAAGTTTAAGTTGTTGTATTGTTTTAAAAATTTTCTTTCTATGTTTATAAAATTTAAGTTGAGGATCAAAGAGCAACCCACAGTATTTAAATTGAGTTACATTATGTATTTTTTCATTTTGTAGGTTCATTTCTAAACATTGTTTTACATTCCGTCTTATAATGCAGAAAGATTTAGCACTAACTAATTTTGACTGAGCCACTGTTTAACCTCAGCCATACATGGGGATAAAACCAGCAGCCTGCTCAGGTGTCCTGGCAGGTGCATAAAAAACTGCATCCTCCGCATAGAGCTGCGGAAACGTTACATTATATTTTAGACGGGAGCAAGCTGTGACTGGCCGTTCAAAAGGCCTTTTTAAGATCAAGGAATACGGCCCCCACCACCTCAACCCTATTCAGGAACTTTCTCACATTTTCAATAAAGCAACAATTTGCAATTTCAGTAGAATAATCTGATCTAAAGCCAAGCTGCTGTGGGTGGAGGAGTTGTCAGGCTTCTATGTGGTCACTCAATTGTGCAGCAACCACTTTCTCAATTACTTTCGATAGTATGGGTAGAATTGATATTGTTCTGTAGCTTCAAAGCTTTTGATAATTCTTTAATTATTATTATTATTATTATTTATTTTCTAAATATATTTTTTTTGCCTCTTGCATTGCCTATTTTTTTATTTATTTTATTTAACCTTTATTTAACCAGGATGGTCCCACTGAGATTACAAATCTCTTTTGGAGTAGAGTCCTATTAACTCAGCATAGTATGAAGCTACTATTGTTCTATAGTATATTTCTTAAACTTAAGTTAAAAGATTAGTATCAAGTTTTGTGCTTAAGGCAGAACTAAGTATGATTTGTGATGCTCCCCCCACAGCTTCCTTTAGTAAATCACACTGTTGTAAAACTCCTAGCGCAGCTCTGGACAACAACGCTAACCAGCACACTAGTTTAGCAACTGCCCAGGGCAGCCGAGAGACATAGTCCCTCCAGCGTGTCCTAGGTCTTCCCCGGAGTCTCCTCCCTGCGAACCGTCCCAGTGCACACTGAAGGTCCTGGCTTGATGGAGCCAACAGGACAACATCATCTGCAAAAAGCAGAGACGAGATCCTGTGGTCCCCAAACCAGACTCCCTCCGGCCCCTGGCTGCGCCTAGAAATCCTGTCCATAAAGATAATGAACAGGACCAAAACCAAAACGTTGTGTAAAAAATAAATATATTATTTCTGAAATATTTACACTCACTTTATTATTTTGGCGTCTAATTTACTGTACATTTATTGTCATAACAATTGAGTAGCCTTCAGTGAATTTTGTATAATATTGAAACTACCGTTTGAACTGCTGTTGTCTCACATAAAGCCCGTACATGAAACAAACACTCCTCACCACGTAGTAACATAGCATGCTATGATCTCTGCGAGTCATACGCTAAAACAAATGTCACAGAACAGTAGCTGTTGCTCAAAGGACATAAAACAACAATAGATCTTTTTTTTTTTTTTTTTTTTTTTTTTTTTTTTAACCTTTATTTATCCAGGTAAACTGTTTGAGAACCAATTCTCATTTACAAACATGACCTGGCCCCATGTGTGTTTGGGGGGGGGACTATTGTACATGTTTTTGGTGGTAGGGGAAACCGGAGTACCCGGAGGAAACCTACGCAGACACAGGGAGAACATGCAAACTCCACACAGAAAGGCCCTGCCTTGGATGGGGTTGAACCCAGGACCTTCTTGCTGTGAGGCAGGAGAGCTAACCACTCTGCCACTGTGCCGCCCCTTAATCTAACGGAAATAGGAAGAATATTAAGTTGTTAGGCAAGGTATCTAACAAGTTCAACAACATAAAGGACACGTTGGAATCAGTTTTAAATCCTTCACTTTGTTTGAGCTAACGCCATTCCATTTGGCCAAGGTTGACTCGAGAACGAACTTTCTCTTGGTCTAACTGACGTTTTCTCTTCCTTGAAAGGTTTTCTTTGTCTTTCTGCCATGACTGATAATGAAATGAAGTGTATGCCATTTTTGATCTTAGCAAGCTCATGCCAGAAGTCACTATGGGTATATTGAATTACTGTAAAGCAATTTGTCACACTTGCTGTTTTTGGCTTGGATAGAGGGATAGTGCGTGCTTCAAACACACCGCTACAACTCAATTAACCATCGTAAGGACTTACCGTATTTTTCGCACCATAAGACGCACCCGACCATAAGACGCACCTGGTTTTTAGAGGAGAAAAATAGGAAAAAAAATATTCTGAACCAAATAGTGTAATAAAATATTTAATAAAGTATAACAGAATAATATTTGAATTATATGACTGGAGTGAAGGGCATGCGCACTGCTGTGTACTGTAACACCGCCTACTACATGCTATCCTCCAATAGCATACGGCGGAGACACAGTACAGCAGCATTGCGCCTTCCTGCACACATCGGCTTCCGTAAGGAAGGTGAGGGAGGACTCGCTGCCGCTCTGCCACTACGGTAAGGCAAGGCGACACGGGGGGAGGCGCTGCCACTCTGCCAGTATCTCAGTGGACTACTGAGAAGCCTGGACACGGGGCGGGGGAGCTGCCGCTCTGCAACGCGGACCATGAGTCGAGTTGCAGAGCGGCAGCAGCGGGTGAGTGAATAAGATATGGTCCGAATACCGTAATATATGGTATTCTGACCATAAGACATGAGCACTTTTCCTCCCACTATTTGGTGAAGAAAAAGTGCGTCTTATGGTGCGAAAAATACGGTATTTAAAACTATTTATGAAATTAGTTCTGCTTTAATGATTTCTTGAGCGCCGCATCTCTCTTTTTCTCAAGTTTTCTAATTTCACTATTTAATTATTTATGGTATAGTTTACTCTTTTTTTTGCTCTGTAATTCTTTCTGTTAATCCTGTGATAGCTGCAGTCATAATTATACAGCACTTGTCTACATCATCATTGGCCATAATCTGCTCCCAGTTCAAATGATTTAAAATCTTTAACACTGTGGTGTTTTAGATTTAGGAATGATCAATCTTATGTTACAATTAGTACCATCAGATTTAAGGGGTAATATAGAGTGCAGTGTCCATATCCAAACAGAGTTTAACGGCCAAGTCACCCATATAACGTGCAGAATTGTAGGTCCATGCACATTATAACAATAAGAACATTTGTAAAATACAGAGGACTTGAGTGGAGTCCAAAAAACGACTCCTGCCCTCGGCAGCAATCTTCCAGCTTAGCGCTGTCTGCTGTTGATGTTTTAAACGGTTTTATTGTAATGTCTTGATTATTTAAAACTGATTGATGAGCAGAGACAAAAACTCTCGGCACTCCCGCGCTAGGGGTGTGACGGTTATTATATAACCGTGTGATTGGCGGTTATAGTTGAACACCGTCATTAGAACTCTATAACCGCCAAAACCGTGTCATTAAAATATTTTTTATATTTACCACTTCATTAAATTTTGCTTTGTAGAAAACCTTTCTTAAAAACGAATTCTGTTTTGTACAAATGTTATCTTAATTTTAATAAATGTTTCATTAACCAATTGCATGTATTTTAATAAATAAAAAGCAAATATAGCAGACAATGATAACCGTGACATGGAAGCGCCAGCGCACCGCGTTCACTTGCACTGCACTGTGAACTAGAGCGCATCTCATCGTAAATGAAACTCAGCGTAGGCCTATGCCTCATACATTAGCATAAATACAGTGCCAGCCACTCAGGAGCTTTTGGCAAAGTCATCTTTCCTTGACCCACGATACAGAGGCAATGGGGGGAATGGATTGGGGAGACAAAGATTCACTTCGGGGAAACTGTATCAGCTGACGAGGGAAACGGAGGCGGAGTTAGTGGTGCTTCGGAGGCTGCTGCTGCTGGAGATGAGGGAGAGGTCTGTGCTGTGCACAATCTTGGAGATCTCCTTAATAAACGGAGGTCTGAAATCTCTGCCCCTTTACCGATCAGAGCGCGCGCTGACATGGCGTTAACACGCCATCTCCAAGAACAACCAATTGACTCTACGGCAGATCCACTAGCATGGTGGCGAGACAATGAAACACACTATCCGCTCTTAGCAAAATTGGCACGTAAATACATGTGTATTTGTGCTACAAGCACAGCATCAGAGTGAGTTTTTAGCACTGCAGGGAACATGTTGGTGTTCCTGTCACGAAACTTGGTTTTGTTTACTGTGTGTGATTTATTTAAAACAAAGCACGTTCATTGCGAAGTTTTTTTTTTTTCTTTAAGGATTTTTTCACTGTGTGTGATTCATTTAATAAGCACATTCACTGCTAGTTGTCTTGCTGTTAATTTTAAATAAACGTAGAGCAAGTAGCTAATCAGTGTCTGCTCGTTTATTCAAACTAATACCCCCCGACGGTTGTGTTATCAACCGTCACATTTGACTCACGTCATAACCGTCATCAGGATATTACTTTGTAGGGCTGTGCTAAATGGACATCATAGTGATTTTTTTTAAAATAAATATTAAAATACCAATTTTATTTGAAATTTTGGCAATTTATTTTTAATGCTACATACTAAATGTATTCAATGCACAAGACGAGAATAACAAAACAATTCATAAACGTCATATACTAGGGCTGAAACGATTCCTCGAGTAACTCGATTACAAAAAATCCATCCATCCATCTTCTACCGCTTATCCGGGGCCGGGTCGCGGGGGCAGCAGTCTAAGAAGAGACGCCCAGATTTCCCTCTCCCCAGACACTTCCTCCAGCTCTTCCGGGGGGATACCGAGGCGTTCCCAGGCCAGCCGAGAGACAGTCCTTCCAGCGTGTCCTAGGTCCTTTTCTGACTGAGAACCATGGTCTCAGACTTGGAGGTGCTGATCCTCATCCCAGCCGCTTCACACTCGGCTGCAAACCGTCCCAGTGCACACTGAAGGTCCTGGCTTGATGGAGCCAACAGGACAACATCATCTGCAAAAAGCAGAGACGAGATCCTGTGGTCCCCAAACCAGACTCCCTCCGGCCCCTGGCTGCGCCTAGAAATCCTGTCCATAAAGATAATGAACAGGACCGGTGACAAAGGGCAGCCCTGCCGGAGTCCAACATGCACTGGGAACAGGTCTGACTTACTGCCGGCAATGCGGACCAAGCTCCTGCTCCGGTCGTACAGGGACCGGACAGCCCTTAGCAAAGGGCCCCGGACCCCATACTCCCAGAGCACCCCCAAAGGGCGCCACGAGGGACACAGTCGAATGCCTTCTCCAGATCCACAAAACACATGTGGACTGGTTGGGCAAACTCCCATAAACCCTCCAGCACCCCGGAGAGGGTATAGAGCTGGTCCAGTGTTCCACGACCGGGACAAAAACCGCATTGTTCCTCCTGAATCTGAGGTTAAACTATCGGTCGCATTCTCCTCTCCAGTACCCTGGCATAGACTTTCCCGGGAGGCTGAGTGTGATCCCTCTGTAGTTGGAACACACCCTCCGGTCCCCTTCTTGAAAAGAGGGACCACCACCCGGTCTGCCAGTCCAGAGGTACTGTCCCCGACCGCCACGCGATGTTGTAGAGTCGTGTCAACCAAGACAGCCCTACAACATCCAGAGACTTGAGGTACTCAGGGCGTACCTCATCCACCCCCGTTGCATTGCCACTGAGGAGCTTCCCAACTACCTCAGTGACTTCGGCCCGGGTGATGGACGAGTCCACCTCTGAGCCCTCGGCCTCTGCTTCCTCAGTGGAAGACGTGTCGGTGGGGTTGAGGAGATCCTTGAAGTATTCCTTCCACCGTCCAACAATATCCCCAGTTGAAGTCAGCAGGTTCCCACCTCCACTGTAAACAGTGTTGGCAGGGCACTGCTTCCCCCTCCTGAGGCGCCGGACGGTTAGCCAGAATTTCTTCGAGGCCGACTGATAGTCTTTCTCCTTGGCCTCACCGAACTCCTCCCAGACCCGAGTTTTAGCCTCCACGACCACCCGGGCTGCAGTCCGCTTGGCCTGCCGGTACCTATCAGCTGCCTCAGGAGTCCCACGGGCCAACCAGGCTCGGTAGGTCTCCTTCTTCAGCTTGACAGCATCCCTTACTTCCACCACCGTGTTCGGGGGTTGCCGCCACGACAGGCACCGGAGACTTTACGGCCACAGCTTCGGTGGCGCGCCGACAATGGAGGTGGAGAACATGGTCCACTCGGACTCAATGTCTCAAACCTCCCTCGGGATCTGGTCGAAGCTCTGCCGGAGGTGGGAGTTAAAGGTCTTTCTGACAGGGGGCTCTGCCAAACGTTCCCAACAGACCCTCACAGTACGTTTGGGCCTGCCGAGTCTGTCCAGCTTTCTCCCCCGCCATCGGATCCAGCTCACCACCAGGTGGTGATCAGTTGACAGCTCCGCCCCTCTCTTCACCCGAGTGTCCAAGGCATACGGCCGGAGGTCAGATGAAACAACTACAAAGTCGATCATCGACCTCCGGCCTAGGGTGTCCTGGTGCCACGTGCACTGATGGACACCCTTATTCTTGAACATGGTGTTCGTTATGGACAAACTGTTGCTAGCACAGAAGTCCAATAACAGAACACCACTCGGGTTCAGATCCGGGGGGCCGTTCCTCCCAATCACGCCCCTCCAGGTGTCACTGTCGCTGCCCACGTGAGCGTTGAAGTCCCCCAGTAGAGCAGCGGAGTCCCGGTCGGAGCACTTTCCAGCACCCCTCCCAGAGACTCCAAGAAGGCCGGGTACTCTGCACTGCCATTTGGCCCGTAGACACAAACAACAGTGAGAGACCTATCCCCGACCCGAAGGCGCAGGGAAGCGACCCTCTTGTTCACCGGGGTGAACTCCAACACATGGCGGCTAAGCTGGGGGGCTATGAGCAAGCCCACACCAGCCCGCCGCCTCTCACCGCAGGCAACTCCAATGGAGAGTAAGTAATGGAGAGTCCAGCCTCTCTCGAGGTTTTGGGTTCCAGAGCCCAAGCTGTGCGTGGAAGTGAGCCCGACTATCTCTAGTCGGTATCTCTCAACCTCCCGCACAAGCTCAGGCTCCTTCCCCACCAGCGAGGTGACATTCCATGTCCCTAGCGCCGGATTCCGTATTCGGGGATTGGGTCGTCGAGGTCTCTGTCTTCGACTGCCACCCAATCCACTTTGCACCGGCCCCTTACGGTTTCTCCCGCAGGTGGTGGGCCCACAGGAGGTTGGCCCCACATCGCTCCTTCAGGCTGAGCCTGGCCGGGCCCCGTGGGGAAAGACCCGGCCACCAGACGCTCGCATGCGAGCCCCAACCCCGGGCCTGGCTCCAGGGTGGGGCCCCGGTTGCGCCATACCGGGCGACGTCACGGTCCTTGATTTTTTCGTCTCCATTAAGGGTTCTGAACCGCTCTTTGTCTGGCCCGTCGCCTAGGACCTGTTTGCCTTGGGAGACCCTACCAGGGGCATATAGCCCCTGGCAACCTAGCTCTAGGATCATTCGGGCACTCAAACTCCTCCACCACGATAAGGTTGCGGTTCAACCAAAACAAAACAAAAAATGATCGAGGCAAATTCCTCTGCCTCGAAGCTTCTTTAAATTTATTTTTAAGCTCACGTCAGTTTGTTTTGCAATAATTTTTTTAATGTGACACAGCGCATTTACGTCACCCACAAAGCGGAAGGAGACGGAAGGAGTTAGCGGTGCTTTGATTTGAAGGTGTGCTGCGCACGCGAGCTACATGATGGAAGGGAGCAATAACAATAGCGATGAGCAAAGAAACAAACAGGAGAAAACGACTCAAACTTTCCAAGGTTTGGGTTTTATATTAAAACGTAAAGAGAACATTGTGGCGTATGTGTCCATTGCAAGATTGAGCTAGCATACCACAACAGCACGAGGGCCATGCTGCAGCAGCAACAGAAAACATCCACTCTACTCAGAGACCGGAGCACCGTCACTCGGGACAAGGTAAATTCAATGCAGCATTAAATAAATGTGATTGCTCGTCAATATGAAGGCTGTTAAATCAAGTATGTTAACTATAAAATGGAAAACCCACGACGGGCAGTACAATTATGTTAAAAGAAACTGCCCACGGATGCGGAGGGGTAACAGCAGTTTATTCCACAGCTACCAAAGGACTTCATTTACTGCAAAAAAAAGTTGTGATTGACTTTTACGATGAAATATACTAGATTCTTTATAATGTGAAAACATGCATGTTGGTTATATCATTTACAGTTTTTAAATATTCATTTAAATTTATTTTACACACTCAAAGCATTATCCCATGATTGTATATCGAACATTGCATCTTGTTAGTTATCGCATATCACATTTTTCTTCAATATCGAGCAGCCATAAAACAAATTATTCTAGTATTCACAAGTATTTAGTTTGATTGCCATGAATAGGATTTATAAATGCACAGCCATGAACTTGCTGTATAATAATGATATTATAGCTTACTTAGTAATAAATATCAATAATAATTTTTTCACCTCTTTTTCAGTAAATCATCACAGCTTCATATGAACAGATATGTGCAGCTACTTCATGTTCCACTGAGCAGCTGAGTTTTCAGAGAGCATTCCAAGAAGACTTGTGTTCAGAACTTTTAGTTCTGAAAGTTAAGTTGCATGACTAAAAGGCAGTGTTTTTGTATTATTATTATTTAATGTATGCCTTAGTTTTGATACTTTAAAAAGTAATTTGAAAGTAATTAATTTTATTTGTTTTTGCATCTCAGAAAATGCTTTACTTAAAAACCCAAATGAATGGCGCTTAAATTAACTTTATTTTTATTGTTCACAGTACAAGTACAGACCGAGAAACAATGGGTAATAACTAAATGTTAATTTTTGATGTATGCATTGCATTCTATTCATTTAAAAAAATAATTACATTTTTCTTTAAAAAAAAGGAAACGAGACCTAGTCTTATTTTCTCTTGCATATTTAATATTGCACTTTTTGCAGTAAAAATACATTTTATCCGATTACTCGATTAATCGATAAAATTTTCGGTAGAATACTCGATTACTAAAATATTCGATTACTACAGCCCTATCATATACATTTAAACTGCACCACATTGTGTCTGGACATTGCATGTGCTCAATTTGCAATTGCGATTAATTACATAGCCCTATTACTTTCCTGTATGTATTACAGAGATGGAACTGTACATATCCTCTATTTCTAAAAGCTTAAAAAATAAAGCTATGACCACATAGAATATTTTTAAGTTGATGTAATTTTTAATTTCTGTCCAAGCATTAGCTTTTTCTAAAAAAAAAAAAAAAAGGTCAGCCCTACCTGCAGCCCACCTACATATAAATTATTTTCATCAAATTTATCTCTTGTATCATACTAAACTTGTCTGCTGTTAGACCCTCCACTCTGATAAGTATCTATTGAGCCACACTTCCCTGTTGGAGACAAGATAAAAATGTGTATACTTACATTTCTGAAGTCCAGTGTTCATCTGCGTGTACGAAGAAAGTGGGAGGGTATAGTCAGCAGAAGCTGGCAGACAGGCCAGCATGTCAGTGCGCCGCTAAAGCCACATAGAACAGCTCTTCCATACCATACTGTGGAAACAGCACAAATCATCTACTGATACTCGGTGAAATCTGTTATAGATACTGAGTAGCATACATCATTGCCTTTCATTGTATTAGACAATGCACCTCTTTTTGAAATCCAACGAAATACAAAAAATAAATAAAAAATACAGTTGTAGACTTTTAGTGATTTATGAGGATTCACGAACTGTAGTTTTGAGCAGCGTACTTTGGCCTCCAGAATCAAGCATGACATGTTGTGGTCGGTATCTTGTGTCCTAAACCAATGTCTACTTGACTAAAAGTACTGCTACAAGCATGTAGAAAAACTTGTTAGGGCGCACTAAAAATGTGACACCTTTTCTCCCGACACGGGTCACACCAGCCATTCGCAGCTAAAGCCTACACTGGCCGCAGACTAATTGTTCAACACTGACCTGGTCCTACAACTAGGCCAACGCTAGCCTCTGACTAATAGCCCATCCTTAATCATTCATATAGGCTACTGTAGTTAGCAACTAACTAAGTACGTTATGGTATGGCATTCCAGGAAGGTTTATTTATATCAATAAGCCAAGTCTGTATAGACATATGAAAAGACAAAGACACTCATGTGTAATACAAACATACATTGTTGAATGGCCTCGGTGACTGGGTTAGTTCGAACCAAACACTACAACAAATAAGGAGGCTCTTTGTGCTTGATGTGAGCAGGCCAGCTGCTTCCAACTTTGAATGTTTTCTTTCAGTAAAAAGCTAAACAAAACGAGTAAACTAGGAAAATACTTACTCCTCACAAACCTATGAGTAAGGCAACTTCATCTTGCGGGGATATAGGTTGGATTTGTCTTTAAATAATGAAACTACGATCCCCGAGTGTTGGCGCTCCGTGCTGTTGAACGGCTACGGCAGCAACATTTGCTGGGCATGCGCAGTGCCCAGTAGGACCCATGTTTTGCATTTAGGTGACCGCATCGAACGCCTATGACAAAAGTAATGTTTTTTTTTTTATTACCTAACCTTTATTTACCCAGGAAAGTCCCAGAAACGCAGACACGGGGAGAACATGAATACTCCACAAAGCAATGCCCTTCCCTAGATGGGAATCGAAGCCATGGTCTTCTAGCTGTGAGGCACGAGTGCTTAAAAGGCACGAGTATTCGACTTAAATATTAGTTTTGATAAAAGTAAGTCATTAGGTACTTTATGTAAAACATTAAAGCCACTTTACCATTTAAAAATATATATATTTTATGTGAAAGTGCCATTATTCTCAAACATGAACTCTCAAAATACTAAACTGCTTTTTACTCTGTGTTCCTGTATATACAAACACGTGGACAAAAATGTTGGTAGGCCTACCCTTCGGTCAATGAAATAAAAACTCACAATGGTCACAGAAAAAAACTTTATTTACATTTACATTTACATTTATTCATTTAGCAGACGCTTTTATCCAAAGCGACTTACATTGTTCTAATGTAATTACCAGTGTTACAGCCACTGGAGGCAAGGTGGATTAAGTGTCTTGACCAAGGACACGACGACAGTATGAACTGTGGGGAGAGTGGGAATCGAACCGCCTACCTTCCGGTTGAAAGACGACCGCTCTACCCACTGAGCTACTGCCGCATATTTATTATTACTTTTGTCAGAATAAAAATTCTATGAATGTTAACCAATGAAAGTCAGACATTGCTTTTCAACCATGATTCAAAGGAATTATTTAAAAAAATAAACTCATGGAACAGGCCTGGACAAAATTGTTGGTACCCCTAACTTAATATTTTGTTGCACAACCTTTTGAGGCTATCACTGCAATCAGACGATTCCTGTAACTGTCAATGAGACTTCTGCAGCTCTCAGCAGGTATTTTGGCCCACTCCTCATGAGCATACTGCTCCAGTTGTTTCTGGTTTGAAGGGTGTCTTTTCCAGACGGCATGTTTCAGCTCCTTCCAAAGATGCTCAATAGGATTGAGGTCAGGGCTCATAGAAGGCCACTTTAGAATAGTCCAATGTTTTCCTCTTAACCATTCTTGGGTGTTTTTAGCTGTGTTTTGGGTCATTGTCCTGTTGCAAGACCCATGACCTGCGACTGAGACCAAGCTGTCTGACACTGGCCAGCACATTTCTCTCTAGAATCCCTTGATAGTCTTCAGATTTCATTGTACCCTGCACAGATTCAAGACACCCTGTGCCAGATGCAGCAAAGCAGCCCCAGAACATAACAGAGCCTCCTCCATGTTTGACAGTAGGGACAGTGTTCTTTTCTTGATATGCTTCATTTTTCCGTCTGTGAACATAGACTTGATGTGCCTTGGCAAAAGTTCCATTTTTGTCTCATCTGTCCATAGGACATTCTCCCAGAAGCTTTGTGGCTTGTCAACATGTAGTTTGGCATATTCCAGTCTAGCTTTTTTATGATTTGTTTTCAACAATGGTGTCCTCCTTGGTCGTCTCCCATGTAGTCCACTTTGGCTCAAACAACGACGGATGGTGCGATCTGACACTGATGTTCCTTGAGCATGGAGTTCACCTTGGATCTCTTTAGAAGTCTTTCTGAGCTCTTTTGTTACCATTCGGATTATCCGTCTCTTTGATTTGTCATCAATTTTCCTCCTGCAGCCACGTCCAGGTAGGTTGGCTAGTCCCATGGATCTTAAATTTCTGAATAATATGTGCAACTGTAGTCACAGGAACATCTAGCTGCTTGGAGATGGTCTTATAGCCTTTACCTTTATCATGCTTGTCTATAATTTTTTTTCTATTCTCCTGCGACAACTCTTTCCTTTGCTTCCTCTGGTCCATGTTGAGTGTGGTACACACCATGTCACCAGACAACACAGTGACTACCTGAAGCCCTATAAATAGGCCCACTGACTGATTACAAGATTGTACACACCTGTGATGCTAATTAGTGCACACACCTTGAATTAACATGTCCATTTGGTCACGTTATTTACAGTCTTTTCTAGGGGTACCATTAATTTTGTCTAGGCCTGTTCCATGAGTTTATTTTTTAAAATAATTCCGTTGAAGCATGGTTGAAAAGCAATGTCTGACTTTCATTGGTTAACATTCATAGAATTTTTATTTATTATTACTTTTGTCAGAATAAAGTTTTTTCTGTGACCATTGTGAGTTTTTCTTTCATTGACCAAAGGGTACCAACATTTTTGTCCACGTGTGTACCTGTAGTCCTATAATTCCTGCTTCCCAACATAGTAGAGTAACGCAAACTGGTGGCCAGAACACCATTTGAACATAGTGATACATATCTTGGCATAAACTAAAGACACCTTCACGGCACCAGTGAAAATCGGTGTGCCACAAGGGTCTGTGCTTGGTCCCATACTTTTTTCACTATATGTTACACAATTGGGACAAATCATCAGAAGTTATGGAGTAAACTTCCACTGTTATGCCGATGATACACAGCTGTATCTACCAATAAAAGCGAATAATACTGACATCAAGCGTCTAGAGGCCTGCCTCGTTTCAATTAAAACATGGATGTCTCAAAACTTCCTCCATTTGAACTCGGATAAAACAGAGCTCTTGTTAATTGGTCCTGCCAGTCATCGGCACAAGTTCAACAATCTTACTGTCTCAATCAACAATTGTGTGTTGGAGCACGGCAACACTGTGAGGAACCTTGGTGTTATTTTTGACTCCACACTATCTCTGCAGCAGCACATTAGTGAGGTCACTAAACTAGGCTTTTTTCACTTGAGGAATATTTTAAAAAATCACTCCTGCCTCTCTTTAGCTGATGCTGAAATTCTCATTCATGCATTTGTCACATCCAGGCTGGACTACTGCAATGTGTTATTCTCTGGACTGTCAAGGAAAAGTACTCACAGACTACAAATGGTCCAAAATACAGCCGCCAGACTTTTAACAAAGACCAGGAAGTTTGATCACATTACTCCGGTCCTGGCTTCATTACATTGGCTTCCTATTCATGTTAGAGCAGATTTCAAAGTTCTCCTGTTAACATATAAAATCCTTTGTGGACGCGCGCCCTCTGACCTATCTGACCTCATCACCCGGTATACTCCAGCTCGTACCCTTCGCCCACCACAATCGGTCAGACACAACCAACTAGTACACCATCCTTGTGGTCCCTGTAGATATGCATATCTACTGTTCCATTCCAAAAACCCCTACAAAGCTGAGAAGTAAGTGCCATGGACCAGTGTACCAGTGCAAGTGGACCAGTGTACTCACTCTCTCTTGACAGACTCCCTGGTGATCAAAGGTTCCTCCCTGTCTCTCTCCTCCACTGCTAACTCAACCTGGCTTGACTATACATAAGGACAGAGAGAGAGAGGATTACAATTATTTGGAAGAGTTATTAAAAGTACACTTAGTAAGGATCCATTTTGGTTATATAGTCCTGTATTCTTGAAGAGCAGGATTTCTAGATGGACAAAGTGCTCCATGTTATAAAAGCTAGTTAACCCTTTAGAACCCAATATAATGTGGATGTAGAATACTGCTAATTCTATAAAGAAATGTTTTGTTTTTTTTCCAATGAACCAGACAGCAGAAAAACTAGTTTACAATTGCAAGTATAGGCTACTTTGTTTTAAAGAGCACAAAGCCCTCTTTAATATGACACCAAACAAGATTTACCTCTCATTGTTGAGATACTCCTTAAAAAAAAGAAAACCAACCTATACTACCAAATTACTCACACAAAACGTCCTAAAAATATATGATATTCATATTATTCACTCACCGTAAATATTTCAAATTAATGATGTTGAAAATTCATTAGAAACATGAGCAAATATCTATACGTTGAATATACAGCTAAACAAAAATATACAGCTTTCAAAATGCAAGGCGGGTTTTAATCCCCAAATAGCATGCGTTACTCGTCGTGGGCGCTTTGACGCAGCCATTCTGAGTAATAATTAAAATAATCAAATGGCATCATTTAAGTTTTTCTAGAGAAGGGTCGTACGGCCATTATGGGTAGTAAAGGGTTAACATTAAAATAGTCAGCTAAAGTTTCAAGCTTATGCTGTGTTATTTGACTTGAGTGGCTAGTGCAGTGGGTGACAATCTGACAGACTATATAATGGCAACAACGATTAAGTTGTCTTATTATAATATTCATTAATTTAGGTAAATCATCATCTTCGTCGTAGCCCAACCAGGCCCACACACACAAACACACACACACACTTTCCTCCTGCACCCGCCCTGATTAACACTCCCTCCCTGTTAATCATGTAGCTAAAATGCTTACCGTAATTTACACTCTCCTGCTGACACAAGAAACAGAGGAGGAGGGGTGGAGCCTGTTAAGGGATGATTGGCCCAGCCCAGTGTCAGTATGAAAAATGAACCAATGGGCTGCTGTCCCTGCTTTATGGGCCGGTCATTGGCCGATTAAAAAAAAAAAAAAAAATCATATTATATGGACCGGCCCCCGAGTGCGTCGGCCCACCGGGCATTTGCCAGATTACCAGTCCAGCCCTGGGTACACGTTTACACTGGTTGTAGCTGTAGGTACACGTTTACACTGGTTGTAGCTGTAGGTAGACGTTTACACTGGTTGTAGCTGTAGGTACACGTTTACACTGGTTGTAGCTGTAGGTAGACGTTTACACTGGTTGTAGCTGTAGATACACGTTTACACTGGTTGTAGCTGTAGGTACACGTTTACACTGGTTGTAGCTGTAGATACACGTTTACACTGGTTGTAGCTGTAGATACACGTTTACACTGGTTGTAGCTGTAGGTACACGCTACACTGGTTGTAGCTGTAGATACACGCGTTTACACTGGTTGTAGCTGTAGGTACACGCTACACTGGTTGTAGCTGTAGGTACACGCTACACTGGTTGTAGCTGTAGGTACACGCGTTTACACTGGTTGTAGCTGTAGGTACGTTTACACTGGTTGTAGCTGTAGGCACACGCGTTTACACTGGTTGTAGCTGTAGGTAGTGCGTTTACACTGGTTGTAGCTGTAGGTACACGTTTACACTGGTTGTAGCTGTAGGTACACACTAAACCGCTCATATTATCAAATCTACCTATTACAGTTTTTTTTTTTCTCCCTCCTCCTAGGGTGGACGCAAACCTCTTACCTGCTGGGTGATTAGTACCCCCTCCTCGCGCCTGTGCTCCAGTGTGAGGGCCCCCACCCATCTGTCATCTACCTTGATGTTGGCTCCATCCACTGTTGCACACTCAGAGTGGACACTGGACACTGCCAATATAAATGTTTTTATTTGTGAAAATGTTTGTGTATTTCTATATATTTTCAACTGTCCTGGACACATTCCTGCATGGCCTGTCCGTCCTGGGAGTGGATCCCTCCTTCTGTGGTTCTCCCTGAGGTTTCTCTTTTTTCCCGGCTGTTTTTTTTTGGAGTTTTTCCTCTGACCCTGATGGAGGGTCTAAGGACAGGGGATGTTGTCTAGTGTAGTCTGTGAAGCCCTTTGAGGCGACTGTTGTTGTGATACAAAAATAAATATCTTGTCAATGTCAAGAGGGCGCCCCTTGCTCTCTGTTGGCTCTTCTCAATTCCCATGTGTCCGATGTGACAGAACTAGACTGAGGCCATTTAAAGGCCTTTGCAGGTGTTGAGTTAATAAACTGATTAGAGTGTGGCACCAGGTCTCTTCAATATTGAACCTTTTCACAATATTCAAATTTTCTGAGATACTAAATTTGGGATTTTCGTTAGTTGTCAGTCATAATCATCAAAATTAAAATAAACATTTGAAATATATCAGTCTGTGTGTAATGAAAGAATGAATATACAAATTTAACTTTTTTAATGGAATTAGTAAAAAAAAAAAAAAATCAACTTTTTGATATTCTATTTATACAGAATATAGAGTCCAAAAATATTGGGGCATCGACTCAACTCTAATCTTTTTTGCTCTATACACCACCACAATAGATTTGAAATATTGGCACGCTAGAAACTGTTTGCAGCAACTGTTTGCAGCAACTTGGTGAAAAGCAGTTTGTAGCAAACAGAGAGGCCCCTGTTGTTCAAAACATGAATTGCAATTGAATTATCTTAACCGACTGGAAACGTCACGTGAATCGATTTTTAGCTGGCTTACGGTTAATTGTTACATCCCTAATCATTATTAAATGTTTTACAACACACAGTGAATGCACACAACACAGTGTGTGTGCATGTAGCCTATTCAAAACAGAAAAGACTTACCAATCGTAAACATTTCCAACAGCTATAATCCACCTAAAGTCCTGGTCTGGCCAAATAATACACCAAAGCCACGTCCTTTCCATTTATTATTTAGCGTTAATGACACATGGCGAATGGTGTTGTGGATTTATGCAAATAAGTCATACTTACACAAATGTGCACAGTGAACAATAAAAGTCAGGTATAAGACGCTGTGGCTCTAGAGTGTCTTTTATCAACTGTGGCTTACACAGCTATTTATAGAAGAGCGTAAGAGTGTGGTTGATCCAGTCCCTTCAAACTCAACTCATCACATGGAGATTGGCCTCAATCAGATGTTTTTGGAAAGGTTGGGTGGTTGCGCAATGAATTGTGGGATGCTGTTAAGCTTCTAGGCTGTGTCCAAATCAAGCCTCTCCCATGGTACCTCTTAAATGGTAGTCGTGTAAGGGCGCCGCCATACGGTGATTTTACAGCAAAATACAGCGATATACCTCCGACCACCAGAGGGCAGGCTCCAAAAGCGGAAATATAAGGAGAAACCCAATGGCGACTTTACAAGAGTAAAACTCATGTTTACAGCCTGGTACAAAAGATGGCTCCGGTCTCTAGAGCTAAGTTTTTATTACATGACAACTCTGGGGGGGGGGTGAATTTTTGAAAATTACTTTGGTTTATGCTATCTAAAAACTATTGTTTTACTATGGAGTAAAAGCCGAAAAGCCCGGATGTAACGGCCATTTTATTGCCCATTCGTAATGACAATATTGATGAATAGGGGACCAATGGGCGGATATCATCCATATTTATACTATCTATGGTCCAAATCAACAGACTAATGACTATATAGTGCAGAATATAGTGATGACGCCAGGCTTTGTAGTGGTGTTCAAATGCCTTTTATTTTTTTATTGAAAAAGATATGGGCAGTATAAGCAGGTACATAAATAAAAATAAATCTGCCACATGCAATACAATAACGCCAGGGAGATTACAAAGAGGAAAATGACAATGTAAAAGATTACAAAGATCTGGGTACAGCAGAACACACTGTATCTTAGACTACAACCAGTCCCTAATTTGGACACCACTACAAAATGACAATGACACAGTCGGACACAGCCAGAAGGAATGTTTAATGCGATGCGGTCAAAAATTTTAGTGCATCTAACTTTTGTGCTGGTGCACCTAAGAAAAAAAGTTGGGCAACCCAGTGAACCAGTGCAAAAAGTTAGTCTAGAGCCCTGGTTTGAGTGTCACTCATGTCTGTGCGTCCCATTCTGCTTGTGACCATGAGAAATTAAAAAAATAAATAAAAATAAATAAATAAGCCTTCATATGAGCATGTGGCTGATATAAAAGTGTATAAACGCACCACAAATGTATCTCGGTCTGAATCTAGTCATGTCTATAGTTTGTGTAGCATATAATTTGTTTAACATTTTTAAGCCAAATAGTTACTGTCGTATTGCTGGTTAGTTTCTGTTATATCAAAACAAACGAATTCTACATTCCATGTTGATTGAGTCTGACCTACCACAAGCCTGCTTGAGGGGATAAAATCCTAACATACACTGTATTTATATAAATCTATCTTATTGGGTTAGTTCGCTTTATGAAATAGACCTCAGTACATCCCCTGAAGATCCAGTGTATGTCGAATACTTGACCAAGCTAAAGAATGACCTCATCCAGCTCCTCATCTAAAATTCTGGCCTGCTCCTCTTGACACTCATCCTCACACATTGTACACTGCTCCAGTTGATCTATTGATAGAGCCACAAAACCATGCCTCCTGATCATCTGGCAGATGGGTTTATGTTCGGCGATAAATGAAGGACCTGGCAGGTGTCCAATCATGGATGAGTAAGCAGACGGGTGGCCAACAAGATACTCTGTAGCTGGTTGATTCTGATCCTCAGCCATAGATGACGACTGTTCTGCAAGCTGAGCAATCAAAGCCCTGAAGGAGTCTTGTCCTTGATTTCCAGTCAGAAATTGGTTCTCAGCTGAGAGCATCTCCATTGTAGTCCCAACTGTTTGCTGTGGGCAAACCAGGAAAAAGAAGTGATTTAATAATCAAATTTGACCTAAGCATTGTTGAGGCTGAAAATGGTTGAATCACAAAAATATATAATTGTCATGAAAATTGTATATTTATTAGGGCTGGGCAAGTTAACGCGTTTTAATCGCGTTAACGCATTAATGAATTAACGCCGACAATTATTTTAATCGCGCGTTAACGTCGGCCGATTAGTATGGTGAAAGACGAATGACTGCACGTATGAGCCGCCTCATCCAGAGCTTTACGTGGGCGATGCACGCACCTGTACTCAGTACCGCCACTTCTCCGTGCGCTCAGAACGTGCTTTTAGCGTACTGGTACGCTCATTTCGACATCTGTTTTAATAGAGGTTTTAATCCTTTGCCTGCTCTGCCGCTTTCCAGAGCGCCCTTCACAATGCACGCTTCCTAATTGTCCCACCAAGAGCAGAGACTACATTACCCATACACCCTTGGGTATGGCAAGTGAAAGGGAGAGGGTGTGTGAAACGTGCGGGAACTGCATTAACATGCTCTGACTGTAATGAAAACACAAGAGAGACATTTATATTGTTTATATTGTTATAATGTTATGATTGAAGCTCTGGACCTAACTTGTTTTTCTATAACAAACTAAACAAAATATTAATGCCCTGTCAGTGGCAACTATTTTTGTTTTTAATATAGTTGTTTAATTTAATTAGGTGATTCTACATTTAAATATTGATGATAACAAGCTTGGGGGAAAACACAATTAATTGCAATTAATTACAGAAAATGTGCAATTAATTAGTTAATTTTTTTTAATCGATTCCCAGCCCTAATATTTATTGCTGAAAGCTCTCACTCATAAGTTCATATGCTTTTCCACATACTCCTAAAGACATTAAGTCTTAAAGAGTAACTAAACCCTAAACCAACTTTTTTTAGTTAATGATCTGTAAGAATGGGGCCTTATTAGTGCTGTTCACTGATCTGAGTAAAAGTTTTGACATTTGAGTATAAAGTATATTAATTTTACATTTTATGGTGTAAAACCGTCTAAGTGCTGCCCTCCTCAGGTTGAACGGTAGTTACTGCAGTTGAATTTTTAGATTAAAGATTCTTTCCTAGTGTGACGTATACTGGCTCTACTAACGGCTCTCTACCCACGCCCCTGGCACGACCCCACCACACCCTTGGCATTGGCTCACGCCCCTGGTATAAAAACATCTTCCCAAGTAGCGGGTGTTCAAAACATCAGGCTAGCTATATTAGCATGTACTTGTAGTGTTGCTGGTTGCAACAGCACTGCTGGACTGCATTGCTTTCCAGTTGAGTTGGAAATTAGACGTCAGTGTGCACTTGGCCTGGAACACCGTGAGTTCCTGCTGAGAGCTGGAGTTTGCAGCAGGCATTTTAAGAGGGATTGCTTCTCCAACACAATGGAGGTGGAAATGTGCTTCTCTAAACAGCTCCCGCTGAAAAGCAACAGGGCGCCTAACGCTGCTCCTGCATGGATTCCCACCACCGCAGCAGCGTCTTGAGGTGAGTGAACATATATTTTGAAACACAATTTATGTTTCTTCCCAGTAAAGCTAAAGTTAACTAATCAATTTTGTCATGTTGCTAGTTAGGTAAAGTATGCTAAACGTTAGCTTCAGCTGCTCCTGATACCGGGCTAACGCGCTAATGAGGGCTGCAGCATGATACTGTGTCCCAGTACACACAGACATCTAGCTTTACTCTTTCACTCAATATTCCGTTAGTTATTTCTCGTAAATGTGCAGCACTCTGTTGGACTTGTAGCAGAGATGCAGCCCTTGGCACTAAAGACCTGTCACTGGCTCATGACTCTGGACTTGACTGAACATGAACATCTCATGACTCGTGTAACACTCATTGACTCAACACAAACTCAAAAACTTGTGCGTTTGTGTCAACTTTGCTAATTAGATTGAACGAGCGCGCCACCGTCAGTGTCGTTGTTTTATCGCTGCTCCTCGGGTAAACCGAGCAGAGCTGGAGCTGCTGAGGAGACAGTGTATCACAGGCTGCAGCTACCAGACCGACCCAGAGACAGTACACATGGATTAAAGACTAGTGCTTTCACGGAGGATATACAGTAATAGTAATGAGAATATTTGTGTTATTAATATCCTTTATAAACATTTTAAAATGAATTAATATAATACTGTAATTGTAAACAATAACACAAATCTTTTGTTTAGCCTAAGATGACCAGAGAAACTGGGTGCCAGCCTGAACTAGTAGCTGCAGATCTGCAGGTGAAGCAAAGGTGAGTTTGAATACTGTGAAGCTTTTGTATGTTTAATTTTTGTTTATTCTTTATTTCTCAGGCACCATGTACAAAAACAATAATCTCACAAGAAAAGATATGCTTTGTACCAGATTTAGAATTTCAGACTGTCTAGGATCTGTTTCCATTGTTTGATGGTTTGAAATGAAAAGGCTGATTGTGCAAAGGCAGAGCATCTTTTAGGGATTGTGCAGTTTTTGTGAGTTGTGGACCCAGATGTTTGGGTTTCATCATATAATCAAGATAACAAATCATGTGTTAAACTCTATTTTCGCAGCCGCCCAGGCCAGAACGCCTAATAGGAGTGTGTCATGTGACACAGACACTGATGGAGCTGCCAGAGTGTCCCAGGACTAGCTCTACTCCAATAAAGAGGAAACGGTGTGAGGTGTCCACTGCTGAAGGTAATGCATTTATTCCCATTCTTTAGTTTGTTTTGTTTGTTTTGCTGTTATAGTGCAATTACTTGTTTTAAATACTCTAACAAGAACACAGGAGGTGTGTGATAATCTATCATTTTATTGTCATTAAAATGGTCTAATTTAAGAAATAAAATCATGTTTATATGTTTATTTTATTTTCAGGACCTGTTAACTGTTCCTGCGTCACTTCACTGAAGATACTTCATCCTTCAAGTTTGCTGCTATCATCTTAGATTCAGACTCTGAAAACTGCGATTAGCTATAGTTTCTGAGACTACATTTAGACTAATGTAAACACTAATACACTGTTGAACACACTCAAGATTCTTAAAGATTTTGGAACAGCTCATGAAGTTATGATCAGCCTGTTTAAGTCTGGCTCTTGCATTTCACCATCTTCGCTCCAATAAGTGCAACTGACAGTGACTTTCAAACACAAAGTAAAAAGCCTCTGTCCTGACTGTGCAGGATTTACAAAGTGTTGGACCTGCCTTGAAATGATGTATGAGAATTTACTATGACATTTATTTTTTATTTAAATTAACTGTGTATATATAAAATATTATATCAATATAAAATGCTTACTGTAAGAACAATCTCTAAAGAATATAAGAATTATGTAAAGGCAGTTTGAGAAAAGGGTGTCATTTAGACATTCTTTTGTAAATGTTTATGTTGATTCATGTTCATTTTGAGTTTTATAGCTGATTTTATAATGCATGTTTTTAAACAATTGTTTTGTGTGTAACTTCAGGTATAACTGTTTCTTCATATTTCAATTTTTTATATACCAACTATATTTATAAATCCAGTATTGGAATCGTCTGTGAGGACAGCACAAGGAGGTATGACCTGTACCTGCTGGCCCAGGTATCCCCAGCTCCACCTGACCACACTGCAGCAGACAGGTGTCTATAACCGCTGAAAGAGCTGGTGCACATGTACAGTATGTGTAAGAGGAGGGTAAAACATACATAAAACATACATACTTATTTATAAAAACATTGCTCTCTTCTTCCTGGAACTACCCTGTTTAACCACGTCTCACCAAAAAGCTGAAGATAAGTGTAACACTACAATACAAGTGTTAGTGCCTGTAACACAGGGGTTTAGTGCTACTGCCTCAAAGTCTGGATGGACTGTTATACAGCTCACTCACCAACCTGTCACACCTGTGTATTACCTACAACATGAGAAACAATGTTTATCACTATTTTGTTGGGATGTAAATATTATATTTAGTTAGAGGTGTGTCTTTTTTGCATAATACTTACTAAATTAACTGGACTTGACACTGGTCTTATTTCATAGCTATACCTTGAGTATCTCTCTATAACACATTCTCTCCCAGGACCAGTGAGCAGCAAGACAAGAGTTTTTTAACAGTTGTAGAGGGAGACTTGAAATCTCTGTTTTGTGTGTAATTAACACTAATTACCAAAATCAAACTAAATGCATAGGTTAGCAATTTCTGAAACTTTGTTAGCATTTGCTAAGCATTAGCCTAAATTAGACAATGCTAACGTTTTATCACTGGCCACATTCTCTCTTGTGCTGCAAGACTTCGCTCTTTAACTTTGGGAGTTGTTGAGACCGCGGTTTGAGCCAGTGGCACAAACTGATAAGGCTCTAGCCCTGTGTGCACAGAAAAATCCTCCACTTAGAAGGACCGCTTCGTAGCAAAGCTACTAGCTTCCTTCAAGTCTCCATCTTTGCGAGTCTGACAGCTGCTGTCAATCACTGCGGGTCTCAGGTTCACGCCCTCGGTTTGTCCCCTCTGTCTCTGCTGGGCTCTGCCCACTTTTCCAGCATTTTTCAAATTTTGTGAGTGGGTGGAGTTACGATTTGACCAGGGGTTTAGTTACCCTATAAGTGCATCTCCTATTGGCGCCATGCTAATCTAAAGAAGACAAGGACATCACTTTGCACTACAGCTAATCACTGTTCACACACACGACAAAAATTGTTGGTACCCTTCGGTCAATGAAAGAAAAACTCACAATGGTCACAGAAAAAACTTTATTCTGACAAAAGTAATAATAAATAAAAATTCTATGAATGTTAACCAATGAAAGTCAGACATTGCTTTTCAACCATGCTTCAACAGAATTATTTTAAAAAATAAACTCATGGAACAGAACTGGACAAAATTGTTGGTACCCCTAACTTAATATTTTGTTGCACAACCTTTTGAGGCTATCACTGCAATCAGACGATTCCTGTAACTGTCAATGAGACTTGTGCACCTCTCAGCAGGTATTTTGTCCCACTCCTCATGAGCAAACTGCTCCAGTTGTTTCCGGTTTGAAGGGTGTCTTTTCCAGACGGCATGTTTCAGCTCCTTCCAAAGATGCTCAATAGGATTGAGGTCAGGGCTCATAGAAGGCCACTTTAGAATAGTCCAATGTTTTCCTCTTAACCATTCTTGGGTGTTTTTAGCTGTGTTTTGGGTCATTGTCCTGTTGCAAGACCCATGACCTGCGACTGAGACCAAGCTGTCTGACACTGGCCAGCACATTTCTCTCTAGAATCCCTTGATAGTCTTCAGATTTCATTGTACCCTGCACAGATTCAAGACACCCTGTGCCAGATGCAGCAAAGCAGCCCCAGAACATAACAGAGCCTCCTCCATGTTTGACAGTAGGGACAGTGTTCTTTTCTTCATATGCTTCATTTTTCCGTCTGTGAACATAGACTTGATGTGCCTTGGCAAAAAGTTCCATTTTTGTCTCATCTGTCCATAGGACATTCTCCCAGAAGCTTTGTGGCTTGTCAACATGTAGTTTGGCATATTTCAGTCTAGCTGGGGGTTGACCATCAAACATAATAAGTTATAAAAATAGTTAGCGTGCCTTTTCTATCTTAAAAATTCAGCTGGGTGCTGGAATTGAGATATAAGACATGCGGCTGACACAAGGCCCGCTAAAGAGTTCAGGTCAAATCTCTGGAAAGAGGCTGAACTAGATTGCCGCGGCGTGTGGACTAGTCAAGTGTGTGTGTATTACAAAAGGCCTTGAAAAAAGTTTGATAGTAAGTATTAACTAGATTTAGGGTTCTAAAAAGTGATGGAAAATTAAGAATAACTAAAATGACTGTTAAAGGAGACTTAAAAAGAAATGAAGAAATTAAGAGTAATAAAAGAAAGTTACCAAAAAGAGTGTTGGAAGAATTAATAAGAAAAATTATTTAATTATTAAATTAAAATTTAATAAACATAAACCCATCTGCCTGAAGATTACTCTCCTTCAAAACAAAGTCCGAGTGTTTCATTCTCTGAATCTAAACAAATCTCATAGTCCAAGTCCAAAGGATTATAGAAGAAAACTCAAAGAGAAAGTAGAAGATTATGGAATTAAGAAATTATCAGAGAAAGAACAAAGTTTAAGTGAGAGACTAAAGTCAAGCTTATCTGAGAAATTTAGAGTCTTAAGTGTTAAATCACCCGTCGCAAAATCTAAACATATCAAAGAAGTGGGGGATAAGGGGCCAAAAAGAGAATAAGTCTGCGTAAAAACAATAGCAGAGATAGAGGAAACAAAATATGAAAATGGGAAAGATAGTATGACTTTTTGAAGTCAGAAAATAGCCCCTCCCCCGCGAGAGACTGAAGATGACGAGGGACAGGAATGTTTCCCATACTGATAATACCGTAATGATCCACAATATATTCCACGGTCATACACAGATATGATTGGTCTGGCTAATGGGCTTCTTGATCCATTACAAGGCGCAAATAAATTTGTATTGGAAAATAAAACAGCTGGGGCACGATTGGCGCTCGGAGACATTAAAGCATTGATTATGTATCTGGCTGAAAAACATAACTGAAGAATTATTTACAGCAACCGAGTTGCCACTGGTTGTAAAAGGTAATCACTACCGACTACATAGGCTTTAACGGACATAGAGCCAGGATTTGGGCAGAGCTCCGTCAGATATTTCCTGAGCGACAATACCCATCTAAACTTGAGTCAGAAAAAATAAATGATAGTGTCCAGCAAAATTCCTGTTCACATTTCGAAAGAGATGGAGGGATGAAACAGGTAGCGCCTGGAACTTAAACAAAACCACACAAAGCATGTTTAAAGTGATGGTTAAAAAGGCAATGCCTCCTGAAGTTCAAATTAAACTGGACTTGGTAGTGGTAGGATTAATGAAGATGGAATGTACTTTGATTGCTGAACATGTTATACACCATGTGGAAGCTTGTAGAAGGAAGAAGAGAATAGAAGAAGCGGCCAATAAAGGTTTGGTGAATAAGCCAACACAGCTGCAAGTAAATGACTTAAATAACAGAAATAAAGAAAAAATAAATTGCAAGCCCCTATAATGACACCAGAAACTTATCAGCAGAAAGAGCCACTGCAGCCGCAAACGGAGCAGGCGCAGCAGCGTCCAGCCGCAGCCAGGGCTATGAATGACTCTTTTGTGTTCCAACCTCCCATAGCAGGACAAATGTCACCTCAACAAGCCAATTGGACTCAGGTCGGAATGTCAACACAGAGAAGTAGATATGGACAAAGAAGCAGACCTACGCAACATCCTGTAAGTACTGATTTTACTTCAGCTGGCAGGCCATTAATCTCAGGACTAAGGCAGCGGCCTGAAGGGTGCTGGACTTGTGGTCAGATGGGACACATTCAACGGTAATGTCCAAACGGCCCAATGGCGAGGTAAGGCGAGGTATTCCCCTCACAAAGAAAGTACAACTGACTGTAGAAGGAAGGACATAAAGAACGTCATTATAGGCTTGGGCGGTATTACGGTAATATCGTATACCACGGTATCTAAAGATAGCAACGGTATCAGTTTCAATACCGTCATATTTAAGCGCCAAAGTCGCACGAGCAACTTAACAGGAAAAAACAGCCGCTACTTCCGGTTTATGTGCTAAATTATGCTTCCACTCCCTTCCACCAGAGGTCAGACACCCTGTACTTTGTTTCTAGTCCACCACTACCATGTGTAGAAGAAGACCTCAAAGACGCGTCTCAGTGGGAGTGACAGAACGGCTCAATGGAAGCCTCATTCTCTATACGCGAGCTGATAAACATGAAAATGACAAATAAAAATACACCTGTGATGAAGTTTTGGTATTAGTAATGGCTGACTCTGATTCTGAGGAGAACATCTACCTTTAGAGTCTTTTCAGCCGAGTGAAAGTGAGAATGAGCGAGAGTGAGTGCGTGTGTAACTTGACAGCGCGCGCTGCTCGTGCCTTTCTCAGCGTCTCTCATAACCACACTTTGCCAAACATCAGTGAAAGAAACGGAGGAAAACTAGTCGCTCTAGCCGCGTAGTAAAGGGGCGGTTGGGAAGGGAAGCCGTGAGCACATAGCACCTGCAGCTTTACCTTTAGCACCTGCAGCTTTGCCTTTAGCACAGTTGATAGAAGCCGGGCGGGTGTACTGCCATGGCCGCGTAGTGCCGGGGTGTCGGGAATAATGCGGCTTCTATTGACAGCTGTTTGGGACAAATCGTGTTGGTCATCCTGACACTTTACCCAGTCGAGGAGGGCGAGGCAGGGGTAAACATAGTCAGCGCAAATGCGCTAATCATAGCAGCGATCGTAATAAAAGTGATGGCTGTGTGCTGTGCTTCATGAGAGATCCACACTCTAAAAACTACTAAACTGTTCTGGATGTTTATGTTCATTTAATTCTGTTTGACTCTTGTATTTGCACTTTTTATAAACTGCTATTTGTTGCTAATAAAAGTTGTTTATATTGTTGTGCATGTTATTTTGTTATTGTTTCAGTATTAGTGTTTGGTATTCAGTTTCTGAACAGTTTAGGCACAAGCCAACAGTTTGGTGACGCTGTCTGAGCCTTACGTCATATTTTTTTTAATTATTCACGGTAATACCGTATACCGAGGTAAAATAGGGAGGAGGTTTGACGGTATCAAAATTTGGATACCGCCCAAGCCTACGTCATTATTATATTCCAAAACCACCCCAATTAATATTCTGGGAAGAGATGTCTTGTGTGTGCTAAAAGCTACATGCACACAAAGAGGTCTCCAGGTGGATTTCCCAGATAACGCGGAGAGTAAAATGATGTCTGCCACGGCAGTAATGGACACAAAAATGATAATCCAACCTGAGGTGTATTGGCTGAGGTGGCCCAAAAACTCCAAGCTCGAACAAAATTGGAGAAGCATAATGAATATGCATAATGAATGTGCAGCCAAATAATCTGCAGCTACTGCGTGACGTCATCATGTCAATATGAACAAAATCTCTGATGATTGTTTCCAAAACCTTGAATCTATGCCACAAAGAATTAAGGCAGTTCTGAAGGCAAAAGGGGGTCCAACTGGGTACTAGCAAGGGGTACCTAATAAAGTGACCGTAGAGTGTATATTAAGATGCAATTTTCAGGCCATATCTGCAGTTTAGAGAGATTTTTGCAGTAGTAGATCCTCCAGATGGTAAAGAGTATTGTGTTCACAAAACGTACCTGAGGGGTTCTTGGTGCTCTCACTTTGTCTAAGGGAATGCTCTCTGGACTTGATGCATCCTCCTTATGGCCAGGTGCTTCCACGCACAAACTGCCACTATCTACAAAACAGCAACAATTTTTTTTTTTTTTATTTAATAAACAAACTCTTTTTCATAAAAACAACTTTCAGAATTCTCTACATATCTTACTGGCTCCCAATAAATTCTGCAATGTTTTATCACTCTGGAGACAAAAATAATGTTCATTACAAGAGAGACTGGAAACAAGATGTTTGTAGTAAATGCAACAAATAATGCCATTGTTAAATGCATCAAATTATCCTAAATGGAACAAATTTTTTTATTTAACCTTTATTTAACCAGGATGGTCCCACTGAGATTACAAATCTCTTTTGCAGGGGAGTCCTGGCCCCATGTGTTTGGGGGGGACTATTGTACATGTTTTTGGTGGTAGGGGAAACCGGAGTACCCGGAGGAAACCTACGCAGAAATAGGGAGAACATGCCCTGGATGGGAATCGAACCCAGGACCTTCTTGCTGTGAGGCAGGAGCGCTAACCACTGTTAGAGTGAAAGACTGAAAGTCTCCATGTCTTCCTGTCACTTCTTCTACACAACCAAATTGAAGTCGCTGGGCTAAATACATTTAGCCCTAAAGGCCGGAAATTCAAGAGTGGTGGGACTTCATACTTGTCAGTCACCAAATGATTGGTAGTCACTGTTCATGTCATTATGCTTAAGCTGTAAAAAACTCTTATTACATTTACATTTATTCATTTAGCAGACGCTTTTATCCAAAGCGACTTACATTACATTACCAGTGTTACAGTCACTGGAGGCAAGGTGGGTTAAGTGTCTTGCCCAAGGACACAACGACAGTATGAACTGTGGGGAGAGTGGGAATCGAACCGCCTACCTTCCGGTTGAAAGACGACCGCTTTACCCACTGAGCTACTGCCGCCCCATTATTATTTTTGTGGCAATTTAGACATTAGTGCCATCAAACTATACACACTACGTTCTTTGTATATCTTCCATCCACAAGATATAACAACATAAAAATATAATAAAGTCTGTGGAGGTTCTCAGGAATCCAGGACACAATGAAGAAAAAGTTAAAACAAAAACGCCTCTGAACATGGGCCAGGGTGTTTTTGTTTCATTGTCGTCAAGAGTTTAATCAATCAATAATTTGATTATAACGTGCAACCACAGATTAACATTAACAATAAATAGTTACAAATAGGTTTGAAAACAGTGCAGTGTCACAGAGACACTTAGTGCCAAAAGCCATTCTAAATAATTGGGTCTTAAGTCTGGCTTTAAACTGGTCAGTGACGCAACGTAACCCAATGGGCAAAGAGTTCCAGAGTTTAGGAACGACCACTGCAAAAGAACGATCGCCCTGCTGTTTGAACCGGGACCGGGGCACCTTCAGCAGATGTTGCCCAGCAGAACGTAGAGCTCTGCTGGGTTGGTGAGGGGTTAAAATCTCACACAAATAAGGTGCAACGCCACTGATTGCATTAAAAACAAACATTAAGATTTTAAAATAGATTCTGAACTGGACAGAGAGCCAGTGCAGGGAGTACAGGACAGGTGTGATATGCTCATGGTTACGACTGAGGAGGAGTCACCAATCCTAACAGAAAAACTCCTTTTTGTTAAATACGACCTAAACCACTGTAGCACAGGTTCTTGAAGCCCAACCTGTTGGGCCACATGTGTCAGGAGGACTGAGTGGTCCACGGTGTCAAATGTTGCAGTAAGATCCAACATTACTAGCAGCCCTGGCTTTTTCACATCAAGGGACAACAGAATGTTGTTCTGTACTTTCAGGAGCGGAGACTGGAATTTTTCAAAAATATAATTGTATGCGTGATTAGGGCTGGGTATTGTTCAAAATCTTTCGATCCGGTACCAATTTCGATACCTCAGTTTCGATACCGGTTCCTAACGATACTTTTTTCGATACCATGTGTTTTAAAATCCATTTCAAAATCAACACAAATACATTAAACACAAAACTTTTATTTTCATCTTAATTAAAACAAATTCTGGTCACACTTCACACATCATATCAATCCTAACTTGGCCAAAATTTTCAAAAAAAGAGAAACCTTTTTGCCACAACATGAACATATTATAAATAAATAAATTATATTGTGTACATCCTAATATTGAACCAACTAAAATTCATAGGAATGTAAAAAAAAAAAAACTTTTTAGTACAAAATCAAACTGTATTTGTGGGTAACCGCTCAGCAGTTTTTCTTCAGAAAGATCAACATGTCGGCTTTTTCTGGCAACAGACAGGCCCGCTCCTGGCTAATGGTGTCCCCAGCCGTAGAAAATGTACGCTCTGAGGGCGTCGATGAGGCTTGTACACAGAGGAACCTGGCTGCCAAGCTGGATAGCATTGGCAGTGTGTCCTTCTTACTCCACCACCAAGTTGCTGGATTCACTGTAGAGAGTGTACACGGCAAACCTCTGTAGAGCTGTATCTCCTCCTGAATCTCCTCTGAGGTGCTGGTCATGCTGTAGGCTGTTACTTCTATCGCCATGCCTACCTGCAAAAGGAGGCAGAAGCTAATGTGAAGGAGGAAATAACAGCGCTAACGCTACAGCAACCGACTAGCAGCACAAGCTAACATACATAAAGTGGTAGTCAACGTCATGGGGATGCATTTGGTTTAAGTAGGGAAATTACACTTATCTGTCAAATATTTCTAAAATGTGAAACCTTAACGTTACGTTGGAAAAACAAAGATGTTGCCTGGTCAAAGAATAAGGTTAAAGCTAGCGCCTGGGTAACGTTACATCGCAACGCAGAGTTGCATCCACACATTCAAACCACTCGCGTTAGCGTAAACAATTACTTAAACTTCTGTTCGCTAAAAAGGTAATATCTTCCTTTCTTACCTGCTACAATGTCAGAAATGCCAGATGATGTTGAAGGGGGCTGGTTTGACTCCGATGAGGTGCAAGGCTCCTCTGGTTCCTCCTTTTTACAGTCGAATACCGTGCAACTTTCTGCCTTCATATTGATCCCGTGCATGGTCAAATGCTTCATTAAATTTGTGGTATTAACGGCTTTGGTTGCAATACACTTGTCGCATATGTTACGGCAGTAGCTCAGTGGGTAGAGTGGTCGTCTTTCAACCGGAAGGTAGGCGGTTCGATTCCCACTCTCCCCACAGTTCCTACTGTCGCTGTGTCCTTGGGCAAGACACTTAACCCACCTTGCCTCCAGTGACTGTAACACTGGTAATTACATTAGAACAATGTAAGTCGCTTTGGATAAAAGCGTCAGCTAAATGAATAAATGTAAATGTAAATGTTACACTTTGCTGACTCGGCATCTACTTTTATAAAGTGTAGCCACACTTTAGATCTCTTTGGCATTATAAAACTGGAACGTTTGGAGAAAAAACAACTAACGTTACACTTGTGTTGTGTGACTGCGAGTATCTTCAGATATCCCACCGTCACGTCACGTGGTGGTGGACAGCCAATCACGGCGAATGTAGTTCCTTACATGCACGTATGCTACAAGCTCACACAGACACAGTCGCTTGGCAAAAAAAAAAAAAACCCCGGCCGCTTGGCTTTTGGAACCGAAATTTGGCACCGAAAGATAAATAATTTTTCGATACTCATAGTATCGAAGTTTTTCGTTCGATACCATAAAGGCATCGAAGTTCGGTACCCAGCCCTATGCGTGATCTAATTTGCTTACACAGCTATCAAATAAGGGCACATGTTTTCTCTAAATAAGTTTCATTTCCGCTCAGAAGGCTAGGTAGATAGGCAAGTATCGGACAAAGGGGGTGAAAAAGCCAAATGACAGGGAAGAGCAGAAGCATAGCTACTGATAAAGAGGGGAGGTAAAACTGATTTAAAAAAAGGAAAAGAAGCACAGCTCCCCGAGAGAGAGCAGGGAAGGGAGTGGCTGGGAGTGTAGCATAGAGTGATATCAAACTTAGTGCAGTCAGCCCATGGCCATGTAAACTTTACATGTGATATGTTAAACTACGTTGAACTTAAGCTACTGAATCATAGCATCCAATCTGAACCTAGGTGTGAACAGATCAGAATTCTTTCACAAACTGAATGTATTAGTAATGCACTTTTAAGTTACTGTATTTTATAAACAGCTCATTGCTCATTTATTTCAGCACAGCTCTGTTGTATGAATGTGTGAGACCGTGGAGGTTAGTTTGGTGGTGGTCTGAGCACCTTGTATTTGGCAGCCCCCCTTGTTGCATTCATAAACTGGGCTTAGTTTTGAATTTAATCAATTCACAGCCCTATTTAATTTGTAATGATACCTTCACTGCTGTACCTTTATTTAACAAACCAGGGTTTGGGTTGGCATATAGCCTTGTGTTTAACTTTTATTAAAATACAATAGTTAATACTCAAAGCCATATTCCTAAAAGACTATAAATCATATTAGTGAGTAAAGTTTGGTAAGGGCTTTCCATATTAACGCTCAAAGGGAGGTGTTTGTGAAACTTCGACAAGGCAAACTCATTAAACTAGCTTTCCTTTAGCTCGCTGCTAATTTCTGAACTTTGAAACGGACCAAACAGCTGAATATATTGCGCTCCATTTTTATTTCATCTGACTCTGCTCTGTGTCAGTCTTGCCAGGTGAACTGTACTGCGATATATTGCAGCACCAAATACCATTGCACTCATTTCCTTTTATTGTGCAATAGGTTGATTTATTGATATTGTGAGCCTAGTTTTAACCTTTCCTTACAACATAAAAAATACATGTTATTGTACCCAATAATAGGTATATTAACAGACTAAATTTATTGAAGGCCCAAATTAAGTACTTAATTTATAGTTATTTAGCTTAAACTCTCCACTATCAACACTTTCAAATGGCGCTTTTCCACTACACAGTACCAGCTCGACTCGCCTCGACTCGGCTCGCCTTTGTTTGGTTTTCCACTGCGTAAAAGTTGTACCTGTACCTGCTTCCTGGTACTTTTTTTCGTATCACTTTTTCGTATTCTAAGCGGGCTGAGGCGATACTAAATTGTGACGTGAACACACGACAGACTGCTGATTGGCCAGAGAGAATCGTCACTGTTCACTGCGTCATCATTGCACGCGCCAGACGGAGTATCCCGAATAACCCCGCCATTTTTAAATAGTTTGGCCAGAGATTGCGTGATAATTTACCCAGTCCCAGACTTTAGTATTATGGCAACTCGGAAAAATGCTCCGTGGTCAAACGAGGAGGTGCAGACTTTTCTTTGTTTGGTTGCCGAAGAGAAGATCCAGCGAGTTCTATGTGTGTGAGTAGCGGGTGTGTGTCGCGTAGAAGATTACGTCACGACAGGTTCCTGCGGCGTCGCTATGACGACTAGGTACTATTGTGGAGGTACTATCTGCAATGGAAAACGGAGCGAAAAGCGAGCCGAGCCGAGTCGAGCTGATACTGGTAGTGGAAAAGCGCCAAAAGATTAACACCACACAACTATCTTCCACTAATTTGCAGATTGGTTTGAAATAAGCTATTGTTCCTGGCTTTGGAGTAAGTCAGAATATGCTCATTGCTCAGTTAAGCTCTGTAACTGTATTTCACAAGTTGACACGAACAAGTGTCAATCCGACACTAGCAAGAGAATAATGCTTAGAATAATGTTCTATTCAGTTTGTCTTAATAATTGATCACATCAGCCTTAGCCAAAAAGAGAAAAGGGGTTAGCATTAACCCTCAACTTGTTTGTAGCTTGAAAAAACTGAATCCAAGATGGCAGCATGATGGCAACATGTCTTGTGTCTGTTCAATGTGTATCTGTTTTTAACTTATTTAAATTGGCTTCAGATTATATTTTATTGAAACTGACGAATGTGGATTCTATACCCTGTTCTTTGTGGGCTTTATCTCTTGCTGGGCCCTGTACTACTGGCTCGGGCCTGCCGCACCACACCGAGCCTGTGCTACCGCTTGAGCCTGCTACAGCACACCAGGCCTGTGCTACTGCTTTGGCCATCTACAGCACACCAGGCCTGTGCTACTGCTTTGGCCATCTACACCACACCAGGCCTGTGCTACTGCTCGAGCCTGCAGCACTATTTTAAGTCTTGTACTGACTGAGGTTAGTTTAAGGTGAGAAGTTCTGTGAGGTAAGTGGGGGCATCACCGTGCAGGCAGTGATGGGTGTGGAGGAGGTGTTTGTATTCAATATGGAGGTGAATGGGGAGCCAGTGAAGAGTGCGGAGGATGGGCGTGATGTGATCATATTTCCGCACCCTCATCAGGACCCTGGCAGCACTGTTTTGTACAGACTGGAGCTTTTGGATGCTTCTGCCAGGAATCCCAATGAGGAGTGCGTTACAGTAGTCCAGTCTGGAAGAGACAAAGGCATGGACGAGCTTCTATGCAGCGGGGAGAGAGAGGGAGGGGCGGAGTTTGGCAATGTTGATGAGCCAGAGATAGCCGTTAGCCACGTTCCTAGTGCACCGATAAAAGTCTCCACAACAGAAGGTAGTATAAAGCAATAGACTTACTGCACTGCAGTGAAGCCACAGCAAAACATCTGTTATCTGTGTGTTTCATCAGTTTTCACTGTGTTTATATGGCTCTACTGAAAGATGGATGCTAATAAATTCATCATGTGAGCAAACCACTTGTGTCTGAAGTACTTGGGGGAATTACACTAGGAAAAAAGATTTTTAATCTCAATGAGGTTTTTTCACCTGATTAAAAAAAAGGATATAATAAATACAAATAATTTAGGATAATGTATTCTGCAATCAACAATTCATTGATGTATATCTATTGTAACACTTCAACTTCACAAAACAAAAAAAAATTTGAATGGTGGACCTCACCAAGCTCAGACGTTTGCTCCAGATTAGTGGTGATGTAGCTGCCAGTGGAAATGGTGCTGGAAAGGCAGTCAGCGCCGTGAAGTCTGTGTACATGCTGGGAGAAAAAATACAATATAAAACAATTAAGGCTGCACAGTGTTGAAAAAGTGGAACCCAAGTGGAACTTATTTTTAATCCAGCTCCTAATAGACTTAAGATTACAGCATGCATAATATGTAACCAAACACGCTTAAGATGGGGCGGCAGTAGCTCAGTGGGTAGAGCGGTCGTCTTTCAACCGGAAGGTAGGCGGTTCGATTCCCGCTCTCCCCACAGTTAATACTGTCGTTGTGTCCTTGGGCAAGACACTTAACCCACCTTGCCTCCAGTGACTGTAACACTGGTAATGTAATGTAATGTAAGTCGCTTTGGATAAAAGCGTCTGCTAAATGAATAAATGTAAATGTAAATGTAAGATAAAATCAAGAAACTGAGAGAAGTATAATCTTGTTTAATATATAAAACTTATAGAACGTAACCTTGTGTTTGATTGAAACCAGATGGTTTAAGTGATATTTTAAAGGATGTTTCAGAAATCTCATACTTTAACGTGTTATGATAGAAAGTCTTAAATATTGTCTTGTCTGGCCAAGTTCTCGTGCTGCAGGGGGTGCTAAAACTAAAAATGCACACAATTGAGCCATTGTACTGACATCATCCTTTCCGTAGCTCATACATGCGCACAGTTAGTGTACATCAGTGATTATCAATGGGTGGCCCAGTGGCCACATCCAGCCCGCCACAGCATTCCACCCAACCCGGCACCACGACATGTTCATTTACATTTATTCATTTAGCAGACAGATCCAAAGCGACTTACATTAAGCTTCAATTCACCAGTGTTACAGCTGGAACAACACTAGAGGCAACATGGGTTAAGTGTCTTGCCCAAGGACAACGACAGTATGAACTGTGGGGAGAGCGGGAATTGAACCACCAACCTTCCGCTCTACCACTGAGCCACTGCGCCTCGAAACTAATGTCGTCCTGGGAACGGTCCATTTAGCTCCATGGGCCGAAACACACACCTCCCTCCTGTCACAGAGTCTGCCAGTTCAGGGTGTAAATGTGCACACTATCAGCATAATTTGTAACTTTGCACAATCCATCCTTCCATCCATCCATCTCCTACCGCTTATCTGGGGCCGGGTCGCGGTTCGGGATTTAAATCCACTTTAGAAAAAAGCGTGTCTTTCTGCTGCTGCACAGACCGGTATTAAGCCAAGTCGGCTCCACACAAACTTAACGAGCGGGGCTTAACCAGCTACACAACAAATCTGTGTCTCTCTGGAAAACAGACAAAAACGTAATTGTCCCCTCACCAGTGGAGAACAGAGAATGTGAGCCTCTGAGCCATGTGTTATACAGTTCATACAGTGAACCTCTTGGAATTTCATGGTGTTCAGAATGAATTTGGTTTAAAATGTAATCAGAGTCAGGTTGTAGCACATCTGGAGTCTCGTTAAGATAATACGTTTTGGAGGTGTGGACTACAGCTACTTTGAATGATAAAAACAAACCTTTAGAGTTTTTTCTGTACAAGAAGAACACGCTTATGTGAGCCACTCCTCGCCAAAAAGAGCTTACAGAGGAGCTACTCATAAATGAGGTAAAGAAACAACCCAGAATGACTGATTTGAAGGCATCATTGGAACTTGCCATAAAACACTCAACAAGCAGGGTATCCACGGCAGGACAATAAAAAAGAACATTGCTGCATCCCTGAAGTTTGCAAAAGAGCACATCAACACTCCACAGTGGTATTGGCAAAATGTTCTGTGGACTGATGAAACTAAGATTGAACCATTTGGAAAAAAACACAGCGCTACATCTGGCGTAGAAAAGGCACAGCCTATCATCATGAAATCATCCCAAGTATGGAGAATAAAACATCATGATTTGGGGCTGCCTTGCTGCATCAGGGCATGGCCAGCTTGAAATCATTGAGGGGAAGATGAATTTTTAAGTATATCAAACAATTATCAGGATAATGTGAGGATGTCTGTACGTCAGCTAATACTGTGTAGAATGCAACAGGACAACAACCCAAAACACCGGAGCAAGTCCACCACAGAAAAACAAAATCCACCTTTTGGAGTGGCCAAGTTAGAGCCCAGACTGCAACCCAATAGAGATGCTATGGATTGACTTGAAGCCATTCTGCCAGGAAGAATGGGCTAAATTTCCTCAACGATGTGCAGGTCTGATCCAATGCTACTGGAAGCACCTGGTTGAGGTTTTTGCTGCCATAACCCAGTTATTATTCCACTGCCATTTTGAATGTTAAATGAGTGTGTTCAATAAAAGACATGAAAGATCAGAATTATATATGTGTAATTATTTTTGACTTAGTTGAAGATCAGATCACATTTTAATACAAATTTATTTAGAAAACCATAAAATTCCAAAAGCTTTACACACTTTCTTGCCACTGTAATTACATAACACAGTCAGACCCGTCTTAAACTAAGTATTCACCTGTTTGAGGCCCTTGTCATAAATATGTAATAATGTTCTGGTAGATCTGCATTCTGTGCCTCTCTGCTGCAGCCACTATTCCCTTCTTTATCAAGGAATTAATTTTGGCTGTACAACCATTTCCACGCAATCTTTGGCATTTATCAATATGATCGTGGGCGTACATAAGCTCCAATCCCACACTAGGTCATATATTGTGTAAATATGGCTACGCAGGTTTGAAATCAGCACCGAGCTGAGCAGCAAAACCATTATTTAGAACCAACAACATTCCATGTTACACGCCTCTGTAACAATAGTTTAGTATTGTATATACTTTTAGAGCCGTTCAGATGATTGTGTGTATTATTAATACAGTCTATAACACTGCAATCTGTTTATTTAATCTTTAATCATAATGCCTTTATGACACTCAAATGCTAATGCCAAGTAATGTCACCCAAGTAAACCGTCAGTTTCGGTTTATCTAAGCAAAAACACACATGTCTGTGAAGGTTCTCATCCAGGACATCCTGAAAAAAAGGTTTAAGTAAAAGCATTTGGACTCAGTTTTCTCAGAATTGATAGTCTCTTGGAATTAGAGACAAAAAGTCTTCACCTTGAAAACTGAGCCTAGATGCTTTTACTTAAACCTTTTTTTCATAAAAACTTTATTAGACAACTCAGAGAAAGATGAGTTTAACATTTAATTTGACGCGCAGCAGCGGGGTTTTAAGTGATTCCGAGGTTCCTGATCAGGGGGGTGACTGTGTGCCCATCGATGGAGAGTGAAAAATCCTGAGGGGGGGAAGGAGGGATTTGTGACCAGTTATAATTCTTTCAGATTTCTTGCAGTTTAGCTTGAGAACGTTTTTTGTCATCGAAGATTTTATTTCAGTGAGGCAGTTTGTGAGAGTGGAATGGTTTTTTGTAGAGAGGTATATTTGGGTCTATGACGACAAATGATGTACAGTATAAACAAAAGGGGACCAAGCACCGAGCCCTGGGGGACACCATGCGTTACAGGGACGGTACAAGATGCAGTTGTAAATGGATATGTAGTGGAATCTGTCAGAGAGGCAGGATATGAACCAGGAGAGTCCTGAACCAGTTATGCCGATGTGGGACTGTAGACGATGGAGAGGGATGGAATGGTCTATGATGTCAAAGGCAGCACTAAGGTTGATGAGCAGGAGTATGGAGAGAAAACCAGAGTCAGAAGCTAAGAGGAGGTTGTTTGTGACTTTGAGAAGAAGGGCAGTTTCAGTACTGTAGTAGGTACGGAAGCCGGATTGAAAGATTTCATATAACTGATTGGAGTGTAGCTATTGCTTGAGTTGAGAGGTGACAAATTGTTCCAAGATTTTGGAGTTTGAACAGAGAAAACAGTACCAGAGGTGAGAGAGTAGTTTATAATGTCCAGGATGAGTGAAGTGAGACAGGGGAGACATGATTTGATCAGTGAGGATGGGATGGTGTCCAGGGGACAGGTGGAGAGTTTAATACCGGAAAACAGTTTGTTTAGATTGTAAGTGGTTATGGGTGACGCCGTGGCTGGAGGTCAGTGAGGAACCACGAGGAATGAGTAAAACCAAACCAACCCCACAGGTACATACATTAACATAAGCTTTTTCTAAAGCCATGTTAATACCCTCCAAAACAATAAACCAAACCATAAACCATATTTAAAATCCAACACAATTCACAAACCCTAAAACCAAACATCTAGACTTCTTTAAAACCCATAAACACTGTCTGGTTTCTCCCCTCTCCATTCCCCTGCCTTGGTTTGGCCCGGAACCCTTTTAGTGTTGCTTGTTCCCCGGGGGACTCTTTTAGCCAGACACATGGACACAAGGAACAGAGCGGTGAGTAAACTCTAACACAGCACCAAACACAAGCAAAAAACACACTCCAGCACTTAACACCAAACACACAATTACTAGGCCTGGGACGGTATTGAATCTTTCTTACCGCGGTTGAAAAGCTATAAATTTTACTTCCGGTTTTTCTCTTACTTCCGGTTTTGCTCAGTAAACAAACGTCAAAATAAGAGTCTGGATGAAACTTTTTATTTTTTTGTGCGGTGATGACGGTTACAGGTTTAGACCCGCGGTAGGCGTCACGTGACCGCGGTAATGCGGTAACCGTCCCAGGCCTAACAATTACACATATCTATTGCACAATTCTCAATCAGTTCTAATTGTTTGTTCTCCCCCACAGCCCGGCAATCGTCATCCAAGCGCAGAACCACAGGTGAAACTATAAAACAATAACAAACTGTCTGTTTGTTACAATGGGTTTATGGAAAGCTGTTTGTGAATGTTGTCTATTTTAGTCTGGAAAGAACGACAGGAAGTTATTGCTTTTCTCTGTGGTGAACGAATGAGTGATATGCTCTGAGCTCAGTTCAAGTGTAGAAAACATCATGAAATGCAATTTAATGCACTTCAGGTTTAAAACATTTACATCATTGCTCAGTGATGACACAGACACACAACACTGTACACCGACAAAAACACAAGGCTTCTGGAGCATAATCATTAGCTTTAGACCAAAGACCCCAAACAAAATTAGATGTGGCTACTTATTGATTCACAATATGAAACTCAGAAAGGTGTACTAATGTTAAGGTAAATGGCATGCTTTCTTAGACCCTTCTCGGGCACCTAAAGCGCTTCACATTATGCATCCATCCATTCACACCTTGTGAAGACTGACAGAGACGGCAACCTTACTACCACCCAAGACACATTTATACATGTTATGGGAATTGTATGTGTTTTCATTTAGTGTCTATGTTTAGTTTTTAGATATGATTCTTCTGTCTGCTTATGTTATGGCCTTCATGCTATTACAAACAGGCCATCACAACCTGGGTCGCAGACTGCGGAGGAGTGAACATCCTCCGCCTCCTTAACACTGTGTACTACTGGGTATAAAACGACATGTATTGTTTACCTCTTTAAGCAAACGCATTCTGTACCTTTAGGGGGAGGCAGTAGCTCAGTGGTAGAGCGGCCGTCCTTCAACCGGAAGGTAGTAGGATCGATTCCCGCTCTCCCCACAGTTCATACTGTCGTTGTGTCCTTGGGCAAGACACTTAACCCACCTTGCCTCGTATGAATGTGTAAGAATGTTGAAGGTGTTGGTCGGAGAGTCCGTAGGCGCAGAATGGCTGCCACGTCTCTGTCAGTCTGCCCCAGGGCAGCTGTGGCTACAGATGTAGCTTACTACCACCAGTGTGTGACTGTGGAGTGAATGAATAATTGATATGTAAAGCGTCCTTGAGCTCTGGAAAGGCGCTATATAAATATAACAATTATTTATTACCTTTAATGTACCTGTCTTTGCTTATCCTTGCAAGGAATAAAACCTGGCCTTGCGCTTTTATAATATAATCTGTCTCCGTGTCTCTCTGGATAAATATAAGGATATAGAATTCTTATAACAATACACCAGTGCTGTGGCACTGGAGGGGAGATGGTAGCCTGGCACAACCCGACATGAGCTCTCTGTATATTCTATATATACAGGAATTCAGTCTAGCAAAGCTTCGTAAGCCAGTCAGTTCCTCAGATATGTTCCGTACCGACCAATCACACTCGAATGCCGTTGGAGTGTTGTCTTGCATCATACCTAGGCAACCCAAGTCCTTTGTTCAAAACTGTCAAGATGGTGCACAGGACTACCGAGTGTTTGTTCGCCTTTGGATTCAATCAGTTTTAAATAATCCTCAGGTTTTTACAGCATAAACGACAGAAGTAATTTACAGCAGCTCCGCCATGTTGGTTTGTTTTCTTCTTTGTGGATTGTTGCCTAGCTAACATCATGCTTGCTGCAATTCCAATTGGTTGGCCCCAAGTTGCTTTGCCCCACCTGGCCCCTCCAAGCCACCTTGAGGAAAACGAGCTGGCATTGAGCTTTTCAGGCTAGGGAGGTGGATGGTGCGTCTTGCCCAAAGACACAACAGTATGAACAAGAGGGAGCAGAAAGTGAACCGCTGAACCTTTGAGTTATTGGACTACCTCCTGAGCCCCTTCGCTCCACAACAATCACAACATCATACCAGTGACTTCTAGAATGACTTCCACACCTCCTCTGGAGAAACAGAAACCGTGGCTGCAGGACCAGAGTAGTCTGCTCCTCTCCCAGAGTAAGACTGAAGTGGTGAAATTCTGAGCTGAGCTGAACCTAAGACAAAAATGTTTCCAGTCCATAACTCATCATCATTTAAATAATTTATTTTGCACTTCATGTTCTACATACCAGACATGGAGGATCCAAGAGATATTCCTGACCTCAAAAAGCCCTTCCTCCTGAGGACAGGGTTACGTGCTTTAGAATTTGTCTGTGTTGTCAAACTTGTGACCAGAGATGATTCTGACTTCTGAGTGTCCTGATTTACAGCTAATGTACCTTCTTGAGCTACAAAACAAAGTCATTCACCCATTTTCAGATTCAGCCTGCTTAGTAAGATAATAGTTTTGTCCAAACAAAAGGGAAGCCAACCTGTCACCAGACTCAAATTGGCCAGTGTCTGAACTTCTTCAATAACACTAAGTTGATGCTGTTGATGCTGCTTGACTCGGGGAACAGGGGGCTTTATGGCTGCTGAAGGAGGCATAATGGCTGTACTGCGATGTCCAGAAGAGAAACCTGCTGACAAAAGTTTACATTAATGCACAACATTACTTAAATAGAAAACATACCCCAAACAGATAAATGAAAATTGAGGTAGTAAAATAAGGCCAATTTGGTTAACCTGATTCCGCTAGATAGAACTGCTCATAGTCTGTTGAAGGCTCTGGTTGAAAGCGTTTGCAAAAGTGAGGAGTCTTCTGTAAAAAAGCTTTACCTTTAGCACCGGCTGCTTTACCTTTAGCACCTGCTGCTTTACCTTTAGCACCTGCTGCTTTACCTTTAGCACCTGCTGCTTTACCTTTAGCACCTGCAGCTTTACCTTTAGCACCTGCAGCTTTACCTTTAGCACCTGCTGCTTTACCTTTAGCACCTTTACCTTTAGCACCTGCAGCTTTACCTTTAGCACAGGTGATAGAAGCCGGGCGGGTGTACTGCCGTGGCGTAGTGACGGGGTGTCGGGAATAATGCGGCTTCTATTGACAGCTGTTTGGGACAAATACGTGTTGGTCATCCTGACACTTTACCCAGTCGAGGAGGGAGAGGCAGGGGTAAACATAGTCAGCGCAAATGCGCTAATCAAAGCAGCGATCGTAATAAAAGTGATGGCTGTGTGCTGTGCTTTATGAGAGGTCCCACACTCTAAAAAACTACTAAACTGTTCTGGATGTTTATGTTCATTTAATTCTGTTTGACTCTTGTATTTGCACTTTTTATAAACTGCTATTTGTTGCTAATAAAAGTCGTTTATATTGTTGTGCATGTTATTTTGTTATAGTAATGGGCGATATGAATGATATGCGATATAAATGATAAAAAATTGGCATACGATAGAGATTTTAATTCTATTGCACTACCGCGATAATACATGTTGATGACGCAATTTCCCATAAAATTTACAGCCACGAGCTGCAGCTTGAAACATGGCTGAAAGCGAAACGGAGGAGCTGGTGAAAAAGACGCAACATCCATTATTTGGACGTAATTCGTATTTAAGCCGTCTGACGTGCAGCAGCAAATTATACTCTGTAGAGTGTGTGGGGCAACAGTTCCGGCTAAGAGAGGTAACACAACTAATCTGTTGTACTACCTCAAAACGAAACATGTTACTGAATACCAGCTTTGCCAGCTCCGTGTCTTCACGGAGCTGGCAAAGCAACAGATTAGTCGTGTTACCTCTCCGTGAAGTCACGGAGCTAGCATAAGCTGCCAGGCAATGCAGCCAAAGAGCGAGCGCGGGAGCGAGAGAGAGCGAGAGCGAGCGAGAGCGAGAGAGAGAGAGAGCGCGCGAGAGAGATTATAGATTAAATTAACATATAAAATCTTACAGTCACGTTTGTCAACAGAAAAAAGTGTGAAAGATCCCCGAATTGACCGTGCTGTTGCTTTATGCAAGAAGATTGTGAGTTCCTTTTCAGGAATACAGGAATAACATTAAAAAATGCATTTAGCAGTTTGGCTTTCCTTAGGCTCTATGTAACCTGTTCTGAAATGATTCTATTATAATTTATATATCGCAATATATATCGTTATCGCAAGAGGCTGCAATGTATATCGCAATATGGATTTTTGGCCATATCGCCCATCCCTATTTTGTTATTGTTTCAGTATTAGTGTTTGGTATACAGTTTCTGAACAGTTTAGGCACAAGCCAACAGTTTGGTGACGCTGTCTGAGCCTTACGTCATATTTTTTTTAATTATTCACGGTAATACCGTATACCGAGGTAAAATAGGGAGGAGGTTTGACGGTATCAAAATTTGGATACCGCCGAAGCCTAATTAACGCTAATATCTTTGCCATGTTGATAACAAAGGAGGACGCTTGTTGCATTTGTCAAATTAAAACCTGCCTTTTCCTGTTTGTGCTGTCACATCATTGGTCACAAGAGGACGGTATAAGCAAAAATGTATACGCAGTTATAATTGTTTTACTCATGCTCAATAAGTCAATATATAACCTTTTTAAAGTTTAAAATTAAGCATTTATACATTTGGCACTACCAATGTTTCAGAAAACCATTTATACCATTTTAAAGTAAATGGTTAATAAACAATTTCTATGAATTTATGTATGCGGTTACACAATAATTTAGACATATAGTAATTGCAAGTGCAATTCATACTTAACTCAGTTACTAAATGTTAAGGATTTTGTGTGAGTTGATCTAAATTGAGGCCTAAATGTAAATGATTTACATTTAGTCATTTAGCAGACACTTTTATCCAAAGCAACTTACATGAAGTGTTATATTTAAGTTTTTTTGTCATTTTAGCTTTTATTCAAAGCGACTTACATTAAGCTTCCAAGTACCAGTGTTACAGCTGGTAACAGCAAGTGTCTTTCCCAAGGACACAACAACAGTAAGAACTGTGGGGAGAGCGGAAATCGAAACCCCAACCTTCCGGTTGAAAGACAACTGCTTTACCACTGAGCCCCCAGTACTTATAGAACAAAAATATACCTGTTACAAGAATCATATTTACTCAGTCCTGCACAGGTCATGTCTTTCAGCTGTTGTACAAACACATTTGGAACATCATGTTTCATGCTAATCCAAACATTGACCTAGACATAACTAACCACTGTCTACATTCTGCATCCTGGGAACTTGGGCTGGGAGGTGTGAACAATATACGCCTCAATGATGTACAAAACAACAAGGTATAAAATCAGAATGCATTGAAAGCTCTATAAGCAATTCACTCTGTACCATTGTTACTTTGTATGAATTATTTCATTCTTGCAAGTGTAATTAAACTTATTTCACATAGAATGACTGGCGTTAATCACGACATACAAAAATAAAAGACGTGTAGAGTTGCCTCACCACTTGTGAATGGTTGATGCTGTGGATATTCAAGGTGTAAGGTTCCTCCATATGACTTTTCCAAAGCTTGCAGAAGTGACTTCAGGAGTTTACAACGTGCCTGAATCATTTCCTGTGAAACCTGAAATAAAATACATGATTAAGTACAAGACCTACTGCACTGCTGAACTAATGTCATTATGCATCTATGCTGTGACACCTGAGCATCCATATTAATCAAAGCCTTCAATGTTGATTTTTGTAGTTTTATTTGTTCCATCTCTTCTTTTTGCCTTTGCTGCTGCTCTATTCCCTGTCTTTCCAGTTTTTGATGTTGCTGTAACCCCACATTCTCCGTCTGCTGCTTTAGCCAAACATACTGCAGCCTGTGCCTCTCCTTGCCTTCTTCGACCCCCTGGTTGATAACTGAATCAGGATTAGAAGATGATTGGATTGAGTTTGTTGCGATTGTTTGAGTGATGTTTGTGGTCGGGACATTTGAGGAGATCTCAGTGGTGACACATTGAGGAAGATTCTGTAGAGTCCCCATTATACAGGCTTTAGCTGGAAGTGTTTTTGAGTCAAAATCCACATCTGACCCAAGAGGACAGGAAGGATGATCCAAAATGTATTTTTCCATTGTGGGCCCTTCCACAGAGATTTGGGTTTTCTCTTGAGCTTTAACAGGTTGTACTTGAACAGCAGGTGCAAAGGAAAGCACAGAAGAGTCATAAAAACCTTGAGGCAAATTGTATTGAACTCTCAAAGTTCTTTGGTATTCCTCCAAGCGCTGACGGGCCACAGCAACTGATTTCTGTTGAGTTCTAAAATAAAATAAAAAAATTTAGACATTCTGCAAGACTAACTTGAGACACTTGGTCATGCATCAAGACATGGGGCCAGTACATTCTTTGTTCTTGCCACCTAAAGAAAACTAACATTTCTCCGTTCTTGCAGTGTGTACCAAGCTTTAGCCTTATCTATAAACTTGCAAAATTCAATGATAATGTCCAAGAGCATGACTATCTTACTCAAGAAGTCGCAGTCTGTATTCGTCTTTTCTTCTGATGTTGTCTCCAACAACAAGAGGTACAGGCTGTAGAGAGAAAAAAAATCTTCATAATTCAATATATTTATAAAAGGTCACATTGAGTACAACCTTTTTAACTAAAACTTTATATTCAAAAAAGCTAAATAAACTTCATTTATGTTACAGGTTATCATCTTAAGACAATCAGGACAACCCCTCAGGGTTTCCTTCAGTTTGTGGCCTGCAGAGAACCGGATTGTAGTACAATAGTTTGTTATAGTTATCAAAGCCGCTTTATTTGCCTTGAGGCTGTGTTGATTCAGGAGCAGTGCTGTCTTACAGATACGCTGAACATGAGTGTCATGCAGTAAGGCTGGAAAAAGAATTGTGGAACTTTTAAGAAAAGACTATAAATCTAATATCCTTTTTTATTAACAACAATAACTTGTCTGGGAACCGTGGGCAAGTGCTTAAAGTCAAGCCCTAATTCATGTTTTTACTTTTAAAGACTTTCCTTGTCTAGTGTGTTTGGGGGTAATTGACTTGTTGAAACAAACATTTCAAGGGCATGTCCTCTTCAAGTATTTTGACATATGCAAACTGATCCATGATCCCTGGTATGTGATAAATAGGCCCAACAATTTGGCAAAATTGTAACCTTTTCTGCACATGACTTTTTTTTTTTCAGAGGGACTTTGCGGGGGATTCTTGAAAATAGATTAGCTTCACGCAGACATCTTCTAACTGTCACAGTAATTTTAGGTAACTCCGGACTGTCTTTGAATCTGATGCTTCCCGCCTAACGCTGACATCACTTTGATTTTTCGCCGGTGGACGAAGGATGCATCCCGGTGACGTATCTCTCCTGGCATTGTCCTAAAGTTACGTATTTATTATTTCTTAAAAATTGTCAACACTTTAACTGTGCACCACACCTCATTCATTGTTATACTGGTTATATTTCTGCTAGAGTTTAGTACTAGAGTTGCTGTCGTTTTGTGAACAGGGCACTTCTGTTTGGGCTAGCTAACATGCTAGCGGGTTTTTAGCATTTGCTTTAGCGCATAGCATACCTCGATTGTCGTGTTTGTTACCGTTTTCACACTCTTGGTTAGTCTTGTTCTGTGTACCGAGTTCTCTCTGTAACTTGTGGTTTATCATTGTGAGTTGTGAACAGTTGGCTTGACTTAACTGTACGTACACTAGCTTAGCTAAGTTTTCTGTGTTGTTGTTGTTGCTTGTGGCAATGGTTTGCCATTCTTGTTCAGTATTACTAGACAGATCGTCTCTATTAGAGAGACGTGTTTGTGAGTTAGAGCAGCTAGATCAGGGTTTGGTTACTTTAGATGTGTCAGGGTTTCCGGATAGTATCAGATGCAGTCCTGCTAGCAATAGCTCCAGTTGCGGCTCAGTTGCTTCGGCGGCTGTTGCAAAGAGTCCTACGTTCGGGCCGGTCAGCCGACGCAGGGGTGCAGGCAAGAGCAAGCCTCCGGTTGTCCGCGGTCACCGCCTCTGACCGCGAACTGGTTTTGGGCACTTTAAAGTCCGCTTGTTTGCGCCGATCACCGGCCTGTTCCCTCTGCACCTGCCAGCCGGTGCGAGCATCGTACTCTGGTGATAGGGGACTCCATTACCCACAATGTTAGACTTGAGACGCCAGCCATTGTCCACTGTTTACCGGGGGCCAGGGCTTCCGACATAGAGGCTAACCTTAGGGTGCTGACATCACACAGGAAGGGAGAGTTTCCCAGGACACATACTTGCACTACATACAAGCAGATAGTTATTCATGTCGGCACCAATAATGAATGAGAAGAATGAGGCAGTCTGAGGTAACCAAAGATAGCCTAGCCAGGACTAGGGAACTAGGGAACAAGATTCAAGATTTTTATTCGTCACATACAAAATTATATACAGCATATATAACCAGCAGTGAAATGTGAATCAGGTCCGCTCCATGGACAGTGCAATTATTAAGGAAAACACACAGATGAAAATATGCATGAATATAGCTATGTAAGAATGAAATAAAAGTTAATAAAAAATATAATAGAATATAAAAAATGTGTATTGTGGAATTAAATCTAGATCGCAATATAATGTACATGAATGTAAACTGTAGACTTAAATATTAAGATGTACAGATGTACTGTGTGCATATATGCATTTAGCTGTGGTCTTAAATATTAAGATACTCATGAAGGTGCAAGAAGCAAATGTGCAAAACAGGTTGACACTGTCAGTGTGTCTATGTGAGGTAGTGTATAATCCATCTAAAACCTATTCAAATCCAACTAAGACCTGTTCAAATGCATGAGAATGTTAAAAAGCAGGTATAGAGTTCAAGAGCCTGATGGCCTGGGGGAAGAAACTCCTCCTGAGTCTCTCGGTTTTAGCCATCAGGCTACGGTAGCGCTTACCAGATGGCAGCAAAGTGAAAAATATGATTACTGGGGTGGGTGGAGTCTTTGATGATTTTTGCAGCTCTACTTCTGCAGCGTTTGTGGTAGATGTCCTGCAGAGAGGGGAGAGCAGACCCTGAAATGCGCTCAGCTAAGCGCACAACTCTCTGCAGGGCTTTGCAGTCTTGACTGGAGCTGTTCCCATACCACACTGAGATACATTGAGTCAATACACTTTCTATAGCTCCAGAATAGAAAGTTTTCAGGATTGCTGGTGAGACCCTGAATTTCCTCAGCTATCGCAGATAGTACTTTGCCTGGCTTTATTAACCTGAGTTTGAGTGTGAGTAGTCCAAGTCAGGTCCTCAGAGATGTTTACACCAAGGTACTTGAAGCTACTCACCCTCTCCACAGGGGTCCCGCTTATCATGAGAGGAGTATAGGGCTGCTGCTGCGTCTTCCTTAAGTCTACAATCAGTTCTTTTGTATTGCTCACATTCAGAGAGAGGCAGTTGTCCTGGCACCATGATGTTAATTTCTCTACCTCATCCAAGTACGCGGTCTCAGTATTGTTGTGAATGAGGCCCAGAACCACAGTATCATCAGCGAATTTGATAATGGATGTGGAGCTATGCGAGGACACGCAGTCGTGTGTGTAGAGAGAGTAGAGCAGGGGACTCAAGACACAGCCCTGTGGGGCTCCTACGTTCAGGGTGATGGAGCTGGAGGTGTACTGGCCTAGTTTCACCACTTGAGGTCTGCCGGTGAGGAAATCAAGGATCCAGTCGCAGAGTGAAGGATTCAGTCCAAGATCTGTAAGTTTGGAGGCTAGCTTTATGGGGACAATAGTATTAAAAGCTGAGCTATAGTCAATAAATAGCAGCCTTACATAGTTCCTGTTATTGCTGTCAATGTGTGTGAGAGAAGAGTACAGGATGTGAGAGGTGGCATCATCTGTGGATCTGTTTGTGCGATAAGCAAACTGAAGAGGGTCCAAAGTATCCGGGATGGAGGAGCAGATGACGTTTTTAACCAGTCCCTCAAAGACCTTCATGACTATTGATGTGAGGGCAACTGGACGATAGTCATTCAGACAAGAGGGTTTATTGTTTTTTGGTACAGGGATGATGACCGATTTTTTGAATGAGGTGGGAACCAAGATGAGTCGGCATCGATAAATTGTCTCTGGCCACCTCCCCGTAAGGTGTAGTGATGAACAGTATAGCAGATTAGTTTCCATGAACCGGTGGCTGGCCCGGCATTGTAGTCAGAAAGGTTATGGTTTTGAGGATAACTGGCCACCCAGGCCTGCTGAGGGCAGACGGCCTGCATCCTACTGGACAAGGTGCTGCCATTTTGTCTAGTAATATAGACAGGTGCATTCAATGCATTTGACACAAGGAATCTCAGCAGGTCGCAGGAATTAGAGAACCTGCTAGTCATTATAGTGCGGGTGTGAACTGGATAATGTAGCAGCTTCTAGTTGTCTTGTTAGGCCGTGTCATCCCGATGTCTACTGCCTAAATCTGTTAGATATGGTGAATTTATTTAGTCCTCAAACACATCTGAAAACTCACAGAGTCAGTGACCCAAAAGCATCATGTCCTCATGTTATTATAACTCAGAGGCATTCTTTTAAACCCGGCAGAACTGTTAGAACTTGTTCCTGTCACTATCGCTCCCCACTGGACCAGCCCTCAAATGCAGGCTCTACATCAAGACTGAAGATCGGTCTCCTGAATGTGCGGTCTCTATCCTCCAAAGCACTCTTAATTAATGATCTTATTACTTCTGATAGCCTGGATTTACTTTGTCTTTGTGAAACATGGCTTAGGCCCAATGTTTTTCTGCCACTAAATGAAGCCTCTACCCCCGATTATGCATATACACAGGTAGGTTGCACGTCGATGGTGTTGCAGCCATTCATAAAACTGCATTTTGCTTTACAGGTCCATCCTCACAGCCAAAATTTAACTCATTCGAAGTGTTACTCTCAAAACTTCCTCCATTTGAACTCGGATAAAACAGAGCTCTTGTTAATTGGTCCTGCCAGTCATCGGCACAAGTTCAACAATCTTACTGTCTTGATCAAAAACTGTGTGTTGGAGCACGGCAACACTGTGAGGAACCTTGGTGTCATTTTTGACTCCACACTATCTCTGCAGCAGCAGATTAGTGAGGTCACTAAACTGGGCTTTTTTCACTTGAAGAATATCTCAAACATTTGCTCCTGCCTCTCTTTAGCTGAAATTCTCATTCATGCATTTGTCACATCCAGGCTGGACTATTGCAATGCGTTATCCTCTGGACTGCCGAGTAAAAGAACTCACAGACTACAAATGGTCCAAAATACAGCCGTCAGACTTTTAACAAAGACCAGAAAGTTTAATGAAAAAAAAAAGCGTCTGCTAAATGACTAAATGTGATCACATTACTCCGGTCCTGGCTTCATTACTCTGGCTTCCCATTCATGTTAGAGCTGATTTCAAAGTTCACCTGTTAACATATAAAATCCTTTGTGGACGCGCACCCTCGTACCTATCTGACCTCATCACCCGGTATACTCCAGCTCGTACCCTTCGCTCTCAGGCCTCCTTCAACTTCTTCGAGTAAAGAAGAAGTCTGCTGGCTACAGAGTCTTTTCTTATAGAGCCCCATTTTTATGGAATGGGCTCCCGGTGGAAGTGCGGCGAGCTGACTCTGTTGAGGTTTTCTAAAGCAAACTCAAAACATACTTATTTCACCAAACGTATGGAGACTGATTGATCATAGGTATACGTTTACACTGATTGTAGCTGTAGATACACACTAAACCGCTCATATTATTATCACATCTGCCTATTACAGTTTTTTTTCCTTTTCTCCCTCCTTCTTGGGTAGACGCAAGCCTCTGACCTGCTGGGTGATGTTTCTCTTTTTTTCCTGGCTGGGTTTTTTTTGGAGTTTTTCCTCTGACCCTGATGGAGGGTCTAAGGACAAGGGGATGTTGTCTAGTGCAGTCTGTTAAGCCCTTTGAGGCGACTGTTATTGGGCTATACAAAAATAAATGTCTTGTCTTTGATCATCCTGGAGCTGATTATTGGCTGAGCCTTTGCCATTCCGGTTATTCTTCGATCCATTTTGATGGTCTTCTGATTTCTCCCACATCTCTCTGGTTTTGCTCTCCATTTTAAGGGGCATTGGAGATCATTTTAGCTGAACAGCCTATAATTTTTTGCACCTCTTTATTGGTTTTCTCCTACTCCAATCAACTTTTCAATCAAAGTACGCTGTTCTTCTGAACAATGTCTTAAACAACCCATTTTCCTCAGGCTTTCAAATGCATGTTCAACAAGAGCTGCTGGCTTCATCCTTAAAAAGGGGCCACCTGATTCACACAAAATTGATGACCGCAGTGATTTGAATGCCACACTGCTTATGTTTTAACACACCCTTTTCAACTAATTGCCCAGTTACCGTAGTATCAGTAAGATCTGACGCTATCTGTTCTGCTTTCAGTACTGGAGGGTAAAAAATTAATGTACAATGTATTTTTGCTTAATATTGTTATCGTGCACATTTTATCTCACCGAACATTTCTAATGTGCGATCATATTAAGACATTTGTCTGTAAGATCTGCGAGATCTCTCATGCGCGCTGCGAAGGCTGTCCGTCAGTCACACACACACACAACACAAGAACGAGCGCGGTGCACGCACACGCATAACAGTACAAAAACTCCCGCTTAATACAAAGAGTGACGATGGTGGAGAGAGCAAAACGTTCCAAAGTGTGGTTACACTTCTCTAGAGTTGATGCAGACAACGCTCGTTTTCATAATTGCAACAAAATGTTTGCATGTAAGGGCGGAAACACAAGCAATCTGTCTAAGCACCTTTCAAAAGTGCATTATGTGCAGACAGAGAAATGCTAAGTTTTCAACTGCCTAGCTAGCTCGTCTCTGGTTGTTGCCCCATCTACGTCTGGTATGTACGCTAAAATCATGTTGAATCAACGTTGTTCACGTCATTTAAAATAAATGTAAAATCTCCCTGGTTTGTTAACCTAATGTAGAAATTCTGTTTATTTCTTTTGGGAGAAATGAGAGAATGAAATCAACAAATTTTCTATTGTTTTTAATATATATATAAAAAACTGTCCTTCACCCTCCGCGGGTGGTCTCTCATCCTTCGAGCTCGGGTCCTCTACCAGAGGCCTGGGAGCTTGAGGGTTCTGCGCAGTATCTTTGCTGTTCCTAGTACTGCACTTTTCTGGACCGAGATGTCTGGTGTTCTTCCAGGGATCTGCTGTAGCCACTCTTCCAGTTTGGGGGTTACTGCCCCGAGTGCTCCGATGACCACAGGCACCACTGTCGCTTTCACCTTCCAAGCCTTTTCCAGCTCTTCTCTGAGGCCTTGGTATTTTTCTAGTTTCTCATGTTCCTTTTTCCTGATGTTGCAATCACTTGGTATTGCAACGTCAACCACAACGGCCTTCCTCTGCTGTTTGTCCACCACCACAATGTCTGGTTGGTTTGCCATTACCATTCTGTCAGTCTGAATCTGGAAGTCCCACAGGATCTTGGCTCGTCGTTCTCTATCACCTTTGGAGGTGTTTCCCACTTTGACCTCGGGTTTCCAGTCCATACTCCGTACAGATGTTCCTGTACACTATGCCAGCCACTTGGTTATGGCGCTCCATGTATGCTTTCCTGCCAGCATCTTACACCCTGCAGTTAAGTGTTGGATTGTCTCAGGGGCCTGTTTGCACAGCCTACACCTTGGGTCTTGTCTGGTGTGGTAGATTTGGGCCTCTATTGCTCTGGTGCTCAAGGTCTGCTCCTGTGCAGCCATGATGAGTGCCTCTGTGCTGTCCTTCAGTCCGGCCCGTTCTAGCCATTGGTAGGATTTCTTGATATCAGCCACTTCAGTTATGTTCGGTGGTACATCCCATGTAGGGGTTTGTCCTCCCATGATGGTCCCTCCTCCAGCTCCTCTTCCTCTGTTCCCCATTGCCTGAGACATTCACTGAGCAGGTCATCTGTTGGGGCCTTATCTTTGATGTACTTGTGGATCTTGGATGTTTCATCCTGGATAGTGGCTCTCACACTCACTAGTCCACGGCCGCCTTCTTTACGGCTAGCGCGTACAGTCTCAGGGTGCTGGATTTGGGGTGGAACCCTCCATGCAGGAGCTTGTCTTAACGCCTGTGATCTGTATCTCTTCCTTTGGCCACCTTATTATTCCGCAGGGTATCTGATCACTGGCAGGGCGTAGCTGTTTATTGCCCGTGCCTTGTTCTTGCCATTGAGCTGACTTCTTAGGACTTGCCTTACTCGTTGGAGGTATTTGGCAGTTGCTGTTTTCCTTGTTACCTCTTCGAGGTTGCCATTTGCCTGTGGTATTCCAAGGTACTTGTAACCATCCTCAATGTCTGCTATTGTTCCTTCTGGGAGTGAGACCCCTTCTGTGTGGACTACCTTCCCTCTCTTCGTCACCATTCGACTACACTTCTCAAGCCCGAATGACATCCCAATGTCAGAGCTGTAGATCCTGGTGGTGTGGATCAGTGAGTCGATGTCCCGCTCACTCTTAGCGTATAGCTTGATGTCATCCATGTAGAGGTGGTGACTGATGGTGGCCCCATTCCATAGCCAGTCTTGTCGATTATTTGGCTGAGGGGGTTCAGGCCTATGCAGAACAGCAGTGGGGATAGAGCATCTCCTTGGTATATGCCACATTTGATGGATACTTGTGCAAGTGGCTTGCCATTGGCCTCAAGGGTGGTTTTCCACAGCCTCATTGAATTTGCAATGAAGTCTCTTAGAGTCCTGTTGATGTTGTACATCTCCAAGCATTCAGTGATCCATGTGTGTGGCATTGAGTCATATGCTTTCTTGTAATCAATCCAGGCAGTGCACAGGTTGGTGTGTCGGGTTCTGCAGTCTTGGGTGACTGTTCTGTCAACCAGGAGTTGGTGTTTAGCTCCTCTGGTTTCTTTGCCGATGCCCTTCTGTGCTTTGCTCATGTATTGATCCATGTGCCCACTTATCTTAGCCGCAATGATGCCTGACATGAGCTTCCATGTTGTGGAGAGACAGGTTATTGGCCGATAGTTGGATGGGACTGTACCCTTTGTGGGATCCTTCAGGATCAGGATTGTACGCCCTTCGTAAGCCATTCAGGGTGCGTCACATCCCTTAGCAGCTGGTTCATTTGTGCTGCAAGGCACTCGTGGAGTGCAGTGAGCTTCTTTAGCCAGTAGGATCCTGTCAGGGCCCGGTGCTGTCCAGTTTTTCATACCTGAGAGTCTTTCTTGGATGTCTGCCGCTGTGATGGTAACTGGATTCTGTTCAGGAGGTTGCTGTGGTCCTCTCTCAGAGCCACCAGCCACTGTGCATCGCTGTTGTGTGATGCCTCCTCTCCCATATACTTTTCCAGTATTGTTCAGTTTCCAGCCTTGGAGGGTCTGCTCTGCTGTTATTACCCTGCCATTGAGCGTACACTTTTGCAGGTTGAGTTGCGAACAGCCGGTTTATTCTTCTGGCTTCGCTTCTCTCGTGTACCTCGTTAGGCGGCTGGCCAAGGCTTGGAGCCTTTGTTTGGCAGTTTCAAGTGCTTCAGGTATGGGCATCTGGTTGTACCTCTTGGGTACCTGTTTTCTCATTGCACCTTTCTTGGCCTCTGTCAGTTGGCTTACTTCTCTACGTGTCTGCTTGATCTTAGCCTCCAGCCTTTGTTTCCATGGTGGGTACTGTTTCTCATGGCTCCCATGGTTGCTCTTATAGCCAAGCATCTCGAGGATCACTGCTGCGGAGGTGTATAGCAGCTCATTGGTTTCAGTGATGGATGTGGTAGGGATCGCACTCAATGCTGCATTCACATGGGGTTGCCTTGCATTTATCTCGCCATGATCTTGTCTTTCAGGTCAGTCGCTGCCTCGTTCAGCGTTATTTCAATTGTTGGGCCTTCATACCCAATCTCCGGTTGGGGAGCACCTGTTGGCTCCCCTCTGACCTTGCGTCCTGGCTCCCCCTTGCCGTAGCATTTTTTGTGTTGTATCTCGTCAATCTCAAGTTGTGATAGCAGCTGCCGCTTGTGGATGTTGGAACACTGAGCTACTAGTTGCTTCAATGTAAGCCTGGATTGTGGGTTTCGTAGTAACCATTCATCCCACATTCTCTTCATGTAACCCCTCTGACTAGGGTTACTGGAGTAGTAGCATTCCAACAGAGCCTTGTTATCGCATCTCGCCCATCTCCGTCTTGTTCCAGTAGCCCATTTGTCATCAAGTTGCTCTGGTTCCCCAACACCTGACGCAGACCTTGTTTGGCTGGGCAACGTCTGATCCGGCATCTCATAGCATTTATTGTCTGTCATCATTATGAGGTAGGCAGTAGCGCGAAGGGTCTTGCCTAAGGACCCACACTGGATAGCACCCCGAGGGGGATTCAAAATATATATATATATATATATATATATATATATATATATATATATATATAATAAATAAAGCTTCTTTAGGGTTAAGGTTTAATTCTACTTGTTCTTTATAAAAAAAATAAAATAAAATAAAAACACACAACACAAAGTACAGATAAGAAAACCGTTAAAGTACCGGACCGTTAAGCAGTATCGGTAAGAGTAGTAATACCATTAAAACCTTAACGATACCCATCCCTACCTACTGGTAACTTGTTTGCCACTTAGTAATAAAAAATATACTAAAAACCTGGATTTCTTCTGGTTAGTCACATTGTACTGCTATTATTATGAACAATACTGTACAACCAGATTTATCTCATAAAAGTTATGAGCAAATACCTGATTATGAGCTGGTGGATCAGAAGGTGCATTCTGTGTGGCTGAAGCTTTCATCACTTCTCTTTCCTGCTGAGCCTCAAGCAGACTTTGTTCAAGTTTTACCCTCTGATCTCCCATCTCCTGGAGAAAAAACATCTGCTTCTGCTTCTCCCTCATCAGTTCTTCCTCCTTACAAAAGGACGTCTCATGTTTACTATACATTGTAAAGTAGTAGATAAAGTTCTGTAATATATAAAGTTTAAGTTCTGGCATTATGCTCAGATAATCTGGTCGAGTTTATACTTCGCATCATGCCATTCACTGGTGCCAAATAATTGGGGGGCTAAATGAGGCCCAGCTGTTTCAATGCGCAGCTAGAAACTAGAACCAACTTTTATGTGTGTGACGTTAAGTACTTATCTATGCCTTTTACACACAAAATAAACTGAGAGGACATTAACACAATGGCTAGTAGCGTAATCAAAACTGCATTCATACTCAACTGTTGAGTATGTTACAGTTCTATACTATATAGGCTGTAGTCATTATCATTACAACAAACAGCACCTGAATGGAGCAGTGGCACCAACGAATCTTCTGAACCTTAATGACTCTCATATCAGGAGTCACACTTCCTTTTCAGAGCCAACGACTAGCCTGGTCCATCAGGTTTGGTTTCAGGAGAAACTCCTCCCTCTAGAGATATAAGCTCTGCTCTCCTATCAGTTGATCTCAGAATTGAAAAAGTCTCTTGGAATAGAGACAAAACGTCTTCACCTTAAAAACCGAGTCCAGATGCTTTTACATTTTTCTATAGTCATTGTCATTAGAATCAAGCCATTTACACCACCTACTCAAATGTGTTTAAAAAAAAAATAAAGTTCTGTTCTAAATACACATACTGTGTAATGTGAAAGCCTTTAAAACAAATATTGAAAATGTTAGATACCTTTTTCTTTTGGTCTTCAAATTGTTGGATTTGTTTGGCAAAAGCATCTGAATGGTTCATATTTGCTGCAGAGGCCTGCTTTGATTCTAATACTGAATGAAAGAAATTCATTTTTGACACGTTAAAAAGTAGGTCAGAATAATGGGGCCATGAACAAAGTCAGTCATATTTCACAAATAGTTCTGTAAAATCGATGAGCTGTATGCTTACAATGTTTGTCTCTCTCCACACTAGTCAGGGAGCCTGTGTCAATGCTTGTGTCCCTCTCAGGGGTATGATCAGTACTGGTGGTAGGTGAAGTCCACTGGTGTCTTTGATTGCGATCCAGGAGTCTTTTCAAAGCTAGTCTGGGAGCAGGTCCAGCTACAAAGTTGAACGAGAACAGCACACTTCAGATACCTCAAACAGTAATGATCCAAAATAGAATTTTAATAGACTTTTTAATCTAAGTAACATTTATTGCTTCTTTTTACCTCCAGTATCCTCTGGTTGTATGACTTTCGCTTTTTGCTTTATGCTTTCATGTTCAATGCGATCAGCTGCATTTCCTAAAGGTAATACTTCATCTTGTGTAATGTCTAGATCTTGGTCCTGGCTGCCTGTGGAAGGAGTGGGTAGTGGTTCCGGCACAAGTTGAAATAACATGTCACCTTTGACCCCTGTACGAAATAAGGAAGGCTTGAGACAAGTTCAGGATGATTATAGTTTGACAAACTTCACAGAATTTAGTTTTACTTTTCTCTCCAGTATACATGTCTTCAAATGCAAACTCCATCTCTCTCTGGAAGTCCTCCTCCATCTCTCTCTTGTACAGAGGCTCAAAGATCTGCCGGGGCATTTCACACACTTGCCGTCTTCTTCTAAAGAGGTCCATCTGTTGCATATGCTCTAGCTCATTGAGCAGGCGTTCATGATCCTGTTGAAAACAAATAGGCATACCTCTAGTTTGACTGTCATATAAATCATGACAGGCAGGTGGCATGAAACTCCCAACTTTTTATGTACACTCATTGGATTAGTAAGGCATTGCTTACATGGGGCCTTTCTTAATCAGCGCCCTACTCCCTCGCCCTATTCACTTCCACTCGATATGTGCATTCTCGCTAGGGATCAGCCATACTAAGGAAAATAAACAACTGGTGAGTGTTTTGGTTTTTGGCCTTAATGCCTTTATTTGATAGGACAGTAGACAGAAAAACAAGGGTGAGAGGGGAATAACACCAGGCAAATGTCCCGAGTGGGAATCGGACCTGGATACACTCAAGAGTATGTAACGCACTCTACCAGGTGAGCCACCAAGGCACCCAGATGTGATAGATATTACGGGTGTCCATGGTTAACCGATTAACCGATTAACCGTTAAAAATTGTGTAACCGAGTGAAACATTTTGCTCGGTTAAGCGGCGTCAATGACGTGCTTTGAATTTAGTTGCAATATATTTTTCCACCACTAGAGACCGCCAGAGAGCTCCCAGACATTTGTAATATCCACAAGAAGAAGTTATGATCAGTTTTCTAGCATGAAGCGGGCAAAGTAAAGTACAGCGTGGGAGCACTTTAAAATTGAGAGTGACGGGGCAAAATGCAAGTATTGCAATGCAGTGCTTAGATATACTTCAAGTACATGTTGTTGTACGCATTTATTTGACTGTTTCTTTGCACAAAGTTTCTAAAAAAAGTGTGCTATAAGAAGCAAATATAGCAGACATAGGCCTAATCATGCAGGCGCCCTCGCAGCCACTTGCATTGCTCGTGAACTGGAGCGCATCTCATCCTAATTTAACGAAACTCAGCGTAGGCCTCACAGACATGAAATGTATCTTAAGATAGCTTGAAATGTCTTTAAAAACAATTTAAAACGAGAAGAAATAGGCTACTCTCTGATTATGTAATCCATGATGTGCATTTCTCTCTATATCCGCGTTCACTACGGAGATGGCGGTCGTCAACTTAATAAACTAAAAATAAGCCTGACGCACACTATGGTTAACCGAGTATTAACCGCTAAGGGCCTTGGTTAACGGTTAATGAAAAACTTGAAAACGTGCAGCCCTAATAGATATGTAACATTATGCAGGAATATTAAGCAAATAGTTATAGGATCACATTTGTTTTTTTGGTCTGGAAATCCACACATGCAAGACTAAATTGTCACAAGGGCTTTTAATTGTAAATATAAAAACAGCTCTGGTACATCATAGACATAAAATGCACTTTAAAAGTAATTGTTTTCTTCTACTATTTCAAACAACGTAATCCATAGCATAGTGGATTATTTGCCACTTGTGCATGGTGCATAACCGTGGTGACAAGTTAGACCCTTCTGTGATCAAGGCAACTCCATTCAGCTGTGTCACACTAGATCGAGGGCACCCGAGGCTGGACAGGAAGTGAGTAGGAAATCCTTTCAGAAAGGAGAATGGTCATTTTCCAGGACCCAAGATGGGGTTAAGTTAAGGGGCTGCAATACTAAAGACCTAACTGGCATAATGCCACGTTTAAGATATACCTGCACAAGCTGCTCCTTCCTTAATGCCTGCCTCCCTCTTAGACGAGCCTTCTCCAGCTGTTCCTCTTTCTTCTTGTTTTCTTCCATCTTTTTGTCCTGCAGCCTCTCCAACTCCAACTCAGCTACAGTGTGTGCATTAGGCTGCAGACAAACCATTTGCATTTGAACAATGTCACATTTTAAATTAGGGCTGAAACGATTCCTCGAGTAACTCATTTTTTAGTAACAGAGTAACAGATTTTTTTAAAAGTCGGAGTGTTGTGGTTTTCACTCGCTCTGAGAGCGCTCCACTGCCGCTCCATCACGAGTACAATTCGTGCCAACGGGCCGGCACATAATAACTATGACCCGACCCGAGCCCGTGCACCCGAGACCGGCCCTGCCCTACACCTTAACTTTAATTATGAGCCCGAGCCCGATTTAAACCCGACCATTTTTTAATACGTGGGCGTTCTGAGGAGAACGAGCCTGTAATGACTAATGAGCGAAGCCGGTGTGACTCAGCTCAATAATCCGCAGGCGCGCACTCATGAACCCACCTGTAAAATGATGTTCGTTCAAATCCAGCTCAGACATGACATAAATCTCTAGCTTACTATACTTGTTGTAGCCATTAAACAATGTTTTTTTTCTTTCATATTTATGTTTAAATATTTTCATTTAAAATACAATAATAATAAAATAAGATACAAGTTGTTAATGCTTCCAGCTTAAAAATAGTATGCCTGAATGACTGAAGCCACAAAAATGAGAGGGTTCATTAAATTACACTTTAAAAGTATAGTTTATTAAAAAAAAAAAATTACACATTTCCAAAATGTAAACATAATACTATTGTAAACATAATTTGTAAACATTACAGTTTTTTCCAACCAGAAGACTAACTGTTAACAGTGTCTGGCGTTAAGAGGTACATTAAATGCGCAAAATATAAACATAAAAATATACAACTTCTAGCAAGTGCACACAATTTGTAAAACTTTCAGTTGTATTTTTTATTCTTTTTTAGGAAGACTGGTCTGTAAAAGTGTCTGGCTTTAAGAGGTATTTTAAATGTGCAAAACGTAAACATGAAAAATATACAACAACTTGCTAGTGCACACAATTTGTAAAACTTTTACAGGTTTTTTGCCAGAAACACTAGTCTGTCCACTGTGTCTGGCTTTAAGAGGTAGATTAAATTTGCAAAATGTAAACAAAAATATTCAACTTTTAGCTAGTGCACACAATTTGTAAACTTTTACAGGTTTTTTGACAGAAACACTAGTCTGTCCACAGTGTCTGGCTTTAAAGCTGCCCTGTGGCAGGACACTATATTACCACCTGTGCTAAAAGCACGCTCTGAGGGTGAGCTGGTGGCAGGAATACACAGGTAACGTTTTGCCAGGAGGCTCACTCTGGGGTATATTGCTGAATTGATCTTCCACCATTCCAGGGGGTTGGTCTCGCTGTCTGCATCTCCTTTCTGTTTCCTGTATGAGGTGTGGCGGAATGCGCATGCGCGGGTCTACACAAAAATGAACGACTCGCTCTCTGAGATGACTAGTTGTTCCCGAGTCATATTAAAGACTCGTTCAAAAAGAACGAATCGTTCATGAACGACTCTTCACTGGGGTGAACAACTCCTGCTCTGACTGCAGCTGGGAGCGGCTGCTGCGCGAGGACTGGGCCGACTATGAGTGCTTTGGGATGGGGGTGGGGCCCGCGGCAGCACCCGCTGCTTATTGATTAGAGTAAGAACGATGTGTGCTTTCGCTTCAGAAAGTCTCCAAAAGTCTCCAATAACTCCAGAAAAGGTCGCTAGATTTGTCGCTAGTCGCTTTTTTGAAAATTTGTCGCTAGAGGGGTCTGAAAACTCGCTAAATATAGCGACAAAGTCGCTAAGTTGGCAACACTGCTGACGTGCGCTGCTGTCGCATATTTCTGCTGTGTGATTGGTTCTTGGATCAATCCATATCGAGTGAAAATGTCCGTAGCTTATCATCGTTATCGATTTAAATTTTATCGCGATTCGATGTGATATCGTTTATCGGCCCAGCCCTAGTGTAGAGACTAAAAGATTTAAATAAGCATAGTGCAGTGTTCAGAACTCACACAGTAAACAACCAGCTCGATACAGATGGATCACTAGACTGGAGCGAAGATGGAGCGGTGTTTCTGATATCAGTGAGCGAGGAGTGGAGCGGGGAGCGGGAGATGGTAAACCCGGAGCGGAGTGATTCTTGAACGCATAGGGAGTGGAGCGGGGAGCGGGAGATGGTAAACCCGGAGCGGAGTGATTCTTGAATGCATAGGGAGTGGAGCGGGGAGCGGGAGATGGTAAACCCAGAGCTGGAGCGGAGTGATTCTTGAATGCATAGAGCGGAGGGGAAATTGCCGCCGCTCCGCTCACATACTCGCAGCGGGGCGGGGCATCACGATGGTGTTTCTCCATCGTGATGTTGGTCAGCCATCACGATGGACGATGACATCGGCACAACCCTAACGTGAAGAGAACATTGTGGAGTGTGTGTCCATTGCAAGTTCGAGCTAGCATACCACAACAGCACGAAGGCCATGCTGCAGCAGCAACAGAAAACATCCACTCTACTCAGACCGGAGCACCGTCACCCTGGACAAGGTAAATTCAATGCAGCATTAAATAAATGTGATTGCTAGTCAAGATGAAGGCTGTTAAATCAAGTATGTTAACTATGTAATGGACAACCCACAACGGGCAGTACAATTATGTGAAAATATACCGCACGCGGATGGGGAGGGGTTACACCAACAGATTATTTAACAGCGGTTTAGCTATACCACGGCTACCAAAGGACTTAATTTACTGCAAAAAAAAGTTGTGATTGGCTTTTACGATGAAATATACTAGATTATTTATAATGTGAAAACATGCATGTTGGTTTTATCATTTACAGTTTTTAAATATTCATTTAAATTTATTTTACACACTCAAAGCATTATCCTATGATTGTATATCGAACATTGCATTTTGCTAGTTATCGCATATCACATTTTTCTTCAATATCGAGCAGCCAAAAAACAAATTATTCACAAGTATTTAGTTTGATTGCCATGAATAGAATTTATAAATGCACAGCCATGAACTTGCTGTATAATAATGATATTATAGCTTGCTTAGTAGTAAATATCAATAATTATTATTATTTCACCTTTTTTTCAGTAAATCATCACAGCTTCGTATGAACATATGTGCGGACAGCTACTTCATGTTCCACTGAGCAAGCAGCTGAGTTTTCAGAGAGCATTCCAAGAAGAAGACTTATGTTCAGAACGTTTAGTTAACTTTTATTATTAATTTAATGTATGCCTTAGTTTTGATACTTATAGTAATTGGAAAGTAATTAATTTTATTTATTTTTGCATCTCAGAAAATGCTTTATTTTAAAACCAAAATGAATGGCACCTAAATGCACTTTATTTTTATTGTTCACAGTACAAGTACAGACAGAAAAACAATGGGTAATAACTAAATGTTTATTTTTGATGTATGCATTGCATACTATGCATTTAAAAAAATTTAAATTTTCTTTAAAAAAAGGAAACGTAGTTCTTTTTAAGAGACCTAGAGTTTTTTCTCTTGCAATTTTAATATTGCGCTTTAATTAAGTAAAAATACATTTTATCCGCCTCTGCAACATCGCGTGGCGGTCGGGGACAGTACCTCTGGACTGGCAGACCGGGGTGGTGGTCCCTCTTTTCAAGAAGGGGGACCGGATGGTGTGTTCCAACTGCAGAGGGATCGCACTCCTCAGCCTCCCCGGGAAAGTCTATGCCAGGGTACTGGAGAGGAGAATGCAACCGATAGTTGAACCTCGGATTCAGGAGGAACAATGCGGTTTGCGTCCCGTTCGTGGAACACTGGACCAGCTCTAGCAGGGTGCTGGAGGGTTTATGGGAGTTTGCCCAACTAGTCCACATGTGTTTTGTGGATTTGGAGAAGGCATTCGACTGTGTCCCTCGTGGCGCCCTGTGGGGGGTGCTCTGGGAGTATGGGGTTCGGGCCCTTTACTAAGGGCTGTCCGGTCCCTGTACGACCGGAGCAGGAGCTTGGTTCGCATTGCCGGCAGTAAGTCAGACCTGTTCCCAGTGCATGTTGGACTCCGGCAGGGCTGCCCTTTGTCACCGGTCCGGTTCATTATCTTTATGGACAGGATTTCTAGGAGGGAGTCTGGTTTGGGGACCACAGGATCTCGTCTCTACTTTTTGCAGATGATGTTGTCCTGTTGGCTCCATCAAGCCAGGACCTTCAGTGTGCACTGGGACGGTTTGCAGCCGAGTGTGAAGCGGCTGGGATGAGGATCAGCACCTCCAAGTCTGAGACCATGGTCCTCAGTCGGAAAAGGGTGGCTTGTCCCCTTCAGGTTGGTGGAGAGATCCAGCCTCAAGTGGAGGAGTTCAAGTATCTTGGGGTCTTGTTCACGAGTGAGGGAAGGAGGGAACGTGAGATTGACAGACGGATCGGTGCAGCTTCTGCAGTGATGCGGTCGATGTACCGGTCTGTCGTGGTGAAGAAGGAGCTGAGCTGTAAGGCAATGCTCTCGATTTACCGGTCAATCTACGTTCCTACTCTCACTTATGGTCATGAGCTTTGGGTCATGACGGAAAGATCAAGATCCCGGATACAAGCGGCCGAAATGAGCTTTCTCCGCAGGGTGGCGGGGCGCTCCCTTAGAGATAGGGTGAAGAGCTCAGTCACTCGGGAGGAGCTCAAAGTAGAGCCGCTGCTCCTCCACATCGAGAGGAGCCAGCTGAGATGGCTCGGGCATCTGTTTCGGATGCCTCCTGGAAGGCTTCCTAGGGAGGTGTTTCGGGCATGTCCCACCGGGAGGAGACCCCGGGGAAGACCTAGGACACGCTGGAGGGACTATGTCTCTCGGCTGGCCTGGGAACGCCTCGGTTTCCCCCCGGAAGAGCTGGAGGAAGTGTCTGGGGAGAGGGAAGTCTGGGCGTCTCTGCTTAGACTGATGCTCCCGCGACCCAGCCCTGGATAAGCGGTAGAAGATGGATGGATGGATATTTTTAAATAACCGGGACAGCAGTGGCTCAGTGGTAGAGCAGTCGTCTTTCAACCGGAAGGTAGTGGGTTTGATTCCCGCTCTTCCCACAATTCATACTGTCGTGTCCTTGGGCAAGACACTTAACCCACCTTGCCTCGTATGAATGTGTAAGAATGTTGAGTGAATGAATGTGGTGATGGTCGGAGAGGCCGTCGGCACAAAATGGCTGCCACGTCTCTGTCAGTCTGCCCCAGGGCATCCGTGGCTACAGTTGAAGCTTACCATCACCAGAATGATTGTATATGAATGAATAATGGATGGCCTGTAAGCGCTTTGAGTCCCATGGTCCCTCGGGAGAAAAGCGCAATATAAATCCAATCCATCATTATAACCGATATTACTAAAATAATGGCAGGTCCATAAATATTGGTGCATCGACAATTCATATATTTTTGGCTCTATACACCACCACAATAGATTTGAAATTAAAGGAACCAGATGTGCTTTATGAAGATGTGTTTGTATATGTGCCTCCCACTTTTTAAAAAAGGGACCAAAAGTAATGGGACAGATTAACCGCCAAAACCGTGTCATTAAAATATTTTTTTATATTTACCACTTCATTAAATTTTGCTTTGTAGAAAACCTTTCTTAAAAACGAATTCTGTTTTGTACAAATTTTATCTTAATTTTAATAAATGTTTCATTAACCAATTGCATGTATTTTAATAAATAAAAAGCAAATATAGCAGACAATGATTACCGTGACATGGAAGCGCCAGCGCGCCGCGTTCAGTTGCACTGCGAACTAGAGCGCATCTCATCGTAAATGAAACTCAGCGTAGGCCTATGCCTCATACATTAGCACAAATACAGTGCCAGCCACTCAGGAGCTTTTGGCAAAGTCATCTTTCCTTGACCCACGATACAGAGGCAATGCTGCTGGAGATGATTCGGGAGAGGTCTGTGCACAATCTTGGAGATCTCCTTAATAAACGGAGGTCTGAAATATCTGCCCCTTTACCGATCAGAGCGCGCGCTGACACGGCGTTAACCCGCTATCTCCAAGAACAACCAATTGACTCTACGGCAGATCCACTAGCATGGTGGCGAGACAATGAAACACGCTATCCGCTCTTAGCAAAATTGGCACGTAAATACATATGTATTTGTGCTACAAGCACAGCATCAGAGCGAGTTTTAGCACTGCGGGGAACATGTTGGTGTTCCTGTCACGGAACTTGGTTTTGTTTAATGTGTGTGATTTATTTAAAACAAAGCACGTTCATTGCAAAGTTTTTTTGTTTTTTTTTTTTGTTAAGGATTTGTTCACTGTGTGTGATTCATTTAATAAGCACATTCACTGCTAGTTGTCCTGCTGTTAATTTTAAATAAACGTAGAGCAAGTAGCTAATCAGTGTCTGCTCGTTTATTCAAACTAATCCGACTCACCCAAGTTTCCGAGCTGTTGTTCCAACTTTAGCAAGTGTTCATGTGCATTTTTCGGATAAACGTTTTCCCGGGGACGACATGAAAGAATCCACCCTAAGAATCCATCCATCTTCTTCCGCTTCTCCGGGGCAGCAGCCCAAGTAGAGCCAATATCAATAAAAATCAATATCCAAATGCTACACACTGAAAGGACTTGGTGAACAAAATGAAAAAAAAAAAGTCTTCATGTTTAATATGCTTAACTAGGTGTCCAAAAATGGATTTTAGAGGAAGAACATGTGTTTTTTTTATAGATTTATAGAAATGTCAAAATCAAATAAAAAAAATTTGTGCTCTTAGTTAACACACTCTAGACTAGGGGTCCTCAACCGTTTCATTTACTACTGGTCCACACAGAAAATCTACATCTACAGAAAATTTGTATTTAAATGGATTTTGGACGTGCACAGTAGTCCAGGTGTTTTGAAAACTTCCACCGGAAGCTTTTTCTCACGCTTGAGTGCACTTAACTCACAGCTCCGTGTGCTGCAAACACATGAACTGAGCTAAAATTAGCTAAACAAATATTGTCACCTCAGTGCTTTTTTTTTAAGAAGGAAAATCCCAATAATGAGAGATGGAAGCCACCACTTCCAACAATAAGAAAGTTGCAATTAAGAGAAAATACCATAAGTCCTACTTAAATTATGGCTTAATCTATATAACACACTTTGAGTATTAAGTATGTATATATATCAAATGAGGCTTTTCCTCGAACTCAGAATGAATAGATCTAATACCCATTTGTGAATCGGCCAGGTGAATCGGTCCTGATTGTGCGAAAGGAAGACCTGCTTGACATCGCAAATGACAGTGGTCTGAAAACATTATTAATTTGAGACGACTTCAACGTCCTGTATAAAAGTCAAGGCAGAATATTCAGAGATCTCAACAAAAGCCTAGGGTTTCCAATGACTCAAAATTATGTTGTGTGTAGTAATTTGATTATTCAAAAAAAAATAAAATGAAAGTGTGTGCAATAGTGATGAGTCGTTCATGAACGATTCGTTCTTTTTGAACGAGTCTTTAATATGACTCGGGAACAACTAGTCATCTCAGAGAGCGAGTCGTTCATTTTTGTGTAGACCCGCGCATGCGCATTGCACCACATCTCATACAGGAAACAGAAAGGAGTCATTCATCTCCCGAGTTGTTCGTTTCGTTCGTTTCGTTCGTTCGTTCACCAAGTCCCAGCCCCATAGAGAAAGAGTATGCAGTTACCGGAAACGGAAAGGAACTGTTCATCTCCCGAGTCGTTCGTTCGTTCGTTCACCAGGGACTTGGTGAACGAACGACTCGGGACATGAATGAGTCCTTTCTGTTTCCGGACGGACGGATGTATTAGCTACAGCTACATGAGGCTGTCATGGCCCAGACCAGACATGTTGACGGAATTAATGCTAAGCGAAATATGAAGTGACAAAGGAAAAAAACTATTTGGATTAAGAGGTGAGTTGAACTCTCTGCCTGAAGTAAGCTGCAATGAATTTATAATTTATTTTTCAAAGTTTGGCCATGAATGCATTAGATTATAGTTATTATAGTTTCTATTCCAAAAGTACTAAATGTATTAAAAATTGTAATATGCAACATTTTAATTAGATTCTGCTGAAATGAACGAAATGACTTGAAAAAAGATTCGTTCATTTTGCTGAACGAGACTTAAAGAACTGAGTCAGTAAAATGAACTGAACTTCCCATCACTAGTGTGCAATATGTTTAAATAGGGACCTAAAATGGCTTCAAGAGGAATAACGTAATAATTTATTTTTTGTATAAAAAAGGAGGACCTGAGAGTTAATTTTCAAAAAATAAAATAAAAATTATCAAAATTTAGAGCAAATTTGATGATCTAACATTTGCAACCTTTCTGGAAGGTAAACATTTGATAAAGATGATTCATACAATGATTTATGGATAAAAAAAAAAGTAATTTGAAGTTTATAATAATAAAAATAATCTTTATTTTTATATAGCACTTTTCCACCTACTGTAGTAGACACTCAAAGCGCTTTACATAGATTAAGCTATTTACCAGTGTTACAGAACACTCACTGGAGGCAATGTTATGTTTACTCAACTGGAAGACTTACTTGTGATTCAGCCATTTCTTTGTCCACCAGAGTGTCAGTCATGTGGTAATGAGTAGCAGCAAAGGCGCTCGCATCACATTTCTTGACAGCATGTTGTAGCTTAGAACCAATGTCCTAGATCAGTGGGAAAACAGCTCAGTCATAGTTGGGTCTCACAATAAAACAATAACCTGAGTTAATACCTGATGGGGCCGAGGGGGAGGCAATGCACCATCAGAGAGTTTAGCTGATCTTAACTTTTCTGTCTGTAGAGCTTTCTTCCTAGCATCAAAGGAGCTGCAACAAAAATACGAGGTTATGTTTCTACCGCTTCTACCGTAACCCTGTTACGGGTGGCTGGACCCTATCCCAGCAGCTTTGGGCCTGAGGCGGGGTACACCCTAGACAGTGGCCAGTTAGTCACGGGGCTGGCATTTAGTTAAAGACAGTTAAAGACAACCATTCACTCTCACATTTACTCTCTAGGGACACTTTAGAGTTGCCAATTGACCTATATACATACATACATGTCTTTGGACGGTGGGAGGAAGCCAGAGTACCCGGAGAGAACTCATGGTAACACGTGGAGGACATACAGACTCCTCCAGAAAGACCAGAGGCCGAGGATGTTTGAGTCGGCCGGGGTTTGAACTCACGACCTTCTTGCTGTGAGGGAGGAGCGCTAACCAGTCAGCCACATGCACTCCAAATAGCATTAACCATGTAAATGTGATGCATCATTACCGGCTTTGATTTTCATGGTTCTTAAGCTTCTGTAACTTGAGCTTCTTGAGGGCCTTACGGTAACGCTCCTCTGCTTTGGAAGCATTGTCTTCTTTTTTTGGTACAGCTGTCAGGTTTTGTTCCTTTAACCAAATATAAACAAAAGGCTACATTTATCCACAAAGAATATTGACACAAGGAAAATTCACTCCTGTAGCCTAATCGGAGTGTCTTACATTTTCTTTGGCATGTTTGTGACCCAGTCCAAGTAGGCTGAGACTTTCCTGGTACAACATGTTGAGTTTGTTAACCCTCTCTCCTTGCTGTTGCTTCCATTCCGCTCGGAGTTCCTCTTCCAACAGCTCCAGTTCATGCTGTCGTCGTTGCTCAACTTCCTGACGAATCCGCTGAGCAATGCATCTCTGCTGCTCCCGCACCTGTGAAGGGTATCAATCCACAAAGGGTGTGGATTAACAATATATAAAGTTTCTTGCGCAAAGCAGAAAAACACAGCATTACTGGAGTTCTTTAGTCAGCTACACCTATCATGAACAAACAACAAATTGGCAAATGAATCAAACGTAGAACAACAGACACCAATAATTCAGTTTAGTACAAAACAGCTCTTATCTTTACTTTGTCAAGAAGACGATAAGTGAAATGTCCTTAGCGGTTCTACAAACGGGTTCAGGTAGACTAGGTTAATGGCTGATCTAGTGGTGTAACAGTTAAACTAACGTTAAAGGCTGAGCTAAACAGCTAACGCTAGTTCAGTTAGCTACCTAGCTAACAGACTAGTGGAGCACTGTTTAAGCCCAAGCAACACGGAAATAAACTGACATTTCTCTTTGAGTTACCTGTTGTATACGAAGTTTTCGCCTTCTTTCATGTTCTTGTCGGATTAATTGCGCTTCTTCATTAGGACTTAGTCTTAATTTAGTCAATTTCATTGTCGTGGACATTTTTCCGAGAGCAACAAAACTTCGAAGCGGTGACTTTAACCGATCATATCTAGTATATCCAACATTCACTCACACAAAATAGACAGCTGCACAGAATAAAATGTGCAACAGAGTAGCAAACGTTAGCTTGGGTGCGTTCGCTATGAGCCAGGCTTGCACACTGTGCACAGATTCAATCGGTTTGGTGCGCAGTGCATGCCGGTAGGTTTAGTGTCCGAGTTGCCGCCGGTTGCCGCCTGCATGGCCGCCTGGCCGCCTGGTTGCAATTGCGCTCGACTGCATGGACTACAAGGTCTGAATGCATGATGGGAAATGATGTCCTGTCAGCGTGAGCATTGACGGCTGATTGGACCTGAGCGCTCACAGCACTACCCCTTTCACACCCACACTTTCATTCATTTTAATCTATTCTAGACAAACTAGGATGCCAACTACACACCGGTTTAGGCTTCTATCAAATATAGAACACATTATTAAAATCAACTTAATGATTTGTCTTATTTCAAATTTAATGCTTTCAAAGCTGACTCAACAATTAAAATAGTATAAATCAGTTGTAACTTTACTTTAAACCACAGTTCCCAGGTTTAAAGTGGACTGGAATGTTGTGTTTGTAAAAAATCCTTTTAAGTTTTACAGATAAACCAGACACATAAGGGACAACTACACCCTTCCCTTTTGATCAAAAAGTTCCAGATGTTGGCCAATGTACAACAGCGACACAACCCAGACCATCCTAGGTGTACCAGGGATATTACCCCAGCCACAGATGGATAAAGAACCTCTCGGACAGAGTTCCCCTCCTTGAACCGCAACCTTATCGTGGTGGAGGGGTTTGAGTGCCCGAATGATCCTAGGAGCTATGTTGTCAGGGGCTATATGCCCCTGGTAGGGTCTCCCAAGGCAAACAGGTCCTAGGTGACGGGCCAGACAAAGAGCGGTTCAGAACCCTTTATGGAGACAAAAACATCAAGGACCGTGACGTCGCCCGGTATGGCGCAACCGGGCCCCACCCTGGAGCCAGGCCGGGGTTGGGGCTCGCATGCGACGGCGTCTGGTGGCCGGGTCTTTCCCCACGGGCCCGGCCGGGCTCAGCCCGAAGGAGCGGCGTGGGGCCGACCTCCGTGGGCCCACCACCTGCGGGAGGAACCGTGAGGCCGGTGCAAAGTGGATTGGGTGGCAGTCGGCGGAGGCCTCGGCGACCCAATCCCGGACACGGAATCTGGCGCTAGGGACATGGAATGTCACCTCGCTGGCGGGAAGGAGCCTGAGCTTGTGCGGGAGGTTGAGAGATACCGACTAGAGATAGTCGGGCTCACCTCCACTCACAGCTTGGGCTCTAGAACCCAAATCCTCGAGAGAGGCTGGACTCTCCACTACTCTGGAGTTGCCTGCGGCGGAGGCGGCGGGCTGGTGTGGGCTTGCTCATAGCCCCCAGCTTAGCCGCCATGTGTTGGAGTTCACCCGGTGAACGAGAGGGTCGCTTCCCTGCGCCGGGTCGGGGATAGGTCTCTCACTGTTGTTTGTGTTTACGGGCCAAATAGCAGTGCAGAGTACCCGGCCTTCTTGGAGTCTCTGGGAGGGTGCTGGAAAGTGCTCCGACCGGGGACTCCATCGCTCTACTGGGGGACTTCAACGCTCACGTGGGCAGCGACAGTGACACCTGGAGGCGTGATTGGGAGGAACGGCCCCGGATCTGAACCCAGTGGTGTTCTGTTATTGGACTTCTGTGCTTGCAACAGTTTGTCCATAACGAACACCATGTTCAAGCATAAGGGTGTCCATCAGTGCACGTGGCACCAGGACACCTAGGTCGGAGATCGATGATCGACTTTGTAGTTGTTTCATCTGACCTCCGGCCGTATGTCTTGGACACTCGGGTGAAGAGAGGGGCGGAGCTGTCAACTGATCACCACCTGGTGGTGAGTTGGATCCGATGGCAGGAGAAAGCTGGACAGACTCGGCAGGCCCAAACGTACTGTGAGGGTCTGTTGGGAACGTTTGGCAGAGCCCCCTGTCAGAAAGACCTTTAACTCCCACCTCCGGCAGAGCTTCGACCAGATCCCGAGGGAGGTTGGAGACATTGAGTCCGAGTGGACCATGTTCTCCACCTCCATTCTCGATGCGGCCACTCGAAGCTGTGGCCGTAAAGTCTCCGGTGCCTGTCGTGGCGGCAACCCCCGAACCCGGTGGTGGACACCGGAAGTAAGGGATGCCGTCAAGCTGAAGAAGGAGACCTACCGAGCCTGGTTGGCCCGTGGGACTCCTGAGGCAGCTGATAGGTACCGGCAGGCCAAGCGGACTGCAGCCGGGTGGTCGTGGAGGCTAAAACTCGGGTCTGGGAGGAGTTCGGTGAGGCCATGGAGAAAGACTATCGGTCGGCCTCGAAGAAATTCTGGCAAACCGTCCGGCGCCTCAGGAGGGGGAAGCAGTGCCCTGCCAACACTGTTTACAGTGGAGGTGGGAACCTGCTGACTTCAACTGGGGATATTGTTGGACGGTGGAAGGAATACTGAGGATCTCCTCAACCCCGACACGTCTTCCACTGAGGAAGCAGAGGCCGAGGGCTCGGAGGTGGACTCGTCCATCACCCGGGCCGAAGTCACTGAGGTAGTTGGGAAGCTCCTCGGTGGCAAGGCACCGGGGGTGGATGAGATACGCCTGAGTACCTCAAGTCTCTGGATGTTGTAGGGCTGTCTTGGTTGACACGCCTCTGCAACATCGCGTGGCGGATCGGGGACAGTACCTCTGGACTGGCAGACCGGGGGTGGTCCCTCTTTTCAAGAAGGGGGACCGGAGGGTGTGTTCCAACTACAGAGGATCACACTCCTCAGCCTCCCGGAAAGTCTATGCCAGGGTACTGGAGAGGAGAATGCGACCGATAGTTGAACCTCGGATTCAGGAGGAACAATGCGGTTTTCGTCCTGGTCGTGGAACACTGGACCAGCTCTATACCCTCTCCAGGGTGCTGGAGGGTTTATGGGAGTTTGCCCAACCAGTCCACATGTGTTTTGTGGATCTGGAGAAGGCATTCGACTGTGTCCTCGTGGCGCCCTGTGGGGTGCTCTGGGAGTATGGGGTCCGGGGCCCTTTGCTAAGGGCTGTCCGGTCCCTGTACGACGAGCAGGAGCTTGGTTCGCATTGCCGGCAGTAAGTCAGACCTGTTCCCAGTGCACGTTGGACTCCGGCAGGGCTGCCCTTTGTCACCGGTCCTGTTCATTATCTTTATGGACAGGATTTCTAGGCGCAGCCAGGGGCCGGAGGAGTCTGGTTTGGTGACCACAGGATCTCGTCTCTGCTTTTTGCAGATGATGTTGTCCTGTTGGCTCCATCAAGCCAGGACCTTCAGTGTGCACTGGGACGGTTTGCAGCCGAGTGTGAAGCGGCTGGGATGAGGATCAGCACCTCCAAGTCTGAGACCATGGTTCTCAGTCGGAAAAGGGTGGCTTGTCCCCTTCAGGTTGGTGGAGAGATCCTGCCTCAAGTGGAGGAGTTCAAGTATCTTGGGGTCTTTTTCACGAGTGAGGGAAGGAGGAACGTGAGATTGACAGGACGGATCGGTGCAGCTTCTGCAGTGATGCGGTCGCTACCGGTCTGTTGTGGTGAAGAAGGAGCTGAGCTGTAAGGCAAAGCTCTCGATTTACCGGTCAATCTCGTTCCTACTCTCACCTATGGTCATGAGCTTTGGGTCATGACCGAAAGAACAAGATCCCGGATACAAGCGGCGAAATGGGCTTTCTCCGCCAGGGTGGCGGGCGCTCCCTTAGAGATAAGGTGAGAGCTCGGTCACTTTCGGGAGGCAAAGCAGAGCCGCTGCTCCTCCACATCGAGAGGAGCCAGCTGAGGTGGCTCGGCATCTGTTTCGGATGCCTTCCTGGACGCCCCTAGGGAGGTGTTTCGGCATGTCCCACCGGGAGAGACCCCGGGAAGACCTAGGACACGCTGGAGGGACTATGTCTCTCGGCTGGCCTGGGAACGCCTCGGTATCCCCCCGGAAGAGCTGGAGGAAGTGTCTGGGGAGAGGGAAGTCTGGGCGTCTCTGCTTAGACTGCTGCCCCCGCGACCCGGCCCCGGATAAGCGGTAGAAGATGGATGGATGGATGGATGGATCGGACAGAGTTCTCACCCAAACTTGAAAAAGGACTTAATTGCTCCGAGGCACATACATACATACCCTACAGTAGACCTCATTACAGCAACAGAATCAGCCATAAGGAACAATAAATCATCTGTAAATGAAGCTGAAGAACTGAGACTCAAGGTCACAGCCGCGCTGGCCAGTGCCAAAGCACCCCCCTCCAATATCACCTCAGAGCAAAGGAGGGCCATGTCAGCACTGGAGAACCATCACAGTATCACCATTCTGCAGCAGACAAAGGAAGACTGTGATCCTGAAGACAGATGACTACGAGTCCAGTATTACATTTACATTTAGTCATTTAGCAGACGCTTTTATCCAAAGCGACTTACAAGTGAGGAAAACAATGGAAGCAATTTTAACAACACAAGGTACAAAAAGCATAAGTGCACAAAAAACTAGTCAGTTTAAACCCAGCGCAGTATACAATGCTAAGGATAAGAGAATTTTTTTTTTTTTTAATAGAAAGGAATCGATAGAAAGGAAGTAGGACTCAGTGTTTGTCAGTCAGGTGTTGACGGAAGAGATGTGTTTTCAGGTGTTTTTTAAAGATGGCTACAGAATCTGCTGATCTTGTAGCAGCAGTAGATCATTCCACCAATGTGGAACAGAGCCAGAGAAGGTGCGTGAGAGGATTTTGTACCTTTTTGGGACGGTACCACCAGACGTTGTTCATTTGCAGAGCGCAGGGATCTGGTAGGAACGTAGGTCTGTATTAGTGAGTGAAGATATGGGGGTGCAGAACCAGAGGTGGTCTTGTAGGCCAAGAGCATAGCTTTGAACTTGATGCGGGCGTCAACCGGGAGCCAGTGTAGCCTAATGAATAGAGGAGATACGTGCGCTCTCTTCGGTTCATTAAAGACCACTCTTGCCGCTGCATTCTGGATCAGCTGCAGAGGTTTGGTTGTGCAGGAGTCCAGCCAGTAGAGCATTGCAATAGTCCAGTTTGGACAAGACAAGAGCCTGGACTAGAATTTGCGTGGAGTGCTCTGATAGGAAAGGTCTAATTTTTCTAATGTTGTAGAGGATGAATCTACAGGACTGGGTGGTGCTGGCGACATGACTTGTGAAGTTTAGCTGATCATCAATTACCACTCCCAGATTTCTGGCAGTGCTGGACGGTGTAATGGTTGATGGGCCTAGTTGAATGGAGAGGTTGTGGTGGGTCTTTGGATTGGCCGGAATCACAAGCAGTTCTGTTTTTGCAAGGTTCAGCTGCAGGTGATGGTCCTTCATCCAAAGTGAGATGTCACTCAGACATGCCGAGACGCGAGCAGAGACCGTCGGATCGTCAGGATGAAATGACAGGTGGAGTTGAGTGTCATCTGCATAGCAGTGATAGGAAAAGCCATGCTTCTGGATGACAGAGCCAAGGGATGTCATGTATATGGAAAAGAGTAGCGGTCTGAGCACTGAGCCCTGTGGCACCCCTGTATTGAGATGTTGGGACTCAGAGACCTCATTTCTCCAGGATACTCTGAATGACCTATCCGAGAGGTAAGACTTGAACCATTGCAACGCCATTCCAGAGACACCCATCGCCTGAGAGAGGACAGGAGGATGTGATGATTAACAGTGTCAAAAGCAGCAGACAGATCCAGTAAGATGAGTACAGATGACTTGGATGTTGCCTTTGCCAGTCTCAGAGCTTCGATGACTGAGAGCAGGGCAGTTTCGGTGGAATGACCGCTCTTGAACCCAGACTGGTTCTGGTCCAGGAGGTTGTTCCGTGTGAGAAAGGATGAGAGCTGAGTAAACACAACTCGCTCCAGAGCTTTGGCAATGAAGGGAAGGAGGGAAACCGGTCTGTAGTTTTCAAGCAGAGTAGGGTTAAGAGTGGGTTTCTTCAGTAGTGGTGTGATGCGGGCCTCTTTGAAAGCTGTGGGGAAGGACCCAGTGGAAAGAGATGAGTTGATGATGTGCGTGAGAGCAGGCACGACAGATGGAGAGATGGCCTGAAGGAGATGTGTGGGGATGGGATCCAGCGGGCAGGTAGTAGGGTGGTTAGAGCTAATGACCTTGGAAACATCTGCTTCAGTTAGAGGAGAGAAGGAAGTGAGCAAACACATTTCAGTATTAACAGCTTACTCAATGACACCACCTCCTATAAGACACTGAGAAGAGATCCAACAAGTGGGTACATGAAAAAGGTCATAGGCTGTCTGCAGAGGCTGGAGAAGGACCAAGAAGAAATTCCACTACAACCCATAGTAAGCAGCACAGATTCAGCCACCTACAATGTCGCCAAACACCTGGCTAAAATAACGTTTTTACTCTAACTAGTCGGTAGATCTTTATCCGGTTTTGTTCGGCCCGAAGTCAGCTCCCGCTTGACTAATGTTCTTTACCTAGCTTTTCTGGGCCCAATAGTCAGCTCCCGCTAACTTATTTTTTACCCTGCATCGCTTGGCCCGATGTCAGCTCCCGCCGACTAATGATATCATGTTCAGAATATCGTCTGTAACCTGCTCCACTAAGTCAGCACTAGAATCTGACGGTTACAGGCGATAATGCATGCTACGAATACTCTGATCAGAGGGAGAGAGACAAGAGGCGACACACTGGTTTCGTGGTTCAGTCAGTTCTTTCTCTCTCTCAAAGTTTTATTGTTTAGGATAACAGTTATATACAGCGACAGTGTGACAAACATGTTAAAGTTCTGTAGTTAATAGTGCAACTACCAATCACAGAATACATTCATAATGTTACCAAAAAAGGGAAAGGCACATATGTTTCTTGTGCAACGTGTCCTTCTATGGGAGAACCATATGTTTCTCAAATGGTATGTCTAAATATAACCTTTTGACTGGACCCACAGTCAAGCTAGAGGCACAAAGTGTATTCCAAACTATCTACTTCAGAAGAAATGTTTCAAGATTTAACCACTAAACTAAAAGATTATTATTCCAAAATATGATTAAAATAACATTTTTCTTATAGCACTGTCCACCATTTTGGCTCCATTGGTCGGCCACTCACAACACCATATCATCAACTCACAGGACTTTACAAAATCAGAAATCTACAACGAGAAGCAGATGAGACTACTGTATTGTCTGTTTGATGTCACATCACTCTTTACTTGCATACACACAAATGAAGCACTCGTGGTTGTAAGGAAGAGATTACTACAGGACACATCTTTACAGGACAGGACCAACCTCACCCCGGACCATATTTGCAGTTTACTGGAGATATGTTTGAACACTACTTATTTACAGTTTGGAGATAACTTCTACAGACAAAAACACGACTGTGCCATGGGATCACCGGTCTCCCCGATTGTGTCTCACCTGTTCATGGAGGAAGTGGAGAACAGAGCTCTGGTCTCTTTCCCAGGTGCAGTGCCCAGTCACTGGTTCAGATATGTTGATGACACGTGGGTCAAGATCAGAACCCAGGAAGTATAGAAGCCTTCACAGAACACATCAACACAGTGGACAAGAACATCAAGTTCACCCGTGAAGATGCCACAGACAACCGCCTGGCTTTCTTAGACTGTGCAGTGGTTATTTGTGAGGATAGGACTCTCCAAGTAGACGTTTATAGGAAGCCAACACACACAGATCAATATTTACTGTTTGATTTGCACCACCCACTGCAGCACAAGCTGGAGTCATCAGGACTCTTCAGCACAGAGCACAAGAGGAGCCCACAACCTCAGAAGGTAAACAGAAAGAAGAACAACACATCCATAAAGCCCTGAGAGACTGTGGATACCCCAAAAGGACTTTCAACAAAACCAAGAGGACACAGAAACCAAACAGACAGGAACCAGAGACAAAAGGGAAGGGTTTAATTATCCCTTATTTGTCTGGTTTATCTGAAAAACAAAAGGATTTTTTACAAACACAACATTCCAGTCCACTTTAAACCAGGAAACACGCTGCGTCAAAAAACTGGTCCATCCTAAAGACAAGATCCCCACAAACAGAGTAATGTAGTTTATACAGTACAGTTCAGTGAAGAGTGCAGTGACAGTTATGTCGGTGAAACAAAACAGCAGCTTCACAAGAGGATGTATCAGCACAGAAGAGCCAATCCTGGAGGACCTGAGTCTGCAGTCCACCTCCACCTCAAAGAGAAAGGACAGTCCTTTGAGGACAGCAATGTTTGAATCTTGGCCAGAGAGGAAATGTCGCCGCCCCTCGGCTTCTGGTTCTTTTCGATCACCAAAGATGTACCACAAAGAAACAAGAAGTGGGACTGAGTTTACAATTAAAAGTCAAATTTATTAAAAACAAACGCAAGGTAAAAAAAACAGGATTCTATATAAAGAGCCCAAAAAGGCTCTCAAAGCTAATAGAGCAGTATGTGAATAGAGTCTGGGGGTTGTGAGAGGAAACCTGTCTTTGAAAGGAATATTGTTAGTTGTGATCCCCGCCCTCCAGTCCGTGCCGCAGGGCCGGCCAGTCCGAGTGTTGCTGCCTTCTCAGCGGTCCCAGTGGACTTCAAAGTCCCAGTACGTCGCCGCAGAAACTATTTATAAAACACAATAATGTCGGATCAGACGACCACACTATAAAACACAATAAAGCCACACAGCATGCAGGTTAATCAGGACACGTCCCTTCACTTAGCGTTTTTTATGGCGATGTACAGGTTCCCTTTCTTAGTCCGCGGAGATACGGCCGGTCGCTCCTCAGTTCCTGGCTCGGGCTCTCTCCTGAAGTGGGAGACGGTGCTGTGAACAGGGGAAAGGCGGTCTCAGTCACACAACTAAACAATTCTGGGTAGGTATATCCTCCACACAGTTATGGACACTTCCTTCTACTTAGCTGGGTTAGAAGTGTTGTATGTGATGGTCTTCGAGGTATCTGTGGCTTCCCTTTGCCGTTCACTTGTCCGTCACTCCGTGCTGTTCAATCCGATTCCTTCCTTTTCCTGTACTTTCTCCGTCTCGCTCTCTGCCTGCAGACTGTCTTTCTATTGGCCCTTTTAAACTAAACCCGGGCGCATCTTATTGGTCTCAGTGATTATGCAGGTGTGATGGGCGTTCCCCAACATGAGTCTGTCCGTGTCACAAAACTTAAAGGGGCAGCGCACTCACACAGAACACAAGAAAAACAATACAAAGGAGAAACAAGGGACACCGTGACATAAAAATGGTTTGAGAGAGGGGTGAAGGAAGACATTTTTGTGAAAATGGAAAAGCCCACTTTGAACAGAGGAGGTGGCCTCAGATTCATGTTGCCTAGTATTTATAACAGTGTTTTAAAACCTAAAACAAAAGAGTGGCACCCTAGAACATTAAACACAGCACCTGAATGGACCAGTGTCACTAACGACTCTCCTGAGCCTTAACGACTCTCATATCAGGAGTCACACTTCCCTTTCAGAGCCAACGACTAGCCTGGTTTGGTTTCAGGGTAAACTTCTCCCTCTGAGATATAAGCTCAGCTCTCCTACCAGTTGATCTCAGAATTGATAAAGTTTCTTGGTATTAGAGACAAAACGTCTTCACCTTGAAAACCCAGTCCAGATGCTTTTACTTCAACCTTTATTTTAGACTATGAAATCATTTTATAAGGATTAAATATTTTTGCTGGTGCCTTCCAGAACAAGCTACAGACCAGTCATTCTGCATATCCAAGATATGGCTTTTGTAGAGCAATGTTTAACTTTTATATTCTTTTTTAAAAGTTTTTTGTTTTGCTATTTTTTTAGTTAAATTTTTTCTTTTTTCTCCTTTGTTTAGGTTTGCATGCAGATGGACAGTGCACTTGGACAACTTTTCGACCTTCTTTTTGTGTTCTTCAGGTCTTGCACACTGTCTGAGGAGGACTGAGGGGGCTTGCTCAGTGGAGCTGCTTTTTTACTCTCACTGGCAGGCGGAGCTTATTCCTTGTAGTTATGTGTCATGTGCTAAAGCTGCTGCTCTGAGAGCCAATGCTTTGTAGTGAATCAGAAGAGTTTATTTTTTTATTTTTGCTGCTTACGTCAGTGCTCAGCCTTGAGCTCTGAGGGCAAGCTAGCATGAGCTAGATGAGGTGCAGCAACATCTACTGGCTTCCCCACACATGCAGGTAAAACCTCTCCTACTGCAACTCAAAGCAAAACCAGTTTATACCCAAAGTGATGACCCCATCCAAAAGAATAAATGCACAAAATTCGGCAATAATAAGGATTCTCATAAAAACACTTCACATTAAAGGTTTTCAAAGTTATGGTAAAATTAAGGCCTACAAAAAATCCTAAATTAAGAGCCGTTCAGGAGTCAAAAGAGCCAGCTCTTCTTTGGGAGCTGAGCCGAACTTCCCATCACTAATTCCTTGGTCATGTGTATTAACGTGTTGCTCTAGTGTGTTGCTGATACCCCCAAATGTCCTTAAAAAAATCCAATTCCCTTAACCATTCATCAGAATGTTTCCTGTCACACCAGAGGAAACAAAACCCTAGACCATGTCTACACAAACATGGCTGGAGCTTACGTGGCGACACCCCTCCCCCACCTGGGACAATCAGACCAAATATCTTTGTTCCTCACTCCCAAATATTCACCCCTCATCAACCGTGTGAAGCCATCAGTGAAGACCATCAAGGTGTGGCCTGCGGGGGTAGATTTCACACTCCAGGAAAAGTTTCTACACACAGACTGGAGTATGTTTGCTTCCCAAGCCACCAGTGGTGCTCACACAGACATTGACATTGACTGCTACACCTCCTCTGTATTGGATTATATTAATACCACCATTGACAGTGTTACAACCCAGAAACAGATCACCACATACCCAAATCAGAAGCCATGGATGAATAAGGAAGCGCGACTCCTGTTGAAGACACGCAATACTGCCTTCAGATCAGGAGATGCACAAGCCTACAGCACATCCAGAGCAAACCTGAAGAGGGGCATCAAAAAGGCCAAGCACTGCTACAAGCTGAAGATAGAGGGACACTTCTCCAACTCTGACCCTCGACGCATGTGGCAGGGCATCCAGGCCATCAGTGACTACAAAGAGGATGCAGTTGCTATGGCACTGCACTCTGTGCTCACCCACCTGGACACTAAGAACTCTTATGCACGTATGCTGTTTGTTGACTTCAGCTCAGCATTCAACACTATCATCCCGACCAAGTTAATAGCCAAACTTGAAGACTTGGGCATCAATACCTCACTCTGCAACTGGATTCTGGACTTCCTGACCAACAGACCACCTGCTCCACATCCATCACACTTAACACTGGTGTACCACAGGGCTGTGTGCTAAGCCCATTTCTCTACTCCCTCTTCACCTCCGACTGCAAGCCTGTGTTTGGATCTAATGCCATCGTCAAGTTTGCAGACGACACTACAGTGATTGGTCTCATCA
>CM044550.2:35717513-35742513 GCA_024416835.2 Perccottus glenii | reverse complement strand
TTTCCATGGGGCTTCACATGTAGTATTGAGCATTTTACCCAGCAGCTTTAATCTTAGTGCTTGTTTTTTTGTTGCTATGTGATTTAGATTTAATCCCCCCTCTTTTTCCTTTCCTATAATTGTCGTTATTGCAATTTGCCCCCTATCCCTTTTCCACAAGAAATTGTTGATTGAATTTTTTCGTTACTTCGTCCGGCATTTCACATACTGTTAACACGTGAATTATTTTTGATGTGCATAGCGCATTGAACACTAATACTTTACCTTTTGATGTTAGTTGTCTTGTCTTCCATGAGCTTAGTGTCTTTTCCACTTTTTGTATTAATTCTTCCCACCTTTTCCCACTGCACTGCTCTTCCTCCTTCCCCATTAGCACCCCCAAGACTTTGTATGCACCTGTCGCTTTTTTCAGATTCCATTGATTTGTTTCCTCCTTTGTTGTGCCACAAAAGGCGATTTGTGTTTTTTCAAAGTTTACTTTTGCCCCTGATGCCATACAGTATGTATTTAGTTCGTGGATTGCTGCATTTAAACTGTCCATATCTTTTACTGTCAGGTTTGTGTCGTCTGCATATTGAAGTATTTTGTATTTTTCCCCATTTGGCACTTCTATTCCATGTATGTTTTGGTTTTTCTTTATCATTTCTGCCAGTGGTTCAGCTGCTAGGCTGTATAGGAGTGAGGACAGGGGACATCCCTGTCTTACTGATCTTTCTAAAGGAAATGTTTTGGTCAAAAACCCATTGCATTTTATTTTGCTCTTTGCACCCTTGTAAAGTATTTTTAGCCAGTTTATGAATTTTTTCCCAAAATTTAATTTTTTCAAAACCTCCCATAAAAACTCATGTTCTACCCTATCAAAAGCTTTGCTAAAATCTATGCTTACATGTATCCCTGCTGTGTTGTGCATGTGTTTTAGAATGTACTTCATGGATAGTGTGGTGTCTGAGATGTCCCTCCCTGGTATACTGTATGCCTGCGTGTTTGAAACTATGTTGCCTATTACTCTCTTAAGTCTGTTTGCTAAAACCTTCGCCAGGATTTTATAGTCTACATTTAGTAAGCTTATGGGCCTGTAATTTTCGAGTTTTGTCGCCTCACCTTTTTTAAAAATGAGGGTCACTACACTGGTTGCGAATGATGTTGATATTCTGTTTTCCTTCTCCATGTCTGCATATGTATTGTGTAAAATTGGTACTAACTGATGCGAAAATCTTTTATAAAATTCTGCTGTCAAGCCATCAGCTCCTGGGCTTTTGTTGTTGTTTAGGCTTTTTATTGCTGTTTCCAGCTCGTTTATAGATATAGGGGCGTCACACGCCTCCGCGTCCCCCTCTCCCAGTTTCCTGTCTAGAGCCCCTATTGCTGTGTTCCGGTGAGTTTTCGATGTGCCCTGTGAACTGAATAGATTTGCATAAAAAGTCCCCGTCTCTTCTAGAATGTCTTCTATTTCTGTTTTTTCTTGTCCTGTGCTGCTGCTTATTAATTTTTGTATGTATTGTTGTGTTTGTCGATGTTTTTCTAACCCAAAAAAGAACGCTGTTGATCTTTCTCCTTCTACTGTGTACTGTGCTTTTGCTCTTATCATTGCTCCCTTACATCTGTCTGTTTCTTTTTGCTCCAATTTTGCTTTAAGCGTTTGATATTCTTCATTTGCCTCCCCCCCATTTACCTCCATTTTCTCACTTAGGGTTAGGGTTAGGGTTAGGGTTAGGGTTAGGGTTAGGGTTTTTTTTTTTTTTTTTTTTTTTTGTCTTTTATTTATCAAAAAATACAAAAGTTAAAAACGAAAATTGTTTTACATACATTCAAACACAAATGTTTCAAGCAAAATCAGATTTCCAAACACAAATCATATCATTTACTGCTGATGACATAAATTTCCACCTTTGTTATCCTTAATACGTACAAACTCAAAGGAAAATTGTTTTACATGCATTCAAACACAAATATTTTAAGCAAAATCATATTTCCAAAAAACAAATTATATTCATTTACTACTGATAACATAAATTTTCAACTTTGTTATTTTTAAGACCTTCAAATTCAAAATACTAGTTATAATTTCCTGAACAAATGTCATATGCATTCATTTACAAAATTACATTTTTTTTTTTTTTTTTTTTTTTCCCCAAAAAAAAAATCAAAAAGTTTGAAGGAAAAAATACTTATACTTGTATACATTCAACACCCATTTTTTAAGTAAACTCATATTTCTCAAGAACAAATTATATAATTTACCACTTTATAACATAAATTTTCAACTTTGTCATTTCTAAAGACCTTCAAACCCAAAATACTGGTTATTATTTTCTGGACAGATGTCAGATACATTCATTTACAAAGAAATGTTTTAGCTTTTCTTACCTAAAGTTGTTTTCTTTGCTCTTATGTTATTTGTCTCATTCACTTTCTTTTAGCTTTTTGTTATTCAAAGTCCATTTGTTTCTTTATCTTCTTTTCTTTTCTTAGTCTGTACTTTGTCCGTTGTGGTTGTCTCTGATTTAAAAGTTCAAGTCTAATTGTTCTTGCAGGGTGATCGTAATGAAAGTGTTATGGGCCTGAAAACTGGCCAGAAAGCGGTCCCGAGAATGAATGTACAAGTGTGTGAGGTTTGTTCTTACCAGTCCTTTGTAAATGTTCCAGTGCTCCACTGTTCTCTTCTCGTGTAGGTGAATATTCCGTGTTAAAAGTATGGTGTGTCTTGCTATGGCTAGCAAAAGGTTTATGGCTGTTGTGTTTATTCCAGGTTGTTTTGGAATCCCAAATAAAAGAAGCCATATTCCTTCTAGGGTTCTGCCCTGTGTTGTCAGTGGGGGTAGTTTTTGGCCAAATCTCCGTGCCAGGAGGTCCTCCAGTCGGGTCCAGAAACTCTTAACGACCGGGCAGAGAACCATGAGGTGCAGTAGATCCTCTGGGGGTCCACTGCACACAGGGCACTCTCTGCCGTACTCCTCGGGGTGAAATCGGTGTAGTTGTGTGCATGTGTATATTATTCTGTGTCTTAATTTGAAGTCAGTGTTACTGACTGCTGGTGCTGTGTACCAATTCCAAATGTGAGCCCAGATGGATGCTGTGTTGTGTGCCGGGAATGTTTGTGTCCATGTGTGTTCAGCGGCTGGTCTCCTAAAGACTTTGGCTAATAGTACCTCATATGCTTGTTTTGTTGTGATCCTGCTCAGATTGATTTGTTTGCTGTTTGTTGATATTGTAAAGTCTAGTTTTGGCTTTTCCCCCTTGTCTGTTCTGGATGTTGAATTTTTCAGTATTTGACCCCACTTGGCTTTGATTGTGTCCTTGACCTTTGTATTATCCCTTGCACTGAGTTTTTATTGAAATTGACTTTTGCTGTGTTAAAGCTTAACCTTATTTTGTCTATGTCAAAATCTCCTTTAGTGTCAAAAATGTCTTTTAAAACCTTTAGTCCTGCCTTCTCATATAGTCCACTGTATATCATGTCTCTCTTGTTTGAATGTTGTTTGAGTATGTCCGGGTTAAATCTCAACGGCAGCGAGCCGAGCTGTGTTGAGTTGAATATTATTGCTTCTGCTTGCTGCCTGATGTCCTGCCATGCTCCCCAGACCTCCCTCTCAAACCCACCCAGTTTGCTTCCTGCGTTTCGTGGTAGTTGTTGACATAGGTTGTATGTGCCATATTCTGATATGCTTTGGATATTGTTTTCTAAGAAATATTTCCATGGGGCTTCACATGTAGTATTGAGCATTTTACCCAGCAGCTTTAATCTTAGTGCTTGTTTTTTTGTTGCTATGTGATTTAGATTTAATCCCCCCTCTTTTTCCTTTCCTATAATTGTCGTTATTGCAATTTGCCCCCTATCCCTTTTCCACAAGAAATTGTTGATTGAATTTTTTCGTTACTTCGTCCGGCATTTCACATACTGTTAACACGTGAATTATTTTTGATGTGCATAGCGCATTGAACACTAATACTTTACCTTTTGATGTTAGTTGTCTTGTCTTCCATGAGCTTAGTGTCTTTTCCACTTTTTGTATTAATTCTTCCCACCTTTTCCCACTGCACTGCTCTTCCTCCTTCCCCATTAGCACCCCAAGACTTTGTATGCACCTGTCGCTTTTTTCAGATTCCATTGATTTGTTTCCTCCTTTGTTGTGCCACAAAAGGCGATTTGTGTTTTTTCAAAGTTTACTTTTGCCCCTGATGCCATACAGTATGTATTTAGTTCGTGGATTGCTGCATTTAAACTGTCCATATCTTTTACTGTCAGGTTTGTGTCGTCGGCATATTGAAGTATTTTGTATTTTTCCCCATTTGGCACTTCTATTCCATGTATGTTTTGGTTTTTCTTTATCATTTCTGCCAGTGGTTCAGCTGCTAGGCTGTATAGGAGTGAGGACAGGGGACATCCCTGTCTTACTGATCTTTCTAAAGGAAATGTTTTGGTCAAAAAACCATTGCATTTTATTTTGCTCTTTGCACCTTTGTAAAGTATTTTTAACCAGTTTATGAATTTTTTCCCAAAATTGAATTTTTTCAAAACCTCCCATAAAAACTCATGTTCTACCCTATCAAAAGCTTTGCTAAAATCTATGCTTACATGTATCCCTGCTGTGTTGTGCATGTGTTTTAGAATGTACTTCATGGATAGTGTGGTGTCTGAGATGTCCCTCCCTGGTATACTGTATGCCTGCGTGTTTGAAACTATGTTGCCTATTACTCTCTTAAGTCTGTTTGCTAAAACCTTCGCCAGGATTTTATAGTCTACATTTAGTAAGCTTATGGGCCTGTAATTTTCGAGTTTTGTCGCCTCACCTTTTTTAAAAATGAGGGTCACTACACTGGTTGCGAATGATGTTGATATTCTGTTTTCCTTCTCCATGTCTGCATATGTATTGTGTAAAATTGGTACTAACTGATGCGAAAATCTTTTATAAAATTCTGCTGTCAAGCCATCAGCTCCTGGGCTTTTGTTGTTGTTTAGGCTTTTTATTGCTGTTTCCAGCTCGTTTATAGATATAGGGCGCACACGCCTCCGCGTCCCCTCTCCCAGTTTCCTGTCTAGAGCCCCTATTGCTGTGTTCCGGTGAGTTTTCGATGTGCCCTGTGAACTGAATAGATTTGCATAAAAAGTCCCCGTCTCTTCTAGAATGTCTTCTATTTCTGTTTTTTCTTGTCCTGTGCTGCTGCTTATTAATTTTTGTATGTATTGTTGTGTTTGTCGATGTTTTTCTAACCCAAAAAAGAACGCTGTTGATCTTTCTCCTTCTACTGTGTACTGTGCTTTTGCTCTTATCATTGCTCCCTTACATCTGTCTGTTTCTTTTTGCTCCAATTTTGCTTTAAGCGTTTGATATTCTTCATTTGCCTCCCCCCCATTTACCTCCATTTTCTCACTTAGGGTTAGGGTTAGGGTTAGGGTTAGGGTTAGGGTTAGGGTACAGGGTTAAAACCCATGCCCTCACCACCGCCTTGAATATCTCCGGCTAGGAAGGGTGTAGAGGGTTAGGGTTAGGGTTAGGAAATTTGGTGAGCGTGCTCCCGTCGTTGTGAGCTTTCCGACGAGGTGTCATTTGTGTGTCCGGGACCTCGGGAAGGTCATGACCCAAAATTGACCTTTTGCTCATCACCGGCTTGAATATTTCCATCTAGGAAAAGCCTATAGCGCTGAGATTCGGTGAGCCTGTTCCTCTGGCCGAGGGCTTTCCGCAGAGGGGTCCTACGTCCGAGTGCGAGCTACGGTCCCGGAGTTGTGGTGAGTCAGGGGGTCCCCATTGTAAGTCAATGGGGGCGGGCCGGAGGGGTGAAATTTGCCAGTGTTTCCGCCCCAAATCGACTCCGGGGAAAGTGCTGGGGAGCGCGTTTCGGGCCATTTGGAGTGGACGGGACCCCCCTTTGAAAGGGTTTTTTTGCAATACCCGGGCCGACCTGAAGGTGGCGCTGTGGCGCGAGCGCTTGAACGGGTGGAGGGCCACGCGGGTGTGCCGTGAGTGGGTTCGGTCGAGTTTGGGCCCTCGGCGGGCTCCTAGTGGAAGTCAGAGGGCAGGGTCAGAAGTGGTTATAGGCTATGGTTAGGGTTAGGGTTGTGGGACATGGTTTTTTTTTTTTTTTTTGTCTTTTATTTATCAAAAAATACAAAAGTTAAAACGAAAATTTTTTTACATTCATTCAAACACAAATATTTTAAGCAAAATCATATTTCCAAAAACAAATCATATCATGTACTACTGATAACATAAATTTCCCACTTTGTTATCCTTAAGACATGCTAACTCAAAGGAAAAGATGTTATATATACATTCAACACAAATAATTTTAAGCAAAATCATATTTCCACAAGCAAATCATGTCATTTACAACTAATAACATTCATTTTTTACTTTTTCATTCTTGAGACCTTCAGATATCAAAATTTGCAAAAGTTGAAAGAAAAAATTTTGTACATTCAACAAAAATTTTTTTTTTTTTTTTTAAACAAACTCATATTTTCAACTAAACTTATGAATCACAACTTAGTCATTACTTGAACATGCAAACTCAAAAAAAACCAGCTAGCATATGCTGGACAAGTGTCTATGCTCTCATTTTTGGTTTTTGCTTTAGCTACTAATGCCATTTTCTGTGAACCTTTGATTCTCAAAGTCCGTCATTCCGTTGATCCTGTAAAGACTCAAACAATCCAATATACATCACCTGAACATTGTCTGTGTACACATTATTGCATTTACCATGATACATTTATTCCTTTGAGTCCTTTTTTTTTTTTTTTTTTTTTTCCCGAGTCTATTACCTTGTCCTCACTTTGGGACTTGCAGTTTCAAAAGTTCATGTTCAACTGTCCGCTGTCAGTGATCGTGATGAATGTGTTGTGGGCCTTAAAGAGGGCCAAGAAGCGGTCGCGTGAGTGGATGTATAGGTGAGATAAGTTTGTTCTTACTATTCCGGTGAAAGTTGCCCAGTGCTCCCCAGTCCTTTTTTCGTGAAGATGAACATTCCGGGTTATGAAGATTGCATGTCTTGCTGTGGCCAGAAGAAGGTTGATGGCTGCCGTGTTGGTCCCGGGTTGTTTGGATGCTCCGAATAAGAGAGGCCATATGTCGCTCAGGGTTCGTCCATGAGCTGTTGGTGGGGGGAGTCTCACACTGAATCTCCTGGCTAGGAGGTCTTCCACTCGGGTCCAGAAGCGCTCGACGACAGGGCAGCTGGCCATGAGGTGTAGGAGGTCCTCGGGAGGTCCACCGCACACTGGACATTCCCTGCCGTACTCCGCTGGGAATATTTTGTGTAGTGTTGTGCATGTATATATTATTCTGTGTCTGAATTTGAGGTCCGTATTGCTGACCGCTGGTGCTGTGTACCAATTGGATATGTGAGCCCAGATGGATGCCGTGTTATGTGTCGGGAATGTCTGTGACCATGTGTACTCAGCGGCTGGTCTCTTGAATGTTTTAAGTAATAGAATGTCATATGCTTGCCTGGTTGTTATTTTGTTAAGCATAATGGATTTACCTCCTATGGATATTGTGAAGTTCAGTTCTGGCTCTCCCCCTAAGTCTCTGTTGGAGGATGACTGATTCAATAATTGGCCCCATTTGTTTGTCACTGTTTCTTTGATTTTTTGCATCATGTTCTGTACTGAAGTTCTCGTGAATATTAGTTGTGCTGCCCGGAAGCTTGTTTTTATTTTTTCTATATCGAAGTCTCCTTTGCTGTTTAGAATGTCTCCTAGAACCTTCAGTCCTGCCTTCTCATATTGTCCACTGTGCATCATTTCTTTTCTGTCTGAGTCTTGTCTGAGAAGATCTGGGTTAAATCTTACTGGTAGTGTTCTGAGCTGTGTTGAGGTGGATAATACTACTTCTGCCTTCTGCCTAATAGCCTGCCATGCATCCCAAACTTCTCTCTCAAAGTGACCCAGTTGACTTCCCATACTTTTTGGTAGAAGTTGACATAAGTTGTATAAGCCATATTCTGATACACTTTTGATGCTGTTTCCCAAGAAGCATTTCCAAGGTGCTACACATGTGGGGCTGAGCATTTTACGCAGCAGCTTTATCCTTAGTGCCTGTTTTTTTGTTGTTATGTCATTTAGGTTCAGGCCCCCATCCTTGTCTTTTCCTATAATTGTTTTTATTGCTATCTGTCCTCTGTCTCTTTTCCACAAGAAGTTATTTATGAGCTGGTTGAATTTTTTGATGACCTCTTCCGTGATATCGCATACTGTTAGGACATGTATGAGTTTTGAAGTGCATAGTGCATTAAACACAAGCACCTTACCTTTCAGAGTTAGTTTTCTCAGTTTCCATGAGTTCAGAGTTTTTTCCACTTTTTGGATCAGTTCATCCCACATTTCCTCTCTACACTGCGTTTCTTCTTTGCCCATTAGAACTCCCAGTACTTTATATGTTCCAGTGGCAATCTTAAAGTTCCACTGGCTTGTTTCAATTTTTGACTCCCCACAGAATGCAATTTGTGTTTTTTCGAAATTTACTTTGGCCCCTGAAGCCAGACAATACCTATTGAGCTCATAGATGGCTGCGTTTAAGCTTTTCATATTTCTCATTAATAGATTTGTATCATCAGCGTATTGGAGAATTTTGAACTCTTCTCCGCTAGGCACTTCTATTCCTTCTATGTCTTTGTTTTTCTTTATCATTGCCCCTAATGGCTCGACTGCCAGACTATATAAAAGCGAGGACAGAGGACATCCCTGTCTCACCGATCTTCCTAGCGAGAAGGCTCCTGTCAGAAAGCCATTACATTTGACTCTGCCCTTTGCATTACTGTAAAGCATGATTAACCATTCTCTAAATCTCGGCCCGAAGTTACATTTTCTCATTACGTCCCACAGAAATTGATGCTCAACCCTATCAAAAGCCTTGCTGAAATCAACGCTGATGTGTATTCCTGCTGTGTTATGCATGTGTTTGAGTAAGTATTTCATAGATAGTACTGTGTCTGAGATGTCCCTCCCCGGTATACTATATGCCTGTGTGTCCGATACCAACTTACCTATGACTTTTTTCAACCTGTTTCCTAGAATTTTTGCCAGTATTTTGTAGTCTGTGTTTAGTAAACTGATGGGTCTGTAATTTTCTAGTTTGGTCTCCTCGCCCTTTTTGAAGAGGAGGGTCACCACACTTGTTGCGAATGTCTTTGATGTCCTGTGTTCTCTTTCCATGTCTAAAAATACTCTGTGTAAGATGGGTACCAGCTGGTGCGAGAATTTCTTGAAAAATTCTGCCGTTAGGCCGTCTGCAGGGTTAGGGTTAGGGTTAGGGTTAGGGTTAGGGTACAGGGTAAAAACCCATGCCCTCACCACCGCCTTGAATATCTCTGGCTAGGAAGGGTGTAGAGGGCTGAAATTTGGTGAGCGTGCTCCCGTCGTTGAGAGCTTTCCGACGAGGTGTCATTTGTGGGGCCGGGACCTCGGGAAGGTCATGACCCAAAATTGACCTTTTGCTCATCACCGGCTTGAATATTTCCATCTAGGAAAAGCCTATAGCGCTGAGATTCGGTGAGCCTGTTCCTCTGGCCGAGGGCTTTCCGCAGAGGGGTCGTACGTCCGAGTGCGAGCTACGGTCCCGGAGTTGTGGTGAGTCGGGGTCCCCATTGTAAGTCAATGCGGGCGGAGGGTGAAATTTGCCAAAGTGTTTCCGCCCCAAATCCACTCCAGGGAAAGTGCTGGGGAGCGCGTTTCGGGCCATTTGGAGTCGACGGGACCCCCCTTTGAAAGGGTTTTATTGCAATACCCGGGCCGACCTGAAGGTGGCGCTGTGGCGAGCGCTTGAAACGGGTGGAGGGCCACGCGGGGGTGTGCCGTGAGTGGGTTCGGTCGAGTTTGGGCCCTCGGCGGGCTCCTAGTGGAAGTCAGAGGGGAGGGTCAGAAGTGGTTATAGGCTATGGTTAGGGTTAGGGTTGTGGGACATGGTTTTTTTTTTTGTCTTTTATTTATCAAAAAATACAAAAGTTAAAAACAAAAATTGTTTTACATACATTCAAACACAAATGTTTCAAGCAAAATCATATTTCCAAACTCAAATCATATCATTTACTGCTGATGACATAAATTTCCACCTTTGTTATCCTTAATCCGTACACACTCAAAGGAAAATTGTTTTACATGCATTCAAACACAAATATTTTAAGCAAAATCATATTTCCAAAAAACAAATTATATTCATTTACTACTGATAACACAAATTTCCCACTTTTTTTATCCTTAAAACGTACAAACTCAAAGGGAAAATAAAAATGCTATCTATGCATTCATCACAAATATTTTTAAGCAAAATCATATTTCTCAAAAACAAAAATTTTTTTTTTTTTTTTTATATACATTTAAACACAAATAATTCCAAACAAAATCATATTTCCAAAAAACAAATTATATTCATTTACTACTGATAACATAAATTTTCACCTTTGTCATTTTTAAGACCTTCAAACTCAAAATACTAGTTATAATTTCCTGAACAAAAGTCATATGCATTCATTTACAAAAATTTTTTTTTTTTTTTTTTTTTTTAAACCAAAAACATGTTTTCTTAAAACAAAATTTATATAATTTCTTGTTGATTTCACAAATCTTACCATTTCCTTAACAAAAAACCCCCTGTTGATATTCACCCTTAGCAGATGTTTGAACATTGCATTTTGAATATTTAACAGTTACAATTTAAATTATAATTATTTTTTACATTTATTTATATCTTCCCCGTCATGCGCCTTACTTGCTTTCATTTTCATGCTCCTTCCATTAGTACATTCACTCTGTTTTTTGACATTGGTTTGTCATGCATTTGTCCATACCTTGTTTGTTCCTGAGAGTCTATCAGTTCAAAAGTTTATGTCCAACTGTCCGTTCGCAGTGATCTCGATGAAGGTGTTGTTGGCCTGAAAGAGTGTCAGGAATCGGTCATGCGTGTGAATAAATAACTGTATTAAGTGTGTTCTTACTAGTCCCTTGTATATGTTCCAGTGGTCTCCCTTTCTTTTTTCATGTAAGTGAATGTTCCGTACCATGAAAATGGTGTGTCTGGCTATAGCCAGAAGAAGGTTTATTGCTGCTATATTGGTCCGGGGTTGTTTTGTAGTTCCAAAAAGGATGAGCCATATTCCGTCTAGGGTCCTTCCGTAAGTTGTTGGTGGGGGGAGTTTCAGACTGAATCTCCGCGCTAAGAGGTCTTCTAGCCGTGTCCAGAATCGCTTGACCGCTGGGCAGAGAGCCATGAGATGCAGTAGGTCCTCAGGGGGTCCACTGCACACTGGACACTCTCTGCCGTACTCCATGAGGGAATATTTTGTGTAGTACTGTGCATGTGTATATTATTCTGTGTCGGAATTTGAAGTCAGTGTTACTGACTGCTGGTGCTGTGTACCAATTTTGTATGTTGGCCCAGATGGATGCAGTGTTTTGTGCTGGAAATGTTTGTGACCATGTATGTTCAGCGGCTGGTCTCTTAAATGCTTTGGTCAACAATGCTTCGTATGCCTGCTTTGTTTTTATTTTGCTCAGCTTGATTTGTTTGCTAATAGACACTGTGAAGTCTAGTCTGGGCTCCTCCTCTGTGTCTGTGCTGGATAATGGCCTTTTCATTATTTGACCCCACCTGGCTATGATTGTATTACTGATTTTTTGTAGTATTCCTTGCACTGCGGCTTTCCTGAAATCTACGTTTTTTGTATTGAAACTTGTTCTTATTTTATCTATGTTGAATTCTCCTTTGTTGTCAAAAATGTCCTTTATGATTCTCAGTCCGGCTTTTTCATATGATCCGCTGTGTATCATTTCTTTGCTGTCAGTGTTGCGTTAGGAGATCTGGGTTGAACCTTAGGGGTAATAAGCCAAGCTGTGTTGGGGTGGAATATTGTTACCTCTGCTTGTTGCCTGATTCTTGCCATGCTTCCCAGACCTCTATCAAATCCATCTAGTTTGCTTCCCGTGTTTTTTGGTAGTATTTGGCACAGATTGTATAGACCATATTCTGAGATGTTCTGTATGCTGTTTTTTAGAAAGCTTTTCCATGGAGCTATACATGTGGTACTGAGTATTTTGCTCACCAGTTTTATCCTTAATGCCTGTTTTTTCGTTTCTATGTGGGTTAGGTTTAGTCCCCTTCTTTGTCTTTTCCTATGATTGTTTTTATTGCAATTTGCCCTCTATTCCTTTTCCACACAAAATTATTTATGAGATGATTGAATTTTTTTATTATCTGTTCCGGAATTTCACATACTGTTAAAACGTGTATTATTTTGGATGTGCATAGCGCATTGAATACTAGCACTTTGCCCTTTAATGTTAGTTTCCTCAGTTTCCATGAATTTAATGTGTTTTCTACTTTTTGTATTAGCTCTTCCCAACTTTTATCTCTACATTGCTCTTCTTCCTTTCCCATTAAAATTCCCAGGACTTTATATGCATCTCTTGCTATTTTGAAGTTCCATTTACTTGTTTTCTCTTGTTGTGCCACAGAAAGCGATTTGTGTTTTTCAAATTTACTTTAGCTCCTGAGGCTCGACAGTACATGTTTAGTTCATGTATGGCAGCATTTAAGCTTTCCATGTCTTTAATTAATAGATTAGTATCGTCTGCATATTGCAGTATTTTGTACTTTTCTCCACTGGGCACTTCAATCCCTTTTATATTTTGTTTTTCTTTATCATTTCCCCCAGTGGTTCGACCGCTAGACTGTACAAAAGCGATGACAAGGGGCAGCCCTGTCTCACTGATCTTTCCAATTTAAAGGCTCCAGTCAAAAACCCATTACACTTGACTCTACTTTTTGCTGCTATACAACATTTTAATCCAGTTAATGAATTTTGTTTTAAAATTGCACTTTTTTAAAACCCCCCACAAAAACTGGTGCTCCACCCTGTCAAAAGCTTTACTGAAATCTACTTACATGTATCCCTTCCGTGTTGTGCATATGTTTGAGTATGTATTTCATTGATAGTGCAGTGTCTGATATGTCTCTGGTATACTGTATGACTGTGTATTTGAAACCAACTTACCTATGACTCTTTTCAATCTGTTTGCTAATGTTTTTGCTAGTATTTTGTAATCTGTATTCAATAAACTTATGGGTCTATAGTTCTCTAGTTTTGTTTCTTCTCCTTTTTGAAAAGGAGAGTCACTACACTGTTGCGAATGTTTTGATGTTCTTTGTTCCTTCTCCATGTCTGTGTATATTTTTGTAAAATTGGTACGCCAGCTGATGTGCGAGAATGTTTTGTAGAATTCCGCTGTTAGTCCGTCTGCGCCAGGGTGTTGTTTAATTCTTTTATGGCTATTTTTAGTTCATCTATGGTGATAGGAGCGTCGCATGTTTCTGCATCTGCCTCTTCCAGTTTCCTGTCTAAGGCTTTTATTGCTATATCTAGATGGTTCTGGGATATGTTTGTGACTTAAATAAGTTTGAATAGAAATTTTCTGTTTCTTCTAGTATGTCTTCAATTTCTAGTTTTTCTTCCCTGTACTGCTGCTTATTAGTCCTTTGATGTATTGCTGTGTTTGCCTATGTTTTTCCAACCCAAAAAGAAGGCTGTTGACCTTTCGCCTTCTACAGTATATTGAGCCTTTGCTCTTACCATTGCCCCTTTACACTTGGTTATTTCTTTTTGTTCTAGTTTTGCTTTCAGTTCTTGATATTCCTCACTTACCTCTCCTCCATCTACAGCCATTTTGTCACTAAGAATCAGCAGTCTTTCCCTCATTTTCCTTTCCTCTTCATTCTCTCTCCACCTCTTTTGTTTACTGAAATTTATAGCAGTCCTTTTTATTCGTACTTTGGTTTGTTCCCACCACTCTATTGTGCTTTCTAGTCCTCCTATCTCAGTCTCCCAATTGCTGAGCAGTCTGTCCATAGTTTTTATAAATAAGATGTCCTTTAGTAGGGAGTTGTTCAGTACCCACAGTCCTCCATTTCTCTGGGCTCCTGTGATTGTTAGTTTCACTGATAAACTGGCGTGGTCGCTTAGGCTTGACCATGTGTACTTCACCTCCCCCAGTGTACGTACTAGGTTTGCGGAAAAAGCAGGCAAAGTCAATTCTGGATTGTTTTAGTTTACCTAAAGCTACCTGTCTTCGTGAAAAGTTATTTTATTGAGGTTTTGGGTTCTCCAGGCATTTATTAGGCCTGTGTTGCTCATTATATTTTGTAGTTCTATTGCATGTGTCATATTTGTATGTATTGTTTTTGCTTACGTCTAGTTTGCCGAGTGTGGTGTTAAAGTCTCCTATTATGATTGTTTTTTCATTTATGAATTTTGTTATGTATGTGAAGAAATTTCTCCTTTCTGATTCATTGTTGGGTGCATATATGTTGATTAGCCTTAAGTTTGTCTTTCCTTTAAAATCTAGGACTAGCAGACGCCCCTGTGGGTCAGAGTATAGCAGAGTTGGGGTCCCTAGGGGACCTGGTTTTACTATTATTGCTACACCACTTGACCTTGCAGTCCCTAGTGCTGCAAATACAGTCCCCACCCGCATGGCTTCTACAGCTTGTACATGTTCCTGCCCCACCATGTCTCCTGTAGGCATAGGATATCCCATCTGTGTAAAGCACTATATGTTTTACTTGGCTACGAGGCCTCGTGCGTTTAAAGAGACGAGGGACTGAGTCATGCTAAGGGGCTTAGAGAGTTTTCACCTAGATCTTATCTGTGCTTCTTTGTAGCTTTCCTCCCCCCTTCATTTTCAGAGTGTCTTTTCTTTTGCTCATTTGTCTCTGTGTCCATAGGCACTGGTTCTGCCTCTGTTTCGTGTGTTTGCAGCGGCAGATGGAACTGGACCTATACGTACTGGCGTTAGGATTTGAGCCTTTGACATATGTGCAATGCGTACATTGCATTGTTCCATTTGCACCACGGGGTATTTTTCCCCAGGTGTTTTTCCCACCTCAGTGCTCAATTTTTCCTCCGTGTCATTTTGCTCATTTTTTTCCTCAGCCCTGTCCTTTAGTTCCAGGCTTTTGCTTCTGCTCGGTCTGGGAGTCCGACCCCCTTCCGGAGCCGGCCCCCCCCGTCCGGGGGTAGTACGTGGTACCGGTCCAACGTCCCCCCCCTTCCCGGGTTCAACCTCTGCCGCTGCGGCCTTAGGGGTAGAGCTGTTTCCCCCTGGTTAGGAGTCAGGCGAGAAGCTATTTCTCTGCCCCGCCCCTGCACAGGCGCCTCTGCACACTTGAGCGTAGTGCTCGTTTCTGCCTCTGCACACTTGAATAAGTGCTGGATACACCAGATCCTGCTCTTGTTCTAAGCCCCGCTGTTGTCCCTCCCCTCCCAGCCCCTCGCATGTGTTATAGTCCCTCTCTCTGTGATCCCGTGTAAAAGTAATGTTTTTGTTTTGATTGTATGTTCTGGCTTCTGTGCACTCTCTTGCATAATGACCCTGCCCCACATCCTGCATGTAAATTCTGGGCAATCTCTGTACACATGATCAGGCTGGAGGCATCCTCTGCACACTTTAACCTGTCTATCATGTAAAACTCTAAAGAATTCTGGACCAGCCGCTGTGATAAAGCGTGCGGAGTACGGCAGTGATTTTACAGTGTCAGTGAACCTTACCTTAACGTATCTGGTTCCGTCAGCCACATCTGTTCCCGGCCACACTCTCCGCCGTACTCTGGACACTGCCTCGACTCCCCAGGTCTGTAGTTTGGCCAGGATTTCCCGTCTTCGATGTAAACTGGCAGCCCCATGAGCGACCACGACCAGCTCGTCAGCGTGATTTCTTTCCGTGTATTCGTTGGCTCTCACCACTTTGAACCCGTCAAAAGCTTTTCCTTGGCTTGTAAAGTTGACACTGTTACTTCGTATTTGTCCGTATTGATCATTCTGCAGCCCATTATGCCTCCGCATGCTCCTTTTGCAGCTCTGATCAGGTTCATCGCTGTCACTTCGCCTCCCACAATGTCCAGCACCACAGTCATCTCCTTTTCATACATTTTCATGCTTTGATTTTCCACTCTCTTCGTCTTTTCTTTTCCGGCTTCTTTATTCTCCGTTCTTTTGTCTGTTGCTTCTCTCTCCGCTGTTGTCGGCATGCTGACTTCCGCCTCCATTCCTCGTCCCGCTGAGCCTCCGCTCATTTTAAACAAAACTTAAAGCGCTCCTCCACAGCAAAAAGTGCTGGGAGGAGGTAAAAAACACTTTAAACACAAAATGAACTTAAAGAGCAGCTTCAAAACGCTGTATAGTCCCGTAGAATTACTGTTTGTCTCCGACAGCTCCCGCACACACACGTCTCACACAGCCACAAGGTGCCTGCAATCAAAAGGGGCGGTGTACAGGGTAAAAACCCATGCCCTCACCACCGCCTTGAATATCTCTGGCTAGGAAGGGTGTAGAGGGCTGAAATTTGGTGAGCGTGCTCCCGTCGTTGAGAGCTTTCCGACGAGGTGTCATTTGTGGGGCCGGGACCTCGGGAAGGTCATGACCCAAAATTGACCTTTTGCTCATCACCGGCTTGAATATTTCCATCTAGGAAAAGCCTATAGCGCTGAGATTCGGTGAGCCTGTTCCTCTGGCCGAGGGCTTTCCGCAGAGGGTCACGTCCGAGTGCGAGCTACGGTCCCGGAGTTGTGGTGAGTCGGGGGGTCCCCATTGTAAGTCAATGGGGGCGGGCCGGAGGGGTGAAATTTGCCAAAGTGTTTCCGCCCCAAATCCACTCCAGGAAAGTGCTGGGGGGAGCGCGTTTGGGCCATTTGGAGTCGACAGGACCCCCTTTGAAAGGGTTTTATTGCAATACCCGGGCCGACCTGAAGGTGGCGCTGTGGCGGGAGCGCTGAAGCGGGTGGAGGGCCACGCGGGGTGTGCCGTGAGTGGGTTCGGTCGAGTTTGGGCCTCGGCGGGCTCCTAGTGGAAGTCAGAGGAGGGTCAGAAGTGGTTATAGGCTATGGTTAGGTACAGGGTAAAACCCATGCCCTCACCACCGCCTTGAATATCTCTGGCTAGGAAGGGTGTAGAGGGCTGAAATTTGGTGGCGTGCTCCCGTCGTTGAGAGCTTTCCGACGAGGTGTCATTTGTGGGGCCGGGACCTCGGGAAGGTCATGACCCAAAATTGACCTTTGCTCATCACCGGCTTGAATATTTCCATCTAGGAAAAGCCTATAGCGCTGAGATTCGGTGAGCCTGTTCCTCTGGCCGAGGGCTTTCCGCAGAGGGTCGTCACGTCCGAGTGCGAGCTACGGTCCCGGAGTTGTGGTGAGTCGGGGTCCCCATTGTAAGTCAATGGGGCGGGCCGGAGGGGTGAAATTTGCCAAAGTGTTTCCGCCCCAAATCCACTCCAGGAAAGTGCTGGGAGCGCGTTTCGGGCCATTTGGAGTCGACGGGACCCCCCTTTGAAAGGGTTTTATTGCAATACCCGGGCCGACCTGAAGGTGGCGCTGTGGCGCGGGAGCGCTTGAAACGGGTGGAGGGCCACGCGGGGGTGTGCCGTGAGTGGGTTCGGTCGAGTTTGGGCCCTCGGCGGGCTCTAGTGGAAGTCAGAGGAGGGTCAGAAGTGGTTATAGGCTATGGTTAGGGTTAGGGTTGTGGGACATGGTTTTTTTTTTGTCTTTTATTTATCAAAAAATACAAAAGTTAAAAACAAAAATTGTTTTACATACATTCAAACACAAATGTTTCAAGCAAAATCATATTTCCAAACTCAAATCATATCATTTACTGCTGATGACATAAATTTCCACCTTTGTTATCCTTAATCCGTACACACTCAAAGGAAAATTGTTTTACATGCATTCAAACACAAATATTTTAAGCAAAATCATATTTCCAAAAAACAAATTATATTCATTTACTACTGATAACACAAATTTCCCACTTTTTTATCCTTAAACGATACAAACTCAAAGGAAAAAATAAAATGCTATCTATGCATTCATCACAAATATTTTTAAGCAAAATCATATTTCTCAAAAACAAAAAATTTTTTTTTTTTTTTTTTTTTTTTAACACAAATAATTCCAAACAAAATCATATTTCCAAAAACAAATTATATTCATTTACTACTGATAACATAAATTTTCACCTTTGTCATTTTTAAGACCTTCAAACTCAAAATACTAGTTATAATTTCCTGAACAAAAGTCATATGCATTCATTTACAAAAATTTTTTTTTTTTTTTTTTTTTTTTTTTTTAAACCAAAAAAACATGTTTTCTTAAAACAAAATTTATATAATTTCTTGTTGATTTCACAAATCTTACCATTTCCTTAACAAAAAACCCCCTGTTGATATTCACCCTTAGCAGATGTTTGAACATTGCATTTTGAATATTTAACAGTTACAATTTAAATTATAATTATTTTTTACATTTATTTATATCTTCCCGTCATGCCTTACTTGCTTTCATTTTCATGCTCCTTCCATTAGTACATTCACTCTGTTTTTTGACATTGGTTTGTCATGCATTTGTCCATACCTTGTTTGTTCCTGAGAGTCTATCAGTTCAAAAGTTTATGTCCAACTGTCCGTTCGCAGTGATCTCGATGAAGGTGTTGTTGGCCTGAAAGAGTGTCAGGAATCGGTCATGCGTGTGAATAAATAACTGTATTAAGTGTGTTCTTACTAGTCCCTTGTATATGTTCCAGTGGTCTCCTTTCTTTTTTCATGTAAGTGAATGTTCCGTACCATGAAAATGGTGTGTCTGGCTATAGCCAGAAGAAGGTTTATTGCTGCTATATTGGTCCGGGGTTGTTTTGTAGTTCCAAAAGGATGAGCCATATTCCGTCTAGGGTCCTTCCGTAAGTTGTTGGTGGGGAGTTTCAGACTGAATCTCCGCTAAGAGGTCTTCTAGCCGTGTCCAGAATCGCTTGACCGCTGGGCAGAGAGCCATGAGATGCAGTAGGTCCTCAGGGGGTCCACTGCACACTGGACACTCTCTGCCGTACTCCGCAGGGAATATTTTGTGTAGTACTGTGCATGTGTATATTATTCTGTGTCGGAATTTGAAGTCAGTGTTACTGACTGCTGGTGCTGTGTACCAATTTTGTATGTTGGCCCAGATGGATGCAGTGTTTTGTGCTGGAAATGTTTGTGACCATGTATGTTCAGCGGCTGGTCTCTTAAATGCTTTGGTCAACAATGCTTCGTATGCCTGCTTTGTTTTTATTTTGCTCAGCTTGATTTGTTTCCCCCTAATAGACACTGTGAAGTCTAGTCTGGGCTCCTCCTCTGTGTCTGTGCTGGATAATGGCCTTTTCATTATTTGACCCCACCTGGCTATGATTGTATTACTGATTTTTTGTAGTATTCCTTGCACTGCGGCTTTCCTGAAATCTACGTTTTTTGTATTGAAACTTGTTCTTATTTTATCTATGTTGAATTCTCCTTTGTTGTCAAAAATGTCCTTTATGATTCTCAGTCCGGCTTTTTCATATGATCCGCTGTGTATCATTTCTTTGCTGTCAGGGTGTTGCGTTAGGAGATCTGGGTTGAACCTTAGGGGTAATAAGCCAAGCTGTGTTGGGGTGAATATTGTTACCTCTGCTTGTTGCCTGATTTCTTGCCATGCTTCCCAGACCTCTCTATCAAATCCATCTAGTTTGCTTCCCGTGTTTTTTGGTAGTATTTGGCACAGATTGTATAGACCATATTCTGAGATGTTCTGTATGCTGTTTTTTAGAAAGCTTTTCCATGGAGCTATACATGTGGTACTGAGTATTTTGCTCACCAGTTTTATCCTTAATGCCTGTTTTTTCGTTTCTATGTGGGTTAGGTTTAGTCCCCCTTCTTTGTCTTTTCCTATGATTGTTTTTATTGCAATTTGCCCTCTATTCCTTTTCCACACAAAATTATTTATGAGATGATTGAATTTTTTTATTATCTGTTCCGGAATTTCACATACTGTTAAAACGTGTATTATTTTGGATGTGCATAGCGCATTGAATACTAGCACTTTGCCCTTTAATGTTAGTTTCCTCAGTTTCCATGAATTTAATGTGTTTTCTACTTTTGTATTAGCTCTTCCCAACTTTTATCTCTACATTGCTCTTCTTCCTTTCCCATTAAAATTCCCAGGACTTTATATGCATCTCTTGCTATTTTGAAGTTCCATTTACTTGTTTCCTCTCTTGTTGTGCCACAGAAAGCGATTTGTGTTTTTTCGTAATTTACTTTAGCTCCTGAGGCTCGACAGTACATGTTTAGTTCATGTATGGCAGCATTTAAGCTTTCCATGTCTTTAATTAATAGATTAGTATCGTCTGCATATTGCAGTATTTTGTACTTTTCTCCACTGGGCACTTCAATCCCTTTTATATTTTTGTTTTTCTTTATCATTTCCCCCAGTGGTTCGACCGCTAGACTGTACAAAAGCGATGACAAGGGGCAGCCCTGTCTCACTGATCTTTCCAATTTAAAGGCTCCAGTCAAAAACCCATTACACTTGACTCTACTTTTTGCGTTGCTATACAACATTTTAATCCAGTTAATGAATTTTGTTTTAAAATTGCACTTTTTTAAAACCCCCCACAAAAACTGGTGCTCCACCCTGTCAAAAGCTTTACTGAAATCTACGCTTACATGTATCCCTTCCGTGTTGTGCATATGTTTGAGTATGTATTTCATTGATAGTGCAGTGTCTGATATGTCTCTCCCGGGTATACTGTATGACTGTGTATTTGAAACCAACTTACCTATGACTCTTTTCAATCTGTTTGCTAATGTTTTTGCTAGTATTTTGTAATCTGTATTCAATAAACTTATGGGTCTATAGTTCTCTAGTTTTGTTTCTTCTCCTTTTTTGAAAAGGAGAGTTACAGTACTTTTGCGAATGTTTTTGATGTTCTTTGTTCCTTCTCCATGTCTGTGTATATTTTTTGTAAAATTGGCGCCAGCTGGTGCGAGAATGTTTTGTAGAATTCCGCTGTTAGTCCGTCTGCGCCAGGGCTTTTGTTGTTGTTTAATTCTTTTATGGCTATTTTTAGTTCATCTATGGTGATAGGAGCGTCGCATGTTTCTGCATCTGCCTCTTCCAGTTTCCTGTCTAAGGCTTTTATTGCTATATCTAGATGGTTCTGGGATATGTTTTGTGACTTAAATAAGTTTGAATAGAAATTTTCTGTTTCTTCTAGTATGTCTTCAATTTCAGTTTTTTCTTCCCCTGTACTGCTGCTTATTAGTCCTTTGATGTATTGCTGTGTTTGCCTATGTTTTTCCAACCCAAAAAAGAAGGCTGTTGACCTTTCGCCTTCTACAGTATATTGAGCCTTTGCTCTTACCATTGCCCCTTTACACTTGGTTATTTCTTTTTGTTCTAGTTTTGCTTTCAGTTCTTGATATTCCTCACTTACCTCTCCTCCATCTACAGCCATTTTGTCACTAAGAATCAGCAGTCTTTCCCTCATTTTCCTTTCCTCTTCATTCTCTCTCCACCTCTTTTGTTTACTGAAATTTATAGCAGTCCTTTTTATTCGTACTTTGGTTTGTTCCCACCACTCTATTGTGCTTTCTAGTCCTCCTATCTCAGTCTCCCAATTGCTGAGCAGTCTGTCCATAGTTTTTATAAATAAGATGTCCTTTAGTAGGGAGTTGTTCAGTACCCACAGTCCTCCATTTCTCTGGGCTCCTGTGATTGTTAGTTTCACTGATAAACTGGCGTGGTCGCTTAGGCTTGACCATGTGTACTTCACCTCCCCCAGTGTACGTACTAGGTTTGCGGAAAGCAGGCAAAAGTCAATTCTGGATTGTTTTAGTTTACCTAAAGCTACCTGTCTACGTGAAAAAGTTATTTTATTGAGGTTTTGGGTTCTCCAGGCATCTATTAGGCCTGTGTTGCTCATTATATTTTGTAGTTCTATTCGAATTTGTATGTATTGTTTTGCTTACGTCTAGTTTGCCAGTGTGGTGTTAAAGTCTCCTATTATGATTGTTTTTTCATTTATGAATTTTGTTATGTATGTGAAGAAATTTCTCCTTTCTGATTCATTGTTGGGTGCATATATGTTGATTAGCCTTAAGTTTGTCTTTCCTTTAAAATCTAGGACTAGCAGAGCGCCTGTGGGTCAGAGTATAGCAGAGTTGGGGTCCCTAGGGACCTGGTTTTACTATTATTGCTACACACTTGACCTTGCAGTCCCTAGTGCTGCAAATACAGTCCCCACCCGCATGGCTTCTACAGCTTGTACATGTTCCTGCCCCCACCATGTCTCCTGTAGGCATAGGATATCCCACCTGCAGGTGTGTAAAGCACTATATGTTTTTACTTGGCTGCGAAGGCCTCGTGCGTTTAAAGAGACGAGGGACTGAGTCATGCTGAGGGGCTTAGAGAGTTTTCACCTAGATCTTATCTGTGTTTCTTTGTAGCTTTCCTCCCCCCTTCATTTTCAGAGTGTCTTTTCTTTTGCTCATTTGTCTCTGTGTCCATAGGCACTGGTTCTGCCTCTGTTTTGTTTGCAGCGGCAGATGGAACTGGACCTATACGTACTGGCGTTAGGATTTGAGCCTTTGACATATGTGCAATGCGTACATTGCATTGTTCCATTTGCACCACGGGGTATTTTTCCCCAGGTGTTTTTCCCACCTCAGTGCTCAATTTTTCCTCCGTGTCATTTTGCTCATTTTTTCCTCAGCCCTGTCCTTTAGTTCCAGGCTTTTGCTTCTGCTCGGTCTGGGAGTCCGACCTTCCGAGCCGTCCGGGGTAATGCGTGGTACCGGTCCAACGCCCCCTTCCCGGGTTCAACCTCTGCCGCTGCGGCCTTAGGGTAGAGCGCTGTTTCGCCCCTGGTTAGGAGTCAGGCGAGAAGCTATTCTCTGCCCCGCCCCTGCACAGGCGCCTGCACACTTGAGCGTAGTGCTCGCTTCTGCCTCTGCACACTTGAGCGTAGTGCTCGCTTTCTGCCTCTGCACACTTGAGCGTAGTGCTGCTTTCTGCCACTTTGTCGCTGAAAATGTCTGGATACACCAGATCCTGCTCTTGTTCTAAGCCCCGCTGTTGTCCTCCCTCCTCTCCCAGCCCCTCGCATGTGTTATAGTCCCTCTCTCTGTGATCCCGTGTAAAAGTAATGTTTTTGTTTTGATTGTATGTTCTGGCTTCTGTGCACTCTCTTGCATAATGACCCTGATTTCCGCATATCCTGCATGTAAATTCTGGGCAATCTCTGTACACATGATCAGGCTGGAGGCATCCTCTGCACACTTTAACCTGTCTATCATGTAAAACTCTAAAGAATTCTGGACCAGCCGCTGTGATAAAGCGTGCGGAGTACGGCAGTGATTTTACAGTGTCAGTGAACCTTACCTTAACGTATCTGGTTCCGTCAGCCACATCTGTTCCCGGCCACACTCTCCGCCGATTTCTGGACACTGCCTCGACTCCCCAGGTCTGTAGTTTGGCCAGGATTTCCCCTCTTCGATGTAAACTGGCAGCCCCATGAGCATACGCGACCAGCTCGTCCAGCGTGATTTCTTTCCCGTGTATTCGTGCCTCTCCCACTTTGAACCCGTCCAAAAGCTTTTCCTTGGCTTGTAAAGTTGACACTGTTACTTCGTATTTGTCCGTATTGATCATTCTGCAGCCCATTATGCCTCCGCATGCTCCTTTGCAGCTCTGATCAGGTTCATCGCTGTCACTTCGCCTCCCACAATGTCCAGCACCACAGTCATCTCCTTTTCATACATTTTCATGCTTTGATTTTCCACTCTCTTCGTCTTTTCTTTTCCGGCTTCTTTATTCTCCGTTCTTTTGTCTGTTGCTTCTCTCTCCGCTGTTGTCGGCATGCTGACTTCCGCCTCCATTCCTCGTCCCGCTGAGCCTCCGCTCATTTTAAACAAAACTTAAAGCGCTCCTCCACAGCAAAAAGTGCTGGGAGGAGGTAAAAAACACTTTAAACACAAAATGAACTTAAAGAGCAGCTTCAAAACGCTGTATAGTCCCGTTGAATTACTGTTTGTCTCCGACAGCTCCCGCACACACACGTCTCACACAGCCACAAGGTGCCTGCAATCAAAAAGGGGCGGGGTACAGGGTAAAAACCCATGCCCTCACCACCGCCTTGAATATCTCTGGCTAGGAAGGGTGTAGAGGGCTGAAATTTGGTGAGCGTGCTCCGCTGCTGAGAGCTTTCCGACGAGGTGTCATTTGTGGGGCCGGGACCTCGGGAAGGTCATGACCCAAAATTGACCTTTGCTCATCACCGCTTGAATATTTCCATCTAGGAAAAGCCTATAGCGCTGAGATTCGTGAGCCTGTTCTCTGGCCGAGGGCTTTCCGCAGAGGGGTCGACGTCCGAGTGCGAGCCACGGTCCCGGAGTTGTGGTGAGTCGGGGGTCCCCATTGTAAGTCAATGGGGCGGCCGGAGGGGTGAAATTTGCCAAAGTGTTTCCGCCCAAATCCACCCAGGAAAGTGCTGGGAGCGCTGGGCCATTTGGAGTCGACGGACCCCTTTGAAAGGGTTTTATTGCAATACCCGGCCGACCTGAAGGTGGCGCTGTGGCGCGGAGCGCTTGAACGGGTGGAGGGCCACGCGGGGTGTGCCGTGAGTGGGTTCGGTCGAGTTTGAGTTCTCGGCGGGCTCCTAGTGGAAGTCAGAGGGGAGGGTCAGAAGTGGTTATAGGCTAGGTTTAGGTACATGGTACAGGGTAAAAACCCATGCCCTCACCACCGCCTTGAATATCTCTGGCTAGGAAGGGTGTAGAGGGCTGAAATTTGGTGAGCGTGCTCCGCTGAGAGCTTTCCGACGAGGTGTCATTTGTGGGGCCGGGACCTCGGGAAGGTCATGACCCAAAATTGACCTTTTGCTCATCACCGGCTTGAATATTTCCATCTAGGAAAAGCCTATAGCGCTGAGATTCGGTGAGCCTGTTCCTCTGGCCGAGGGCTTTCCGCAGAGGGGTCGACGTCCGAGTGCGAGCCACGGTCCCGGAGTTGTGGTGAGTCGGGGGTCCCCATTGTAAGTCAATGGGGCGGGCCGAGGGGTGAAATTTGCCAAAGTGTTTCCGCCCCAAATCCACTCCAGGAAAGTGCTGGGGAGCGCGGCCATTTGGAGTCGACGGACCCCCTTTGAAAGGGTTTTATTGCAATAC